>CM031576.1:13995495-14379833 GCA_018467065.1 Ephestia elutella | reverse complement strand
CCAGGGGACTTCAAGGTAAAATTAGATTGTTACGTTTTACATGAAATCACAAACTCTTTACCTTCCATGTTTTTAGACTTAGAATATTTACCTCCAATACCTTCACACATACAGCTAGCAGATCCCACGTTCAATATTCCTTCTGAAATTGATATACTCGTGGGCGCACAGATATTTTGGGATATTTTAGGTTCTAACTCAATTAATCTAGGTAATAAAGGTCCTAAATTACATGAAACTAAGTTAGGATGGATAGTTTCCGGATCCATACTACAAAATCAATCACAGGTACAAAATTCAAGTTGTTATTTAACTCAAAACATAGAATCTTAACTTACTAGGTTTTGGGAACTCGATTCGGTTTCCTCTTCTTACTGCATGTCAGCTGAAGAACGGGCATGCGAACGACATTTCGCTCAGCATACTCGCCGAGCTGAAAATGGGCAATTTATAGTTAAAATTCCTCTCAAAGAATCACCTGAGGTGCTCGGTGACTCATACTTACTAGCGAAACGGCGTTTTCTTTCCCTGGAGCGCAGGCTGCAGCGGGATTCTAACCTGAAAAAGAAATATGATGATTTTATGTTAGAATACATTACCTTAGGTCATATGACTGAAAATAAAGAAAATAATCATAGTAATATTAATTATTTCTTACCACATCATGGCGTAATACGTGATTCCAGTATAACTACTAAGTTAAGATGTGTTTTCGACGGATCAGCTGTTACTACGTCAGGTAAATCACTTAATAATATACAGATGGTAGGTCCAGTAGTCCAAGATGACCTTTTGTCTATTTTATTAAGATTCAGACAACATCAGTTTGTCATATCAGGAGATATTGAGAAAATGTATCGAGCCATTCTCGTAGATGCGTCTCAACGTTCTCTTCAACAAATCATTTACAGATTTGATCACACAAAAGCCTTTACAAACATACACACTTAACACAGTTTCTTATGGTATGTCGTCCGCGCCATATCTTGCGACGAAATGCCTATCCACACTTTCAGAACAATGCTCAACTCCTGAGGTGAAGCAAGCCATCGGCAGAGACATGTATGTCGATGATTATCTTAGCGGTGGCGACTCAATTGATTACGTAATAAGTACGACGAAAAATGTCATCGATACGTTGCAGTCAGCACAATTCCATTTTACGTAAGTTTCAGTCAAATAATCCAGAAATTTTAAATTCAATTTTACAATATTCACACACACAAAATATAAATATCACAAACAAAACACTCGATTTGAATCAAAGTCTTCCTAATAAAACGCTTGGTTTATATTGGGACTCAACACACGATCATCTTCTGTTTTCTATTAATTTAAATGTAAACATAAAAAAGATTACGAAACGCAACATTTTATCTATCATTAGTCAGGTATTCGACCCGCTCGGGATGCTAGGTTTATGTACAGTCGAAGCGAAAATTATCATGCAAAAGTTGTGGGTAGATAAGTGCGGCTGGGACAGCGAAGTTTCATTGGAGATTAAAACAAAATTTGTTAATTTCATTCATTCGCTTCAGTCGCTCAATGTACTTCGTTTTCCTCGCTGGGTATCTTGCGATAACGGTATTGTGCATGAACTACACACTTTCACAGATGCGTCAGAACGCGCATATGGCGCCTGTGTGTATGTGCGGTCAGTCGACATAGACGGTAATGTATGCGTTCGTCTTCTTATCTCTAAAAATAAAGTGGCGCCTCTTAAACCAATTACAATACTACAGTTTAGAGTAGACGTGTGTAACTCTTTACTGAGTCGACTCAGTGAGTCGTTTCTTCAAAGTGATACACTGAAGCGTATCTCGAATGTATACTAATAGTGTATCTGTATCATTCATTCGGCTCTTTCGGATCTCGGTCAATTTGAGGTATATTCGAATCGCGATCACCGAATCACTGCATCCGCTGACACGAAACATCACGAAAGAGTGAGATCGAGCTGTTCGGTTTAACGCAAACAAAATAGTACACACGTAAAGTCTTAAATACATTTATTCATAAACTAATAAATTTTATTTATTTAGGTAATATACTTACTGTAAGTCCTAACTAAGCCTGAGAAAAGTATAAAGGGGAATCGATTTTATTTAAATGCTTAATTATAAAACAAATGTGTACAGTACATATATTTTACTAACATGTATTTTTTTTTATTAAAAATGTATGCATTAAACTAACAAAGGTCAATTAAAAGCTAATTAGGGAGTTATTTAATTGATTCGCGCAAACAATTTAATTTCTGCTCGAGATAATTGAGTTTCGTTCGTTCAGTGATTCAAATGATACTGATACGTTCCACTGATACGAATCTTTGGACTGATGCAGATACAAATGATCCATTCACCTAGATTCCTAGATGATACACTTTTGCCAGGCCTAGTTTAGAGTTATGTGGAGCATTATTGGGTACAAGACTCTGTTCTAAAGTGACAAGCTCGCTTACCATGACCTTTGTCAATATTCATTTTTGGTGCGACTCGACAATCGTTCTGGCATGGTTGAAAACTTCACCAAGTAATTTAAAAAACTTTGTTCGTAACAGAGTAGGTGAAATTCAGGATACCACGCCTTCTGACAGTTGGAGCTACGTACCTTCAGCAGACAACCCTGCCGACTTAGTCTCACGAGGAGTTAGGGCGGACAGTGTTAACGACAATTGCATCTGGTTTTGCGGTCCTAAGTTTTTACACCAACGAGTCATACAATATCCTAAGGTTCCGCATACAAAGTCAAAATCACTTCCAGAATTTTTTTTACATACAAATACACAAAATAAAACAAACATTCAGACAAAAAATAATATTATTTCACAATTAATCAATAAATATTCAAATCCATTAAAACTAATTAGAGTAGTTGCATATATTTACAGATATTTCCATAACTTAAAAAATCCTAACAATTTAGATAATTTGTCGCTTGTTGAATTGCAATCATCTGAAAATTTAATTATTTACACAGCACAGAAGGAAATGTTCCCTCTTGAATATGAATCACTAAAATCTAAACAGATTTTACATAAAAACAATCGTCTCATTTCTTTATCGCCATTTATTGACGACAATGATATTATTAGAGTAGGTGGTCGCCTAAATGATTCACACTACACATATGATGTGAAACATCCTATTGTTTTATGTTGCAAACATCACTTAACACACATTTTATTTCATAAAGAACACTTAAATCTATTCCATGCAGGGCCTCAATTACTTTTATCTCACTTAAGGCAAAAATATTGGCCTTTGGGGGGGAGGAACCTCGCGAGGCGAGTTGTACATTCCTGTGTTCGTTGCAGGCTATTTAAAGCCCAACCAATACAGCCTATAATGGGCAAATGGCTACCACATGATAGATCGCATCTAGAGTTTCCTTTCCTCAATACAGGAATAGACTATGCAGGGCCAATGCTGATCGCCGACCGTGAGGGCAGGGGTGCTAGGCTCACAAAATCATACATTTGCGTTTTCGTTTGTTTTGCAGTCAAGGCTGTTCACCTAGAACTAGTAACCGATCTCACCAAAGAGGCTTTCTTGGCTGCACTCAACAGGTTTATTGCACGTCTTGGTAGGCCACAGTGCATTTATTCAGATAATGCTACTACATTTTATAGGTGCTAGTAATGTTATTTCTAAATTTTATCAAAATTATGTTAATGACATACAAAGTAACATAGTTTCCAAGGGGATAGATTTTAGGCAAATACCTCCATACAGCCCAAACTTTGGGGGCCTCTGGGAGGCCTCAGTTAAGGCAGTTAAGCATTATTTAAGGCGTGTACTTTCTTTGGCTCACCTTACCTATGAGGAGATGTCTACATGCTTGATTCAGATTGAGGGCATACTCAATTCGAGACCCCTCACTCCATTATCCCAAGATCCTGCCGATTTATCTTGCCTGACACCTTCCCATTTCCTTATTGGGCGTTCTCTCTCTGGTGTACCATATCCACCGTTGACCGACGCAAACATCACCAGACTCCAGCGTCATGAGAGGATTGAGAAGATGAGGCAACATTTCTGGCAGCGATACGCTAACGAATACGTCTCTCTTCTCCAGCAGAAGAAGAAGTGGGCCACATCAACCTCCATTTTGGAACCCGGATCCCTAGTGCTGGTACGCGACAAGCAGCAGCCGCCATTGGTCTGGTTATTGGGTCGCGTACTGAAGACATACCCTGGCTCTGATGGGATCAGCCGGGTCGCCGACATAAAGACCAAGAAGGGAGTCATCAGTCGGACTTACAACTGCATATGTCCACTATGTTGAAAGGACTTTCAACCCCGGGCAGCATGTTGCCGCCGAAGCCTGGCAACACCGCCGGACCGGATGCGGGCAGACGTGGCGACGCCGGCGGCGGTGAAAGGAAACAGATTCAGCCATCTTGACTCGTCTTGTCCGTCTCGCCTAGGAGCCATTCTTCCTCTCACAGGAAAAACTTGTAAATACAGTTAAATAAAGATTTTCTCCATATTCAGCGCCTTAATTACAGTCCAGCTACACAGAATCCTATACACAGAATACCCAGGCACCAGCGCCAACAGTCTCTTAATTTGGGGAAACTGTACAAACATCAATAATGTATTTGTTGCACAAAAAAAATGTATAAGAGCTATTTGTGGAGTTCCACCAGATGCTTCTTGTAAGCCTCTTTTTAAATCACTAAAAGTTCTTCCTCTTGTTTGCTTATATATATTAGAAGCGGCAAAGTTTGTAAGGCTGAACTACAGTTTGTTCAAAGAAGCCAGAGATTATAATCCCAGGAATACCAGAAATGGTGACAGATTAGTAATTGAAGCGGTACCTAAAAGCGAACGATTTCAAAAAAACTGCTACTGTATGTGTATTAAAATTTATAATCAAATTCCAAAAGAATTTAAAAATATGACAATTAAATTATTTAAAAAACATTTGACTGACTGGCTAAATGAACATAACTTCTACACATTACAAGAGTTTTTCAGCTTCAAACAATCTATCTACTCGAAATAGCGATTGTATATTTATATTTGGGACTTTTGGATATCAAGACAGGCTATCTAAATATGACATCTGGACATCACCTGTACATCTGGATGTGATGTCCTGGACTTTATGTCCTGCTGTCCAGGTTTTCGTATCCACATGACCAGACTCCCACGTCTTCAAATTTATATGTGCAGGTGATGTCCAGATGTCCAGGTCTTCAGCTCCACATTTTCAGATCTTCATTTCCAGATGTTCAGGTGATCATCTTCTGAAGCTTTGGTCTTCATATTCAGCTGTCCAGCATTTCATATGCACATGACCATCGTTTAATTTTTAGATTTATTTAATAAGGTTTGTTATTGATTTTTAAATGCTGAATATAACAATTATTGCACCTTAAAATTTAAAAAAATTAACATTAAGGCAATACAAAAAAATAGAAAGAGGGACAAGAATTCACGCAATCGTATCGAATCGTAACATCAGAGTAGATAATATTATTCACTATGAATTTATTATCCATGTTAATGACAATGACATCTACTTGGATGGTTCAGACCTCTGATTAATAAAAATAATTATTATATTTGGATTTGTTATTTTTATGTAAAAATGTAGTGACTCGTGTTTAGGTATATCACTATTATTGTCAAACTGACATACGTTATTCGGGAGATTATGTTTTGGCCCGATTATTAGTATACAGTGAAAGGCAAGGAGCGATTTTCTGACAGCTAAATTAAGAAAAAAAATCAGTATAAAAAGTCTCACCAGATAGCGTTTTATGAAAACCGTGTCGTAATAATGGCTGAACCATAGGCAGAAAAAATCACCTAACAGTTTGACAGTTGTACAAATCACAATATTGATACTTTTTAGATGTTTTTTTACTAAGTTTTTTTTTTTTTAAATGCCTATACCGTGAATTTTTGCTTTTTGTATGAAACTTCTTCTCTCGCCTTTGCTTAAGCGCCATCTATGAAGTCATCTGGAACTATATTTTTTTATTTGGGTCTCGGAAAATCCCTCAGTGGAAAAATGTAACACGTTTTGAGATAAAAACAAATCTGCTAAGGAGGCTGTAAGAAAGAGGACGATGGCACGTGACAGCGTATTTATTTATGTCTTAAAGACACTTTTACCGATGACTTTTACTTATTTGTCCTACATTGATTACTTTTGTCACGTTTAATACACGTTTGTTAGTTGACAACAGTTTCAAAATGGTTGGAAAATACTCTATTCCAGATTATCTTTTTCTCTATAGTCATATTCCTCATGGTTGATAGTAGATTTATGACATTATATAATTTAAACTTTGACTTAACCACGAGAAAATCCGAGTAAAAAATGAGGTAGTCTGATGAAGGTCAGCTTTCGATAAGCGGTTGTTGGAAACATAGGGTCCATTTTCACTAAGCAAATTTTGATAGGGGAGCTTTTGCCCAGCAGTGGGACATAAAGCCCAGCAGTAAAAAGGTGCCTGTGAAGGTCTAATCCCAACTAATATTATAAATTCGAATGTGAGTTTGTTTGTGTTACTTCTTCTTATATTGTGCTTTATCTACTGAAACAATCTTCGTGAAATTTCGCATAAACATAGTTAGAAGGTACTAAGAAGGACATAGAGTACCTTTCATCCCGGGGAAAAGCTCTGTTCCCGTGGAAAATTCACGCGGGTGAAGTCGCGCGCAAAAGCTAGTAATATATACATATATTTCGTCTTCAGCAATATATTACTATGTAAGTGGCTTTACGAAAACACTGACTAAAACACATTTTTTGTTTACTTTTCCTTAATTTTACATTCATTAATTTGAGTGTTCTTATCATTTTTAAATAAGTATTTCAAGAACAAATTTGTTGAACAAGGTTGAAATAAAAAAACAGTTTGTTAGATGGTTTAGAGATTATGAGATAGATGGAGCTAATTTTACTATTTAGTTCCTCTGAGGGGGCGCCCTTGTAGTTTACAGGGGTCGGGGGTGAAATCTAACTTTCTTATTCAAGCTTAGGACCGGTAGTTGAAAGAAAAGCAGATTATGAATCTCGCAAAAGTGACTTTTAATTGCACTCGTGTTTTTAAAGCCCTCGCTACGCTCGGGCTTCAAACTTACACTCGATGCAATTAAAAGTCACTTTCTGCTCGATGCAACAATCTACTATTACCTGTAATATCATCAATAAATTTGATATTGTTACCAATTGCAAAATAATAAAGTAAACCAATGTTATATCGGTAGGAATAAGATGTGAGAAAGTCGATTTAGAATTCAGAAATGTAACAAGATATTATGATTATTAAAAAAATATTTTATTATAATTATTAAAAACACGACTGACAACTCACATAGCCTATATCACTCGAAAGAGTGCAAGGAATTTAAAAATAGCACTTTCATCAAAATCTGTTCAGCCGTTCAGGACTTATGGTGGAATAAATAAACTTACATACATACATGAAGCCTGAAAACATAACACTCTTTTTTTGGTCAGTCGGACTGGACGGATTCGCGGAAATTGGTTTATAAGAGAGTGCAGCCTTTTGAAATCATTATTATGAACGCAAATAACCTCATTTTCTTTATGAAGATTTATTACACGACTGACAAAAAAAGGAGTGTTATGTTTTTAGGGTTCATGTATGTAAGTAGCTTTGTGTGTATGTATGTAAACTTCTTTATTCCACCATAAGTCCTGAACAGCTTAACAGATTTTTTAGATTCCTTGCATTCCCCCGAGTGACATAGGCTATGTGAGTTGTCAGTCTTTTTTTTTTTATAATTAGCTTGTTCTTCAAGTTTATCGAAGGCAACTAAAAAGCATAAATAACTACATCGTCTACGGAAGTGTAAATACTTTATTGGCTATAGTAACTACTATAATAGACTAGTACAAATGCATCACTTGTCATCGTCGGACGACTCGCTGTCGCTCTCCGAGCTCGTGGACGAGTCGCTGTCGCGGTCCGGCGCCGGCGCACCGGTCTTTGCTCTGAGGACAATTATTATTATTTATAACATATTTGCTCGTAAAGTGTCATTTATTTCACCTATTTCAATATTGTATTTTATCTCATTACGCACTTGTGCGTTATTGTAAAGTAAAACGCACGCTCCGTCTAAAAACGAACGATACTTTTTTAAATCTTAGCATAGAGTTTTTATGTCAGAAAAGTGGTCAACATTTTATGAATAAAATTAACTTTAGGAGATAAAATAAATAAAAAATTAATTCTTTAAATTAATTTTGACAATAAATTACAACAATAAATCTGTAACAAAACACAAAAATATTAATTTACTTTATTAGTAATACTGGCTGTTTTTTGTGCATTTGCCTTAAAAAAAGTGCTGATGCGCGCGCATCGCTAATTTGTAAACAAGTAAAATTATACCGCGCGCTTTTTCTTTGGTATTGTCGTTTTCCGAGTTTTATCTAAATATTTCCTCGCAAATATGTTATAAAACGTCGTATGATATACGTGCGCTTTGAAAATTACAGCCTCTGCCTTTCTCGCCAATAGCAATATCGCCTCGGCTGTAATTTTCAACTTACCGCACTTATATCACAATGTACTATTACAATACAATCAACAATCTGACTCATGTATGGTAGTTTTCTCATATACACCACCTGCTTCCGGTGAAGGAAAACATCGTGAGGAAAACCTGCACATTGGCTGACTGTTTAGTGTACTAGTGTGTATATACGGCTACTGCCACTAGCGGCAGTCGTAAAAGTCATGTATGTCAGATGCCTTAGGCGACTTGAATAAAATCTGACACCAGTGTTAGTAATAAACTCGATAAGAAAGAAAGAACAATACAAGAATACTTTATTTGTACACAAGTTATAGATACATAAAGTAACATAAAACTAAAAAGAGAGAAAAAGAACAAAAGGCGGCCTTATCGCTGTAAGCAATTTCAATTTATTTCTTCCAGGTAATCATTTGAAAAATTGCCGAAGACGAAATATATGTATGTATATATTACTAGCTTTTGCGCGCGGCTTCACCCGCGTGAATTTTCCACGGGAACAGAACTTTTCCCCGAGATGAAAGGTACTCTATGTTCTTCTTAGTACTTCTAACTGTTTGATTGTTTCAGTAGATAAAACGTGAAGCAGTAACACAAACAAAGAAACTTACATTCGAATTTATAAAATTAGTTGGGATTAGACCTTTACAGACAGATTAGACCTTTACCTTTTTACTGCTGGGCAAAAGCCTCCTCTATCGAAAATTCAAAATTTGCTTAGTGAAAATGCACCCTATGTTTCCAACAACCGCTTATCGAAAGCTGACCTTCATCAGACTACCTCATTTTTTACTCGGTTTTTATCGTGCTGAAGTCAAAGTTTAAATTATATAATGCTGTCTACTGTCAGCCATGAGGAATATGACTATAGAGAGAAAGATAATATGGAAAAGGGTATTTTGCAACCATTTTGAAATTTTTGTCAACTAACAAACGTGTATTAAACGTGACAAAAGTAATCAATGTAGGATATATAAGTAAAAGTCAACGGTAAAAGTGTCTTTAAGACATAAATAAATACGCTGTCACGTGCCATCGTCCTCTTTCTTACAGCCTCCTTAGCAGATTTGTTTTTATCTCAAAACGTGGCTTATTTTTCCACTTACATTTCATTGTATAGCTATACAGGAACACATCTATCTAGTGCCTCAAAACTTCGAGTTTAAATTGGAAAATACAGATACAAATTATATATTATTAAAGTCGATAACTACATAAGGGTAAGTATATTTTTTAGCTTAGCCTGTTATATGCCATTTGGTAATTTACTTTAAAAAATATGTAATAAATAATTATTGGCAACTGTAATTGAGATTTTTGCATGATTTTCGTCTCAACGTGTAAAAAAAATTGCGACCAGTAAAATAACTTACAAATGGTAGGCATCAGCGACAGAGAGCGCTGACGGATGTAAGGTAGAGGTGAGGGAGCTTCGGTCTTCGTTCAGGAGTTGTTGGACTTCCTCAGCCTTTTACAGCATGAGAAGGAACAGAGATACCAGCAAACAGAACAACTTACAAATGGTAGGCATCAGCTGACAGAGAGCGCTGAACGATGTAAGGTAGAGTTGAGGGAGCTTCGGTCTTCCTTCAGGAGTTGTTGGACTTCCTCAGTTTTTTACAGCATGAGAAGGAACAGAGATACCAGCAAACAGAACAACTTACAAATGGTAGGCATCAGCGACAGAGAGCGCTGACGGATGTAAGGTAGAGGTGAGGGAGCTTCGGCCTTGCTTCAGGAGTTGTTGGATTTCCTCAGCTTTTTACAGCATGAGAAGTAACAGAGATACCAGCAAACAGAACAACTTACAAATGGTAGGCATCAGCGACAGAGAGCGCTGACGGATGTAAGGTAGAGGTGAGGGAGCTTCGGTCTTCCTTCAGGAGTTGTTGGATTTCCTCAGCTTTTTACAGCATGAGAAGGAACAGAGATACCAGCAAACAGAACAACTTACAAATGGTAGGCATCAGCGACAGAGAGTGCTGAAGGATGTAAGGTAGAGGTGAGAGGAGCTTCGGTCTTCGTTCAGGAGTTGTGGGACCTCTTCAGTAGGTCTGTTTAGCATTAGAAGGAACAGAGATACCAGCAAACAGAACAACTTACAAATGGTAGGCATCAGCGACAGAGAGTGCTGAAGGATGTAAGGTAGAGGTGAGGGAGCTTCGGTCTTCGTTCAGGAGTTGTGGGACCTCTTCAGTAGGATCTGTTTAGCATTAGAAGGAACAGAGATACCAGCAAACAGAACAACTTACAAATGGTAGGCATCAGCGACAGAGAGCGCTGAAGGATGTAAGGTAGAGGTGAGGGGAGCTTCGGTCTTCGTTCAGGAGTTGTGGGACCTCTTCAGTAGGTCTGTTTAGCATTAGAAGGAACAGAGATACTAGCAAACAGAACAACTTACAAATGGTAGGCATCAGCGACAGAGAGCGCTGACGGATGTAAGGTAGAGGTGAGGGAGCTTCGGTCTTCGTTCAGGAGTTGTTGGACTTCTTCAGCTGGTCTATTCAACATTGTGGAGAGAACTTGTACGCTGGTCGTCACCGCTTCTTCGAACCCGCACTCTGCTAGGTACGATACTGATGCCTGTGGAATAAAAGGAATTTAAAAATATATACTAACATTGCAACAGGAGGTGTAACATGTTTGATAATGTCGCAGATATTCTGTTTAACACTATACGTACCGCAGCGATGCCCGCCTTGCCCACTTGCGCGGCCCTACACGCCACTTCAGCCAGCACTAGCGGCCGCGCAGGCACCCCGCCGCCTCGGCCCCGCGCAGCTTCTGCAGCGCGACCACTAGTCCGAACATAAGTGGATTATGTTTGATAATGTCGCAGATATTCTGTTTAACACTATACGTACCGCAGCGATGCCCGCCTTGCCCACTTGCGCGGCCCTACACGCCACTTCAGCCAGCACTAGCGGCCGCGCAGGCACCCCCGCCGCCTCGGCCCCGCGCAGCTTCTGCAGCGCGACCACTAGTCCGAACATAAGTGGATTATGTTTGATAATGTCGCAGATATTCTGTTTAACACTATACGTACCGCAGCGATGCCCGCCTTGCCCACTTGCGCGGCCCTACACGCCACTTCAGCCAGCACTAGCGGCCGCGCAGGCACCCCGCCGCCTCGGCCCCGCGCAGCTTCTGCAGCGCGACCACTAGTCCGAACATAAGTGGATTATGTTTGATAATGTCGCAGATATTCTGTTTAACACTATACGTACCGCAGCGATGCCCGCCTTGCCCACTTGCGCGGCCCTACACGCCACTTCAGCCAGCACTAGCGGCCGCGCAGGCGCCCCCGCCGCCTCGGCCCCGCGCAGCTTCTGCAGCGCGACCACTAGTCCGAACATAAGTGGATTATGTTTGATAATGTCGCAGATATTCTGTTTAACACTATACGTACCGCAGCGATGCCCGCCTTGCCCACTTGCGCGGCCCTACACGCCACTTCAGCCAGCACTAGCGGCCGCGCAGGCACCCCGCCGCCTCGGCCCCGCGCAGCTTCTGCAGCGCGACCACTAGTCCGAACATAAGTGGATTATGTTTCTGATAATGTCGCAGATATTCTGTTTAACACTATACGTACCGCAGCGATGCCCGCCTTGCCCACTTGCGCGGCCCTACACGCCACTTCAGCCAGCACTAGCGGCCGCGCAGGCAGCCCCCGCCGCCTCGGCCCCGCGCAGCTTCTGCAGCGCGACCACTAGTCCGAACATAAGTGGATTATGTTTGATAATGTCGCAGATATTCTGTTTAACACTATACGTACCGCAGCGATGCCCGCCTTGCCCACTTGCGCGGCCCTACACGCCACTTCAGCCAGCACTAGCGGCCGCGCAGGCACCCCCGCCGCCTCGGCCCCGCGCAGCTTCTGCAGCGCGACCACTAGTCCGAACATAAGTGGATTATGTTTGATAATGTCGCAGATATTCTGTTTAACACTATACGTACCGCAGCGATGCCCGCCTTGCCCACTTGCGCGGCCCTACACGCCACTTCAGCCAGCACTAGCGGCCGCGCAGGCACCCCCGCCGCCTCGGCCCCGCGCAGCTTCTGCAGCGCGACCACTAGTCCGAACATAAGTGGATTATGTTTGATAATGTCGCAGATATTCTGTTTAACACTATACGTACCGCAGCGATGCCCGCCTTGCCCACTTGCGCGGCCCTACACGCCACTTCAGCCAGCACTAGCGGCCGCGCAGGCACCCCCGCCGCCTCGGCCCCGCGCAGCTTCTGCAGCGCGACCACCACACTCTCCCAGCCAGCGTCCGCCTTGTCTTGCGTGTCCGAACACAGCTGGATTATGTTTGATAGCGAGGTCGCTGATATTCTGCGTTGTAATAAAAAAAATATAATGGTAGAAATAAAAAAGGAAATAAAAATATAGTGGTAGGATCTGAAATGTACAAAAAGGTAAGTCACGTTTACTTTTTACTACATTTATAAGTAGAGGTGTTCCAAACTGCTATATTTTTGTAACGGTTATACTGCTATTGCTGTATTTTCATAACCTATTATGTTAACTGCTGTTGCTATAACTGCTGTAAATGCTGTAACGCCTAGTCGCCTACATCGTGTGTGTCTCTCGACGCGCTTGCGCTCTTGTTTCTTGTTTTGAAAATTGGGATTCATGTACAATGAAACGCAAAATTTACAAAAAAAAAAAATTATTAAAAAAAATTAAAAATAAAATTTAAGTCTTTAAACGAATTTAAATGAATTTTTGTTTATTTCCATTTAGAAACATTAAATTTTGACGAATTGTGACGAATTTAATTACTAAAAGAAAACTTAAAATTTTTCATTATTATTTGTGTCGTCCGATAGATGGCGCATAGAGTAGTGAACTAGCGATGCTAGCAGTAAATCGCGGTCGAGATTCCGCGATCGCGGCTGTCGTGATTTCGCGATCGCAGCTCGTGCGATGGATATAGCAGTTAGCAGAATATAGCAATAGCAGACTACAGTGTTATTTGAATAGCAGTGCTATTCGTTATATTTTTATAACGAGTTATATTAAATGCTGTCTGCTATAACGAACACCTCTATTTATAAGTCGCCTCGGCAACTTTCAATGGCGCAGAATAGTGCAACCAACGCCGGCTCAAACAGTATGAAAACATCAATGAAATAATGAATTTATTGCTACTACATAAGATTTAAAATCTAAAAACAACAGGACTAACACTATCTCGCTCATAATGCGTTTACTCCAAAGTGATTGGACGTAGCGAATACGCATCAGCCAATAGCGGATAGATTTGTTTATGTGACGCGCTATAATTGACAGAAATATTTACACATCGGTGTTTACAAGTAGTAGAACTGTAGTAAATACTTTATCGACTGGCAGTAAAGTATAACATATTATTACGTCTAAAGTAAAGGACAGGTTTATATGCTAGTTAGCTAGTTTCAAGTCAAGATAAAAAACTTTACTTTTGCTTTGGCGTCCTGAGCTCCTGCGTTTCCTCCCGCGTCTCGGCGAGCTGACTGTACTTCAGGATGTCGGCAGCGGCGGTGCGCATTTTTGCCTTCACTTCATCATCTGAAATAAAATAATACTCATTTTTAAGATGTCAAAGTCGGTTCCATACAAAAAGTTGCTCAAATTCAAGAGTACTTTCACTGGTAGAAAGGATATCAACGTTTTTAATTTCACTCTTTTTAAGTGTCCAATCTTACGAATATTAACATCGCGATTCAGCGTGTCATTGCGCAATCTGTCTTGAGCATTATGGACTATCTTGACAGTTATCGCTGGCGTTGTTCTCATGGCGTGGTAGATTTTATTTTATAGGAAGACCAACAGCTACAAGTTATTTCGCCACAAACTCACTGGCGAGCCCGAACACCACGAGCTGCGACCAGCCTAGCGTCTCTATAGTCTGGTAAGTATATCTATCAATACAGTCTGACCCTGGTACTGGTAGCAGCTGCACATGGCGGTCAGCAGCTGGTCCACGAGCCGCGCCCGCTTGGCGAGCCCGAACACCACGAGCTGCGACCAGCCTAGCGTCTCTATAGTCTGGTAAGTATATCTATCAATACAGTCTGACCCTGGTACTGGTAGCAGCTGCACATGGCGGTCAGCAGCTGGTCCACGAGCCGCGCCCGCTTGGCGAGCCCGAACACCACGAGCTGCGACCAGCCTAGCGTCTCTATAGTCTGGTAAGTATATCTATCAATACAGTCTGACCCTGGTACTGGTAGCAGCTGCACATGGCGGTCAGCAGCTGGTCCACGAGCCGCGCCCGCTTGGCGAGCCCGAACACCACGAGCTGCGACCAGCCTAGCGTCTCTATAGTCTGGTAAGTATATCTATCAATACAGTCTGACCCTGGTACTGGTAGCAGCTGCACATGGCGGTCAGCAGCTGGTCCACGAGCCGCGCCCGCTTGGCGAGCCCGAACACCACGAGCTGCGACCAGCCTAGCGTCTCTATAGTCTGGTAAGTATATCTATCAATACAGTCTGACCCTGGTACTGGTAGCAGCTGCACATGGCGGTCAGCAGCTGGTCCACGAGCCGCGCCCGCTTGGCGAGCCCGAACACCACGAGCTGCGACCAGCCTAGCGTCTCTATAGTCTGGTAAGTATATCTATCAATACAGTCTGACCCTGGTACTGGTATTTTTTTTTTTTTTTTTTTTTATAACATAGGGTGGCAAACGAGCAAGCGGGTCACCTGATGGTAAGCGATCACCGCTGCCCATGGACTACTGCAACACCAGGGGTATCACAAGAGTGTTGCCGGCCTTTCAAGAAGATGTAGACTCGTTTTTTGAAGGTTCCAATGTCGTATCGGTTCGGGAATACCGCCGCAGGAAGTTGGTTCCACAGTTTGGTCGTACGTGGCACGAAGTGTCTTTTAAAACGTACGGTGGTTGACAGCCAGTCATCCAGATGGTATGGATGAAACTTCAGCCTGTGACGGATGGTACGGTGGTGAAATTCTGCGGCAGGTATTACGTCGAACAATTCATCAGAGCACTCCCCATGATACATTCGGTAAAGAATGCACAAGGATGCGACATCCCTACGCAGAGCCAGAGGATCGAGACGGCTGACGAGATTCTCGTCATCGACGATGCGAATCGCACGACGTTGAACGCGGTCTAAAGGGAGAAGTTGGTATTGAGGTGCCCCAGCCCACAGATGGGAACAGTATTCCATATGCGGCCTAACTTGTGCCTTGTATAGCTGAAGGCGATGCGCCGATGTGAAATACTGCCTTGCTCTGCCTAGGACACCCAGTTTTTGGAGGCCAACTTAGCCTTTTCCTTAAGATGACCGCGAAATTGAACGTCGCACGAAATCTCGACGCCTAGAATTTCGATCTTCGGCCGCGTATCTAGTGAAGCGCCCTGGAACGAAGTGCAGATACGACGAAGGGGCTTTTTTCGCGGTGAACGCACAAACTTGTGTTTTTTTGGGGTTAAATTGGACCAAGTTGCAGTGACCCCAATTTGAAACCTGGTGTAATGAAGTTTCAACTTCAGACACAAGTTTTGTTCGACACTCGGAGACGCGCGCCCGAGAAATGTTAGCTTGACCGGTATAAGAGGTGTCCACCGTGCTATCATCCGCATAACAATGAATGCTGCTGGATTGAAGCATATCATTGATATGCAAAAGAAAGAGCGTCGGGGACAGAACACAGCCTTGAGGGACACCAGCATTCACGGGCTTGTATTCGGAGCATGAACCGTCAACAACGACTTTAATGCTGCGCCCTGTGAGGAAACTGGTAACCCATTGGCATAATTTCTCGGGCAACCCGTAGGAAGGAAGCTTCGATAGAAGGGCTTTGTGCCAGACCCGATCGAAGGCTTTCGCCATGTCCAAACTGGCCGTCAGGGCTTCCCCTTACTCTCAACCGCTTTCGCCCATTTATGGGTCAGGAATACCAAAAGATCGCCAGCAGACCGTCCATGACGAAATCCGTACTGGCGATCGCTTATAAGCTGGTGCTCCTCGAGGTACAACAGGAGCTGGCGGTTTATAATGGACTCCATTATTTTGGAGAGCAAGGAGGTAATGGCAATGGGCCTGTAATTGCCAGGGTCAGAGCGATCACCTTTTTGGGTATTGGGTGGACTAAAGCAATCTTCCATGCAGACGGGACGACGCCTAAAGAGTAGGAGTGTCGAAAAAGACGCGTCAAGACCGGAGCCAACTCAGGAGCGCAAGTTTTGAGCACAACGGCAGGGGATTCCATCGGGTCCATTAGACTTGTGGACTTCGAGGGAGAGAAGTGATTTGCGAACAGTTTTTTGAGTAAACCGGATGTCCGGCATAGTACTCGCGCAACGTGGTATAGTCGGAGGAGGCTTCCCACCGTCGTCCAAAGTGAGAGTTAGATGCAAAAAAGGTGCCCAGGAGATCGGCTTTCTCTCTTGCATCATGGACCAACGTGTCATTTGCCGTGCGCAATGGTGGAAAGGATGGCTGACAAAAATTGCCCTGGACAGCTTTGGCAAGAGACCAAAATGAGCGTGTACCCGAGGGTAGTTTGGCCAGCTTCTCACCAATTCGTCCGATGTGTTTCGCCTTTGCCGTAGCCACAGTTTTTTTAAAGATCTAGAGGCAAAGTTATACTCCCTTTTAAGGACTTTCGCATCAGGATCCTTAGCTGCCATCGCGTTGGACCAGGACTGAAAACTTGCTTGCTTTTGGCAAAAGCGCTTCTTTGCAAGAGCGGTCAAACCAAGGCTGAGACTTGCCACCAACGGGCACAACAGAACTTGGGACGAAAAGTTCCATGCCCTGCGATATCACATCAGCAACAGAGTCGGCAACGGCAGAAGCATCCCGAAGCGAGAAGCAAACTTCGCCCCAGGGGTAGGATGAAAAGAAGGTCCGCATCCCATCCCAATCTGCTGACTTGAAGTGCCAGACACGGCGACAGCCGGCGGAACGGGGCCGTAATTTGCACGTGGATGGCACCATGCTCCGGATTAGGCAATGGTCAGATGAGCCAATAGGGGCACCAACAGATACTACATAGCCATCCGGATGGGAAGTCAGCAGGAGATCAAGCCGTGAGGGCGTATGGCCTTCCACATCAGGTATGCGTGTGGGGGCTGAAACCATCTGAGACAGACTATAGGCCGCGGCAAAGGCGTGAACAGATCTACCCGCATGATCGGTTTTTCCCGATTGGAGCCATTCTATATGGTGGGCGTTAAAGTCCCCAAGAATTATTATTTCCGCGGATGGAATCTGTCGCAGCACATAGTCCGTTGCAGTGCCAATATGCTCCATGAGTCGGTCAGTTTCGGCATTACCACTGTGGGACCTGTAGAGGCAAGCGTAGACGCGAGGGTGGTCGTCGCAATCTACACGAAGCCATAGAGTGGACAAGTCTTTGCCTTCAAGATTGCATAGACGGCGAACACAGACATCGTCCCTGACAAATACGCATACGCCAGCGTGTGGCACGAATTTGTGCTCGATTTTGTAGCCGGGATAATGTAGGTATGACGTATCCGCTGGAGACGATATCTGGGTTTCCGTCAAAAAGAATAAGGCAGGCTTTTCTGCCTCTAGATGGTAGTGGACAGAGTTGAGGTTTGAGTGAATACCCCTGATATTGCACAGATGGACATGGTGTGCATGGGGGGGTGCCGTAGCCTTATCTTGAGCAATGACGAGCGGGATTTTGCCCTCCCCAGAGTACGTAGGGCAGCCCAAGCAAGAATGCTCAGGGAGGGATTCTCCTGTACGTAACGTACCGGTACCCTCCTGGGGTACTCTACTATGAAATTCCGCTGCCATGTTGAGGGGGTGGGGGGAAGGGGTGGGCCTCCGGCTCTCTCACTCACCGAACGAAGCATAGAAGCGTTAAGGCAACTACTCAAACGTCGATTTTCTGTGAGAGGGTGGTACTTCCCCGGACGAGCCGGCCCATTCATGCTACTAGCAAAAATTTGGCCAGTAGCGTGGCTCTACCACACAGTACGTGTGGTAGAGCCACGTGGTAGCAGCTGCACATGGCGGTCAGCAGCTGGTCCACGAGCCGCGCCCGCTTGGCGAGCCCGAACACCACGAGCTGCGACCAGCCTAGCGTCTCTATAGTCTGGTAAGTATATCTATCAATACAGTCTGACCCTGGTACTGGTAGCAGCTGCACATGGCGGTCAGCAGCTGGTCCACGAGCCGCGCCCGCTTGGCGAGCCCGAACACCACGAGCTGCGACCAGCCTAGCGTCTCTATAGTCTGGTAAGTATATCTATCAATACAGTCTGACCCTGGTACTGGTAGCAGCTGCACATGGCGGTCAGCAGCTGGTCCACGAGCCGCGCCCGCTTGGCGAGCCCGAACACCACGAGCTGCGACCAGCCTAGCGTCTCTATAGTCTGGTAAGTATATCTATCAATACAGTCTGACCCTGGTACTGGTAGCAGCTGCACATGGCGGTCAGCAGCTGGTCCACGAGCCGCGCCCGCTTGGCGAGCCCGGAACACCACGAGCTGCGACCAGCCTAGCGTCTCTATAGTCTGGTAAGTATATCTATCAATACAGTCTGACCCTGGTACTGGTAGCAGCTGCACGTGGCGGTCAGCAGCTGGTCCACGAGCCGCGCCCGCTTGGCGAGCCCGAACACCACGAGCTGCGACCAGCCTAGCGTCTCTATAGTCTGGTAAGTATATCTATCAATACAGTCTGACCCTGGTACTGGTAGCAGCTGCACATGGCGGTCAGCAGCTGGTCCACGAGCCGCGCCCGCTTGGCGAGCCCGAACACCACGAGCTGCGACCACGCCTGCGCCAAGCGATCCCCTGCGCCGGCCACTTCTAGCGTTTTTACTATCTGGTCAGTGAAAATAGTAAGGTCAGCTTAATACTCAGAGTAATTAAAAATATATACACCGGAAAATGACATTTGTGTCTGATACCTTCCGGGGTAGACAAATAATTTTGATGCCACATTTAGCGTATTGTAAGCTTTGACCGAAGATCGAATCGGATTTGATTATGTGCGGGGATAAGAAAAGCTGCTGGTATTCGGTTTGTCTTCATTTCTCTTCAACTATTGTTTCCTAAAGTAAGATTCACACCGGGAGGCATGCTCGAATGAATCGCACGCAATTGTGGAACTTAACTACTTTACGGAAGTTTCAATTTCCTTCAGCAAGTTGTAATAAAATGCACTGCGCTGCGATCCGCCGCGCGCCGCCCGGTCGCATGACAGCGAATGCGAGAGCATGCTCTCGCTTGTTGTTATTGGCGCGAATGAGGGATATCGTATTTATGGTCACTAGCACAATGGTACATAATGGCATTAACAGCATTGTACCATCTGACAGATGTCTGCCCATACTCGTAGGTAGGTGATGACATCTGGTGGAATATTTGAAACGATAGCCTTCATTGCATGCAAATATGGAACTTTACTGCGTTATGGAAGCTTCAGTTTCCTTTAGTAAATTGTAAAATGCGCTGCTCTGCAATCCGCCGCGCGCCGCCCAGTCAAAATCTTACATAAACATCAGAATAGTACATTACGAAACAAGTGTGCAAAGTTGGTCATTACGCACAAGAGACGAGATTGGCGCGCGAGCCGAAGGCGAGCGCGCTAATAAAGCCGAGTGTGCGTAATGACCAAATGCACACGTGTATCGTACGACGTTTTTCAACACACTTGTGAGTAAAAAAAATAATGTGGTCCTAACATCTTATTATCGGAAAGCGATTGCGCCCTTTTGTCATTCCTCCACTTTATAAAACATTCGTATGCCGCCAAATACTTACGTTTGATTTTGGAGGCAACAAAATATTACTTGCATTACGCGCCTCGATAATGATTTCAGGTGGAGTTAAATTTACATATTCTTCCATACTAGTCGACATTTTATTAAATATTTAATATGCTTACACGGCGAAAATCGGAAAATGTACCTAACAAACACAACATAATAAATATAGTCTTGTTTTTAATTCGCGTGCCGCCGCCCGCCGCGCCGCCCCGCGCCGTGCGCAGGGAGCGCGCGGTGCACGCTGCGGATCGTATATCGTATCGTATACAGCCAGTGCTTGGCTGAATAAAAATCATTATCTTTGCTTATTTAAAAACTGTTGTTATTTTCCCTATTTGATCTTAAATCTATTATGCGGCTAAATTAAAAATGCTTTGTGGAATTCATTACACGCATTAGTTTTCTATCTTTTGTATAGCGCAGTATGGTAATTTTTATTTCCAAACACCTCCGTAATATATTCGTAATATATGGCATTATGGGCCTAAATTCGATGTAATAAGACCCATTTTACGAGCAAGTGTGTTGAAAATGAAATTGGGATTTGACATATTTTCAATTCTATAGGTAGATATTGCATTTACCAGTTTGAACAACTTTGTGCATCAAATAAAATAAAAAAAATATGTCTAACAGATTACCTAGCTATTTACGGTAACTAACCTCTTCCATGACTGAAGGTTCTGGCACATACACGTTAGGTATTAATGTATCCAACAGTTCAGTGGTGCGTTCGAAGGGTGCGTGTCTATAAACAATAATTACTTATTTTTATTGCACATTAAAACTAATATTATGGTATTATTTACGTGAGAGCGATTATCGCTTTCAATCATGATATAGCAAACTCATTACATAAAGTCAATGTTTGAAACTGGGGCATAGAAGATAATGAGATTCAAACTACGGATAATCGTTAATTATATTATTAAAACTATTCGAATAGCTTGATTATAAAAAAAACCGGCCAAGTGCGAGTCAAGCCCGCGCACCGAGGGTTCCGTACACGCAAAGCATCTCACATTATAGCTCTAACTAAAAGACCGACTAGTTTCAAAAACATACCTTTGCAGTTCGAGATCCTCTAGGTTCATACTGTGACCAAATAAGTTCGTAACGTTTTTTTTTACGCGTCCAACAACATTTTTACAACTTTCAGATTTATTCTTGTATAAGTGCTGTTAGACCTTGATTTTGCTACATTTCATAATTTTTAGGTCAACGCGTGTAGTCTCTCCGCCATAGATTTTGATTGCTACCTGAAATCGCAAAATATGCAAAAAATTGCAACATTTACGGTAATATTCTCCTGATTGCGTTAGCCGTATACTTTTGATGACTGCAGAAAGAGGTCGTGGTAATTAGTTTGAGATTTCAACTTGATACCTTTAACCTTTCCTGAGAAAAAAAGTTTGACAGACGGACAACAAAGTGATCTTATAAGGGTTCTGTTTTTGCCTTATGAGGTAGTGTTCGCAGGAGCTGTTCGACCTTGTATCCAGTGGGTCCCGAAACTCTAATTCCACCACCGTACAAAAACATACCTGCATGCAACTGTGACCAAATGCCTGTAGTAGATGCTCTCTTTATACGCGTCACCCACCAGTTTATAGTTGTCTCCCTTCATCAGAAGCGCGTGTAGTCTCTCCGCCAAGTTGATATCCTGCAGACATATTTGAATATTTTATCCTTCTCCTTTAGCCGTATTCCTCATGACTGAGGGTCGTGGTAATTATTTATTTATTTTATTTTATTTAACCTTTATTGTACAAACATCTATAATATTTTATATTTCGCATTTACCACCCCCACCACCTTGATGGCTGGTGTTCAACCACCGCTCGTTTTTCGCGCAGCTTTTTACTGCGCTGTACTAAAATATGGTGATCCACAATGATGACCACGACCACTCTGGCAAGAGTATAGCGACTAAGAAGTAGAAAACTAAAATATGGAATAAACTTCCCTCAGCGGTGTTCCCGAATAGGTTCGACATTGGGGCCTTCAAGAAAAGAGCCTATCGCTTTCTCAAAAAGTCGGCAACGCATCAGTGACCTTCTTAGGGTCATTGGTGTGGTGTCCATGGACTGCGGTGATTGCTTACCATCAGGCAACCCGCATGCTCGTTTGCCTACTATTCTATAAAAAAAAATCAAACACAATGTATGGCACAATAGGTGGACTTAATGCAGAAGCATTATCTAACAGTCGACCTTTGGTCATTATATGCTGTTATTCTATTTTAGATGACTAAATTTATAATCAACTAGCTGTCGCCCGCGGCTTCGCCAGCGTGAGTTTCGCTTAGATGAAAAGTCTTTTTGTGTTCCAAACAGTTTCAGATGTTTCGGATCTTCTATTTTTATACGTCTAGGTACAGAAAATGCTCATCAGATTATTCAAGTTTTGCTAAGGCGCCATTTCCATATATGTTATAGTGTAGCTGGTCTCTTGGAGTTATTCATCAGATGTTCCAGATCTTCAATTTTTATACGTCAGTAGAAAATACTCATCAGGTTGAACGATTTTTGCTAAGGCGCCATTTCCATATATGTTATAGTGTTGCTGGTCTCTTGCAGTTCTTCATCAGATGTTCCAGATCTTCAATTTTTATACGTCAGCAGAAAATGCTCATCAGGTTGAACGACTTTTGTTAAGGCACCATTTCCATATTTCTTATGGTTTAGCTGTTCTGTTATGGTTCTTCATCAGGTGTTCCAGTTTTCAAAATCAATTATAGCCTATATGTTGCCCAGGCTTAATAGCTATACAACAAAAAAAGTTTCATTCAAATCCGTCAGTAGTTTTTGCGTGAAACGCGTACATACATACAGACAGACAGACAGACAGACAGACAGACAGACAGACAGACAGACAGACAAGAAATTCCAAAAAAATTTTTTTGCTTTCTATTATTCTTTTTAGGTGTCCCTCTATCCATTTCAGTCAAAAATACTAAATGTACAGACAAAATATTTTTACTGTTTTATTATATGTATAGATTGAACAAAGTGCCAAATCGCGCTCGAGCAACAGTTTCACAGGAGTCAGATGACGATCAGGCCCTTGATTCTACAAATTACAAACGTAGATGTCGTACCTCAGTTGTGTCTCACAGGTCAAAGAAATCGTAATAAAACATAGAAGTCTTACAGAGATCTTGTCACTTTATTTCAATTTCCTTGGATCTTGAGACTCAATTGAAACACGACATTTACGTTTGTAATTAGTGGAATCGGCCCCCAGGTCATCCTTTTGTCCGCGGGCGAAGCCGCGGGTAACATCTGGTATGGCATAAAACACACACAACGACTATCTTGGCAATGTTAATGGAGTAGTTTGCCATTGCCTTCCCCATTTCACATACTAGCTGATAATCATCACCAGAGTGCGGGTTTCCTCACGATGTTTTCCTTCACCGAAAGCAAGTGGTGGTGGTAGGTCAATGAAATCAGTGTCAAGTCAATCAATGCCATACATGAGTCAGATTGGTATAATATTTTAGACTACACAATAAGGCAAGGGAGGTGCCCATCAAAAAAATAAAGAACTGATGGTTAGAATAGAAAATTCAAGGCATCCGCATTGGGCGCATTATCTGATCGCGATAAATTCAAAAACTACTGAACGGATTTTTATACGGATTTCACCAATTGACTGGGTGGCTCATGAGGAAGGTTTTGATTTCCGCCGCTTCGCCCGCTTAAATTATACAATTTAAGCGGGCGAAGCGGCGGGCAAAAGCAATAATATAGTTTACCTGTAAGTGATCACTGCAAACTCCCATAGCGGTGATGAAGAAGTTTGTGTCTGTTGGTTCCTGGGCTGTCAATTGGTCTCTCTTCTCGAGATCATTCAGAATGCCAGACAGTATGTCATTGCGGGGACCACCTGAATCATAGTTATTGAAGTAGCATACATACAGTGGTGGCCAGCTAATTAGGGATACCAGTCGATTTTCATACAAACGAGGTTACTTTGAAGCCTTGGTTCAACGCCAGGATTGATTTGAGCTGTGATCTGATGATGGTCATCTAGTGATAGAATGGAGGACATCCAGATCGCTATACACACCCAACTGATCAAATCAGCATACTAAGAGTTGTTTGGATGTTTAAAAAAACCCCAAAAATAGCAATAAAATGTATGGAAATGCTGATCTGATCAGTTGGGTGTGTATAGCGATCTGGATGTCCTCCATTCTATCCATGGATGGCCATCATCAGATAACAGCTCAAATCAATCCTGGCGTTGAACCTAAGCTTCAAAGTAAGCTCGTTTATATGAAAATCGACTGGTTTCCCTAATTAGCTGGCCACAACTGTACATCGGCTGTGCAATTTCAAACCTAAGGGGAAGGCAAAAGGGCTTAAGGGCTTAAAAATACTCACGTTCCTTGCAGAACAAGCACAGCAGATAGTAGTACGCGGAGAGTCCGGACCGTATGCCTAGTTTCCTGAACTCGGCGAGCAGACAATAAGAAATGGAGGCAAATAAATAAAGGGGGGAAATGCAAAAGGGATATTTCCACAATTTTTAAAAATGTCATATTATGCGATCGAGAAAATTACAAATGCCACATAAAAATACTCACGTTACTTGCAGAACAAGCACAGCAGATAGTACGCGGAGAGTCCGGGCCGTATGCCTAGTTGCCTGAACTCGGCAAGCAGATAATAAGAAATAAAGGGGGGGCATAAACTGGGGGAAGGCAAAAGGGATATTTCCGCAATTTTATTTTTAAAAATGTCATATTATGCGATCTAGAAAATTACAAATGGCACTTAAAAAAATACTCACGTTCCTTGCAGAACAAGCACAGCAGATAGTAATACGCGGAGAGTCCGGGCCGTATGCCTAGTTGCCTGAACTCTGCGAGCAACTGCAGCGCCGTCTGCTGCAGTGCGCGCGCGCCGCCCCACGACGACACCGAGCGCAGGCAGGACGATAGCGTTTCAGAGTTTGGCGTTACACCCTGGCACAGGGAAGGCACTTCATGGAAACGAGGCGTCGTCATATATAACTACTACTCAGTCAGTCCGGTCCTCAGTGCCTGAGTCAAAGAGTTCTACGGCCTGCTGTCGTCATGCGACCGAACGATGCATTGTGTTATATCTACCTGCTTATGATTAATGTGTTATATAACTGGCGATTCCAATGTTCGGAAAAACCAATACTGGTTTATGTAATAATATATAATGATAAATTGTAAATATTGTACAGTGAATAAAGTGAATAAATAAATAAATACTACAAATACGCTTCCATGCTGGTCTGGGAGCGAAGAAAAAACATAGAATGTGCCAGCTGCTTCTCTTCCCGCGTAGATTGTAAAAGTCAATCGAGGTAAAGGGCTGTAAACTGGGGATTCCTCCACTCATAGGCGATGGGCTAGCAACCTGTCACTATATCTAAATGTCCATTCCATCAGAAAGCCAAGTCAATCAGCTAAGCGTGGCCTTCGAGTCTCACGACTCTTGGCTCTGTCTACCCCGTAAGGGATAAAGACGTAATTCTATGTATGTATGTACTCTCTTTCTCTCTCAGCCAAAAATCGTCCACTGCTGGACAAAGGCCTCCCCCAAGGATTTCCACAACGACCGGTCCATCCATGCGCAACCCGCGACCTTCACCAGGTCGTCGGTCCATCGAGTGGGAGGCCTGCCAACACTACGCTTTCCAGTTCGTGGTGATGTATGTACTACTACAAATGAAACTGTACATCCGTGAATATGTCAATGTGTGCGTTTTCATAGTGATAGCATCCCAATCCGTAAAATAACGGGGGAGAAGTGCGGAGTACGCCATATTGCGGGAGGGGCAGGGAGCTTCCTTTCTGTAGTACTTATATTAATTCTGTGACTCTGGATAATAGGCTAGTTGACTATTTTTCAAATCCATGTGCATCCGTTAGGCAGGGAGATACAATCTCTCCGAAATTATTTACGCTAGTATTAGAAGACAGTTCAAAAAGCTAAATTGGGATAAGTATGGACTGTGTATTGACATTACACAACTACGATTTTACCTTGTGAACTCAGTATTTTAACATGTCAACAAAAATAATTTTTAAAAAGCATTAAATTTATTACAATCAAAATGGTATTGGCGTCCTGTACGACGTTAATCCCTATGAGCATCGAGACTTCCAATCCCCTCCCTTCTATAATGATCTCTTTGGTAAGTCACAGTTATGGCTCATATAATCATATGGGCCACACCTGTGACCTACTTCTTTATAAAGGAGTCATTTTAAATCTCGAAAATGCTCAGGGTTATATATACCTGCTCATTCATCTGCTGCAACAAAGACTTGAGAGCTTCAATGCGCAGCTGCGTGCCCTCCTTGAGGAACCCCACGCAGCCCAGCAGAGCGTTGTACACGCTGGCAGACAATGGGATGCCCTTCTCAATGGCTTCTTGACTCAACATGTGAGCTCGTTCAGCCTGAATAAAGAAAAAAATATTTTTATTATTTCGTGAATGAAACTCAGTTATGTACGCACTTAAGTGGTACAAAAATTATAGCGATATGTGAAGAAAATCATGAAATTAATATCTGTTACTTAAAAGTTAAGTGAGGTAAGACTCCGCGGGCTCGTGCATGTGGAGAGAATGGAAGAGGATCGTGCCGCCAAAAGAGCATACGAGGATCAACCGTGGGCCGTCGACCAGTCGGGCGCTCTAGGTACCGCTGGAGCGATGAGGTTCTAAAAGACCTACAGAGCCTCAGAGCGGAAAACTGGCGAGAATTGGTGCAAGACCGCAAAAAATGGCGCCATCTCGTGTCTCAGGCCAAGATCCACTTCGGGTCGCTGCGCCGCAGTAGTAAGTTCTAATTCCCACTACCAAGTTTTAAAAAGGTACAATTCAATGAAATTTCAATTTTATAACACATTTTTTAAACAAATATATAGGTACCTAATGATATAAAAATTTACCTGATAATATTTAGCCATCCCCTGAATAACAGCACAATAAGCCTCAGGTGTCTTCGGGTCAAGTGACTCGAATATTTTGTCAGCTAACCCACCAATTCTGTAAGAAAAAGTATTACTTAGGTACATTGTTTATGTTGATGTTTTTTTTCAGCCTCGAGAATACATTTTCAACTAAATTGTTGTGGAGACAAATAAAATATTATAATTTTGTATTGTTTTTTATTTTACATCTCAATAAAGTCCAAATTTCGCATAAAAAAAATAAAATTTTATTGATAAAAAACATTGTAGAATTATAGAAATTGTCAAAATTCACAAAAATATCTTATAATATCTTAAATAATATAGAGGTTCCAGCACGTCGCCGTGAGGAAGGGTTCCCAGAAGGCTGGCAGCATTACCCCAATTTTGCATTGAAAGTAAAACATGCAAAGTATTATTGACCTAGTCTAGTTTGTAAGAAATTAGTAGATTTTTTAAGTACATATATATACAGTTACAGGACTTTGCCTTATCACTTACTTCCATGTGGCAGCTTGTCGTTCGCGAGTGTTAGCTGAAAACCATCTCTCTTCAAGCCACTCCATGGAATCCGGCTCTTTTTCATTGTAGAAGCACAACAGTTGAAGAAATGCTATCTTTAACTCATCACTGACTGCCTGAGCGCCACCCAACAGCTGGAATATTTTCACTGAATCTTCTAAAAGGGCATTGGTTATAGTGTATTTTAAGTCTTCCTCTGTAACCTGTAAAAATTGTTATATATTGTTATAAAAAGTTCCATGTGTTGAAATTATGTGTCTATGAATAAAATAACCTGTTCAAGGTTTCAATTTTGTTCAGAAGGAACTAAAAATAATATTAAATTTGAACTATGGATACAGTCATAATTACATTAATACATTGTTAAACCTCTATGGTAGGTATTCATTCATATTTAGATGAGTTATGCTCAATGAAATGTGCATGAAAAATGATTAATTTGTCAATAAGTTAAAACAAAACATAAAATAAATAATTAATATTTGAAATAAATAACATAATAAATTGAGATATGTATCATACGCCAACTATTATATAATATTTAAAAAAGAAAATGCAAAACCAACCTTACTCTCATCATTGTAAATAGGCTTAGGAGCAAAAGCTTCAATTTTGGGATCAGCGTTAAAATATGGAGTTTTCATCTTTCCAGGAGGGTCCCATTCTCGGGTTGTGAACAGTTCTGCATGTTCATCTCTGACCCATGCAGCAGCTTTACGGCCAGCCTCAGCAGATAGAGCATAGGCTCTTTTGCGATAATTGGATAGGGGGATCAAATATGGATCATCATGATACCTGAAACATTCATTATTAAATAAATTTATTCAACTAATTCAATCAGTTATTGTCTATTTGAAAGTATTCCAGCTATGATTTCAGAAAATCTGTTCAGTCTGTTTTTATTAGTAATTTGATGTACAGAATGTTGAAAAAATTTTATTGTATGAATTTAGGCACAGAATTTGCGATAAATTTTGTTCGGTTGACATGTACTATTTATTTTGGTTGCCATTATTTTTACTTTGTAGTTATAAATTACAAACAGAAAAGGCATACTACATAATTTCTTGTTCTTTTATTTCCGTAGACACTAAAAACTAATAACATTAGCTGGAAATAAATAGGTACCAACTTGTAATGTGCAGCAGTGGGATCAGGACCAACAGTAGCAGCTAATGCCTGGAGAATGTCAGTAGGACCTCGAGGAATTCGGGGCGGAGGCGAGATCCCATCGCTAGATTTATTAGTGTGTGGCAGGGTCTGTCCCTCTATGGTAGTTAGTGACCGACATAACGAAGATAATCTTGTCCACTGTCTAAAATTTTAATTAAATATTTTTTAATAGCCCAGAATTTTATGAAATTATGGCTTTTCATTTACCGTACAGTTTCGTTTCCCTGTAAAATTGGAAATATTTAATCAAAACATAACCTACAACACAGTTACCTGGGAATTATGATATTGGTATACATATTGTTGTAATTTAAGCTTCAGTATTTAGTTGCTAGCAATAGATACCAATTTATTATTTTCATTAGAATGATTAGTTCTATGTATTTTAACACAACATTATTGTATTTTTATAATTTGTTAACCTCAAAACTAAACATTTTAATGATTTTATGACTTTGACATTCTCTGCTAAGTTTATGACCAAGTGACATTGACGCTTAGCATTGACGGGATGAATGACAGTTGTATTCAAAAGTTGCCTACATACATTAAATAATATTTTATTTTATTATTTTTTTGTTAATTTGTTTTTTTTAACTTACAAATGAATTAAAAATGATCATCAACACATATACAACATGTATGTAACTGATTTAGGTCTATACATAGGATATATTTAAGAAAAAAATATGAGGGTCCTATAGAAGTTGTTATTAAAATTTTTGTCACTCTGTCTGTATCTTTGTAGCGCATCACGCGAAAACTACTGGATGGAATAGATGCGATTTTCACACTTGTATTGGTTGTTTTATGCAGATACGCCACTTACAACTTCAGATATTAACTATAGCACAGAATACCTACCTAATAGTACAAGTACTATAAAGTAGATAACGGGCGGACATAGAGCAAACGGATTCCGGGCCGCGCGCGGAATTCCTTGTTGCTCGAAGCGGGCGGATGAAGTCGCAGGCGGGCACAGGCTAGTATAAAATTATTTACTTTAGGCACATTTAGTTATCTACTTGTAGCCTTTGATTCCCATTTGAGACCCATCTCTTCCCGTGGGTGTCGTAAGAGGCGACTAAGGGATTAAAAACACCGGAGGATGGGCAGCAGCATCTTTCCGCGTACTATGCCATCACACTGCGATCGCCAACCCGCCTGCCAAGCGTGGCGATTACGGCAAAACCCCCACGGATAAAATCCTCGGGGAGGCCTTTGTCCAGCACTGGACGTCTTTAGGCTGAGAGAGAGAGAGAGAGCCTTTGATTATTTACTCTCATTTAGATTAAATATTCAAAGCTTGTACCTAGCATGCCCCGCGCCGATGACTGAACCAAACGACAGAGTTCCGCGGGAAGTGCTTTGGTGGGCTTTCGTCGAAAGGGGTATGAAATACATGAAGGTAAAACGTGCAATGTACGGTGGTCCAGAATTTGCGTCCGGTTCCGCTGAGCGGCGGGTCTTACAGCTGAGTCTAGTTTACAGAGCATTTTAGCGTGGGCGTGGGTTTGCATCAGGGCTCCGCATTTAGTCCGTTATAATACTTGAATGATCCAGAAAAGCTACCGACAGAAATAAATGGAGAGCCATCGCAAGAGCAGCGGCCAAGTCCGAGAAGACCGATCCATAATCACGACCACTCTGTCAAAAGTGAACGACTAAGTAGAAGAAAACCTAAGTAGAAATTTACTAAGTACTGTACTAATCAAAGAGGACACGCCCTAGTGTTTGCTGTTCGCTGACGATATTGTTTTGGTTGGATAAGATGGGCTTGAGGCACAGAATTAATATAAGTACTACGCTTGAGGTACAGAGCAGACCTGGGAAATGGCAGGATTGGGACGGACATTAGAGAACGTAACAAAACGGAACATTTGTCCCTGGGGTTCGGTGGTCCCTCTAATTTCTCTCCTAAGTTTTAAGTGGCGTTGGCGTGTCCTTATCATTCGGCTCCAATTTCTGGTACTTAGGTTTACTTTTGCAAAATTATGGTAATATAGACATGAAAATATTATATTGAGAAGGAAAGAAAAAGAGAGAGAGGCAGATTTGCAGAGGCGCGTGTCAATACGTTTGTTGCTATACATAGACATCGAATAGCTAACTTCATGTCCAGGGTTGCCACGTGTAAGAACAGCATTGTGAGGAGTCTGGCAGAAAGACTGCAAACCACAGACACTTTTAGACGCTGGCTGGCTATTGCCGCATAGATATTGAAATATATTGAAATATATTTATATGTTTTTTCATAAATTTCTCACGTAAAATATACCCACGTAATCTAGTGTATACAATCAATGGAACTCCACTCCAAGAACTTGATAACGTTCGTGATCTTGGTATCATAATGGATAAAAAAGTTAGACTTCAGGGACCACATTAACAACATAGTCAAGAAGGCTTCGAAATTAGCTGGCTTCGTTATTCGCCAAACAAAAGTTTTTAAGGAACCTGAAATCCCAATAGTATTATTTAACTGTTACGTACGAAGTATCCTTGAATATTGCGGCCCTGTATGGAATCCATCTTACGCGGTGCATGTCTCCAGAATTGAAAGCATCCAGAAGAAATTTCTGTATCATCTAACATACTTTAATAATAGCTGTCACGATTTGCCATCCTACCATTCTAGGCTAGAACATTTTTGTATTAACTCTCTTGAACAGCGTCGTTTGGCTTTGGATGTAATATTTCTACATAAAATTATTATAGGTTCAATTGATTGTCCTGATATTTTACATAAACTTAGTTTCTATATTCCTAGATCTGGTAGTCGACTACACAATCGCGTTACTTTCAGACAAGCTCTTTGTCGTACAAATTACCGCCAACATTCACCTATAATACGCATGTGCTCTAACTGCAACAAAATTTGCCATGACATTGACATCTTCAGTGCATCGACCAAAACCATAAAACGATCTTTGTTATCTTAGTAAAAATTACTTTTTATTCTAAATTTCTTTTCTGTGTATTCCAAATTTAATGAACGTGATTTTATTAACTTATTAATATTAATTGTAGGTATTCTGCGAGCTACATATTATGTGCATGCCGTGTTCGCTCGTAGTAGGTTGTTATAATTGTTTGAAATTGTATCTTTGTTTATTGTGTACCTGGTAGCAACCAGTTTGCGAACCAATAAATAAATAAAAAAAAAAAAAATTAAATTTATAACAATATTTTTATTGTACATGCATGTGTAATTTTTGTAAACTATGAATATGTTTATCTGAAATAAATAATAATTATTATTATTAAAAAAAAACACGTCACAAAAAGGGCTTTGAATATGGAGGTAATTGGGTATGAGGAATAGGGGAAGACAAAGGAAGAGATGGATGGATTGCGTGATGGACAGCATGAATGGATAAAGTAAAAATGTACATTAGAATATTACCTACTTTATTGATTTTAAAAGACAATATTACAATTTTTTCTCAAAAATAATTTATAATACTTTCCTATTAGTAAAGTACCTATCTATAATAATTTTTTGTGGTATCATGGTGTGCCGTACTGGCTGATATTAGGTATACGGCAATCGTCATGCGCCCTCGTCCCGCGCATGAGGTACACCACGGCCTCATAACTGGTGTTCCCCCCGTATTGCTAGACTAACATTAATATGGATAGAAGTTGGTACAGAACAACTTGATATTAACTATGAGTGGCGACTGCTCGCACTCAGTCACCCGACCGTACGCCGAGACGGATCTCAATGTAATGAGTCACAGCTCAGTGCGGGTGGCCGGGAACAAGCTCCGCTAGTACGCCACATCCCTCCCTTCTTTTAATGATTTTAATACAGACAAAGGTTGTCAATAAATTTAGTGACCACTAGTATGAAATCAAAATCAAAAGTAACCCTTTACATCAAATTTCAAATTATACAGCATCACAATTCTTAAAGCTGCAAACTACCAGCGTTTCGGAACGACCACTGCTGAGAAGAAACGCCGAAAGAAACTCATTACAGTATTGGTCCCTATTATGTCATTCTGACATGACATGTTTTCTATTTTTTATTTTGATATGTTTTTACATGACGTATAAAGAACGCGAACAATCTCATAGGAATCATATAAATATCTGCATCAATAAATTTCGATTCTCATCTCGCAAATCGGGATCATTAAAATATTCTGCGACATTTCCTTTACCGAAAGTCATTTAGTTTCACAGATTTCAATCTCATCATAACCAACAAAGTTTAAATTATCAGTCAACATATCCACTTTCCCAACATCGGCCACTTTTCCTTTTTTTTTATGTCTTTCGTACTATAAATTCATCCCCATGATGTCAGAGGTCGATACTAGGTTTTCAGTTAACCGAATTGTAATAATAACCACGTATCATTGTATTTATTTATAAATGTGGTTTCATCATTTTTTTTTTTCAAGTATTTTAGATTGGACTACCAGGTTTGATGTTTGTAGAAATAGTATTCTGTAATAATTACTACAGTTGGAAAATGAACAATGACAACTGTTACAATGTGTCAAAACTTTAAAGAAATGTCAGAAATATTGTTAGTTATTTTGGACAGGAAGGAAATTATGGATCTACATATAGCCGGATCAGCCTATAGATCATCTCTATAAAAAACTATACAGATAAGGATTTGCTATCAACAAATCATGATGCGTTGTTTACAAGCAAAATCTGTTTAAAAACAACTAATAATTAATTAATCTAATTTTATCCAAGGATCAGCATTTCTAATCAACTTGGCAATACTGTCACTCTTCTGAGCAACATCTTGTCATGACTGTATAACATATTTTTTTTTTTTTTTTTAGTTTTATTTTAGTTTTTAAAATGATTAATTTTTCTTTATTACAATAATTATATTAATAAATTATATGTAATATTCCTATTATTGTTTATAACAATACATATTAATTGTACTTATTCATGTACCTATCAGCTGAGAAGTGACTATTCCGTATTTCTCCACCAAACTCAATTTGGCAACGAGCTTTTTGTAACTTGCCTATAGCATGCATGTTCAGCATGTAATTCGAGTTTTTAGTAATCTATGTGTATATTTTTTCTACTATACATATATTATATTACAATGCAACAACATTAATTTGCTAACATTGGTCATCACCAAGATAGCTGTCAGACATATACATGTACCTACAATATTTTTCTAACACATTTATTTTTTAAATAACAACCCAACAACATGGATTTGCTGACATTGGACGTCTTTCCAATAATTTTATACTCGTAGCTGCTACACCACAATCATTACTTTTCTACCTTCGTGGAATAGCTGTTAAATTTATAACAGTCGTTACTTTATCCGTTATTGTCGTTACTCTTTACGAATTAGCTGTTAACAGTAGGACTCTTTTTTTTTTTTTTGTAGGATAGCATACCACTAGACTCAGGTTGATTGAAAAAAATCATTTGACCCGACCGAGAAATTAACCCGGGACCACACAAGGAGGCTGTCTTTATTGTCCTTACACATTGTTTTATTGTCCACATTTGTGGATTATTGCTGTTAACAGTCGCTTGTGTGTAGGATGGCACACTACTAGACCCAGGTCGATTCAAAAAGATAATTTGACCTGACCGAGAATTTATCCCGGGACCACACACAGAGGTCATCATTGTCCTTACACATATTTTTTTCCTCACAAAACTCACGTATTGTATATTATCAATAAATATAAACTTCAATACCTGGTTGGAAGAACATTATTCCATAGCACATTAGTATTTACTTAAATATCTATAATATTGATTTATTTAAAATTATACTTTGGTTTATAAAGGTAACTTTAGCAATTTAATGCTGATTTCTTGCAATTTAATTGCCAAGCTCGAGTAATTTAATTTATCAATAGTACAAGTAACATTGATTTGATACAATGATCTTAAATATTTTAACTGTGTTGTCGTGACAACTCTAGTGATCATTTTTTATTTAATCCGTCAATGATCTATAGAAAATAACCTCTATCTACACATTTACAATTGGAAATTTTAATTTCTTATTTCTTTCAAACACTTGGTTGACTGGAAGAAATCCCTTTTTGGGATAAGTCCGCCATTGTACGTCTCTCTTTTTGTTTCATTATGTATAAAGAGTTTACAAACAAACAAAACTAAACTATAGATAGTTTGTTTTTTCATCGTATATTATGGTATTTAGTGCATTAAAGAACAATTAGTGTACTTTGTCCATGCATGTGTAGTACCTACACCTACTTGCTCATTGTTGTACAATTGTGATGTAAATTAATGTAAACATACTCGTATATAAACAACCGAGTGTGCCTTCGTTAATTAAAGTAGTTATAATATTGAAAAGTATCAAAATCGTTAGGTATAAACCAGTTACTGTATTTATCAGGACCGAACGATCATACTAAAATCGTTCGCAATAAATTTAATTCACGTTTTCACCATTGAGAAAATATGAAATTCCTCTAAATAAAATACCATTGTATTTTACAGAGTAGACTGTAAATGCATAATAAAGTTAAGTAGGTACATAAAAATCTATTAATCTATAGAATATTGGTTTCCTAGTGGCTTAAACTTTGTACATGTATATACTTATCGACATATTTTACATATTGTGTTTAAGTACCTATGCTAAGTACTCATTCCTGCTTTTATTTTTGGTACTCGTATTCAAATTCGTCAATTTTCAGGCAGCACTATTGGTTACTTTAGGTATTTCTATTTATTTTACTTATTTCTTATTGAATATACATTACATTATAGTGTACAATACACTTACAGTACATTTCTTACACTTCCAAACTCATATTACAAAAATTGAAGATTTGTTGTTTTTGTTATACTGTAATGAAAATCTTAATCACTGGATCAATTTGAAATTTCTTATTTCATCAGAATTGTACGGTTTCACCGCACATACAAATCGCCCGGTAAGCATTATTACACGAATGCATATTTTTGTCTATCTATCAATCAGTTTACGATTCACCTTCGCACATCATCGCATCGCGTTCGTGTACTCATTAGCATTTAAGTATTTTCGAATACATTTGCTTTTATCTCAGCAGCATCTATTTATTTATTATCTTATCAGCATCAGCTACTCAGGTGTTAACATACAAGAAAGATACATTATTTTTGAATAACAAAGGTTACCCTTATATGCAATGCAAAACATAGGATACCCGACCCGTGCAAAGCCGTGATGGGCCGCCGTATTACATAAACCAGTCCTAGCTCCTCGAACATTGGAATCACAGAGAAGAAATACAGTGAACAAGTCTCAAACAAACATTCAGTAATGTAAATTGTATACTGGACACATTATATGTGTTACGGTCAATCATAAGCTGAAATTATACTGGTTAAACATTATATACTTTGAAACCAGATGAATTATTTTAATAATTGTAAAAAAATTTCTTCTTTTTGTGGATTTTATTGCATCTCGGCAGGTAGTTTGTTTACAAGACTAGCCAAGTTCGAACTATTTGGTTCAAAGGATTCTTATATTTTGAGACTCATATCAAGGCTGATTACCCATAGTTCCTTCTTAAATTGATTTGCGTCTTTGTATTGTTTAAATACCTATTTCTATTTTAATATACTCTTAGTTCAAATTCTGTTGCTTTTTTTCCAACACGATATTCAAATATACATTTTATATGGCTAACACAATGTTTACCTGTAAATAGTACACCATCGATTAACTATCAGTTAATAATATTCATTCTGGTTTGGAACCAGGGACACAGGATTTTTCTAGTTCGGGTATCAACCGACCACAATCCCTGGTTGCATTTATATTAAATAATACCGTCTAAGTATTAACTTTAAAGACGAAGTTTTAACTGATTGATTGATTGTGGTGACGAAATAAATATTTTTATTTTCAATAAAATAAACAGGTTTTTTTCTATTCTGAAAATAGCAAAGGTAATCCATACTTTAGAAGATGAAAATTTGAAAATTCGCTGTATCTGTCAAGTGACACGACATCGAGCTTCAAACATTTTTATGGTAAATCGTTAAATGGACAATCGAAGTTAAATTAAAAGTAATTGAGTTATATACTTCGCCCTCAGCAAAATAATCAATCAATTAGTGGGTAATATGATATTCCGTCTTGTGTCCTGCCGGTCCAGCCGATGACCTCAAGATTCGTATCACTGTATTTACGTTTTAACCTGAAGTTTCCACATAAGGAAACCAAAATATGCATTCATATTTTAAATGTACTGAAAAAAACCATTGTTAACAGAATAACTTACATTGTATTAAGCGGCAAGCTACAATAGCTAGGTCATACAACAGCTAGGTGCCGCTCATCATTCGAGTCATTAAATATTACGTGAAATATACATACAATCTGTATTTGTCTTTCATTATTCAGTACTAAACATTTTCTTTCATATATATATTTTTTCAAAATGAGGGTAATATTCATAACTATCACGGCAACTATGACCAAGCGATAGAGGCAGGAAAATATTGAAATTAATATTTATATAGAAAAGTATTGTTGTTGATTTACTTTTGAGGCGTCTATAGGACTAAAGCCAACAAGGTCATTTTGTATCCTTTGACTGAATTATTGATTAATGAGATGGCTAATAATAGTATACGATATATTAATATTATTTTTTATCTTTGAGGATTCTACCCTCGAATAAGTATCTAATTCTAACGCAGGCGGTAGCCCAGCGATAGGATCATAAAATTAAATTGAATATACCTTCTTCTTTTTTTTTTTTTTGAGTATAAGAATGATAAAAATAAACTTACAAAATCCCATCCTCGTCGACATGTGCCGTACTGGCTGATATTAGGTATACGGCAATCGTCATGCGCCCCTCGTCCCGCGCATGAGGTACACCACGGCCTCATAACTGGTGTTCCCCCGTATTGCTAGACTAACATTAATATGGATAGAAGTTGGTACAGAACAACTTGATATTAACTATGAGTGGCGACTGCTCGCATCTTCAGTCACCCGACCGTACGCCGAGACGGATCTCAATGTAATGAGTCACAGCTCAGTGCGGGTGGCCGGGAACAAGCTCCGCTAGTACGCCACACATGGTACCTAGCTAGAGAGGTAACTACGTGTGTGGACATGTATCTTTGGGTACCAAACCTTTGTACCAAACGATGGGATTGGAACTGAAAATATCGATAGTAACTTAAGTATACCTTAAGTAGTAGGTATATAGGTACACAGTTTTAAAATTTCTTACACATCGACGTTAAGTTGACGGGCAAAGATGTTATAAAATATAATAGATAAAACTGTTAGATACGAAGCAAAGTTACTTCTGGAGCTGTTAGCCACTCTTGGCGTTATTTTCTGTGTTGTCGTAGTAAAAGTAGGAGGGATCCCTGTTATAACTTCTTCACGCACATTTGTAGGAATTTTAGTTGACGGTAAAGTTGTTATTTCAGATTGAGTAGTAGTTTCAGCCCTTATCTCTTCACAAATTCCTGATGCAGCGTTGAATGCCATTGGCGCAGTACATTCCTTGGATAATGCAATAATGACGTCGCCTAATCCTTGGACGCAGGAAATATACTGCGATGCGCTTGTACTGGTTGGATTCTGAAAGTTTCCCAAGCTCGTGCAGGAAAAGCTGGCGTCGCAGTCGTTACTCCTGGAGCAGACAATATCCTGATATCGCACATAGAAATCTGTAGGGCAGGGGATGGTGTACGAAATGAATTCAGTGTAATTTCGAATGCACACTACAAAGCTGGTGCATGTATTGTCAGCAATGAATTTTCCTTCCGAAATGCAAGAATTGATTGCCGTAGAGCTACCCAGCCCGAGAGCCTGTAAAAAAAGTTATAAAAGTTTCAAGTATAGTAAGAATTAGTGGTGAGACTTACGAAGTTTTTCAACCACTGTCTTTTATCTTAGGTATCAAGAAGAAATACATTATGAGCCTTTTGTTTAATGTCGTTACATTTTAAATACGTCACCCGCCGTGTCATAGAGCTTCTCAAAAATTTAGAAAATCACTAAATTATTTTGTGATAATAGATTTAGCATCCATTAATGATGTAGATAAACAAAATTACAACTTACAATGTATAACAGTAACAGTGCAACTTTCTCCATGTTCAAACTTCAGGAACTTCAAAAAACACTATTTTTGGGTTAAGTGTTACAACAGGTGTTACAGTAGTTGATTACAGCGCGAAAATAATTAACTGTCCCTGAACGTTATCTTCTTCTGCTTTATAAAACGAAACTACGAATGTAGGTACTAGCGAATTATATGGCTGTTTACATCTCGAAAACAAATGTGTTCAGTATGAGAAATTATCAAATAGTGTTGTGAAAGCAATATCAAAAGTTAACATCGATGTTGATGATGATGATTGTTTTGTGTTTAAAGATGTGAGGAGAATACGGCACGCAATATTTTCATTATTCAAAACATTTAGGTACCACGACAGAATTGAAATTAAATACTAGCTAAGAATTGAAATTCTTAGCTAGTATTTAAATGTCTACGATTTTTTAAATATTGTTTAGTTATTATAAAAAATATATTGAAGAAGATTCTAAAATATGAGGAGGATTACAAGTCAGTAAAGCAACTCCAGCTCAAGTTAAACAAGAAAGATTAGGGAGCTGTAATGTCAGAGGCCAAGATCCTTGGGTGTGTTAGCGAAAATTAAACAGGTAGGTATAGGTATAGTAAAGTATCTCATTATGAAACAAAATTCACTTTACATTAATAATATCGATATCAGCACATCCCTTAGATATGATAACATAGATAACATTGGATGCTGTTTAGCCTTACCTGAATTCTTTGGAATTATCACTGTGGGAAAGTGCTGTAAATAAGATTATTAAAACAGGTGATTGTGAATTTATTATGACCACGGGACTTTTTTTTTTAATTATTTCATGACGAAGTCTAAAACCGTAATAAAAAGTTGAAGTCATAGTTAAAAAAATCCTAGTAGGGAGATCCCCCAATCCTACTATTATTATAAACTAGCTTTTGCCCGCGGCTTCGCCCGCGTGAATTTCCCACGGGAACAGTGCTTTTTCCCGGGATAAAAAGTAGCCTATGTGCTATTCCAGGTCATTATCTACCTCTGTACCAAATTTCATCGAAATCCGTCCAGTAGATTTTGCGTGATTGAGTAACAAACATCCTCACAAACTCACAAACTCACAAATTCACAAACTCACAAACTCACAAACTCACAAACCCACATCCAAACTTTCGCATTTATAATATTAGTATGGATGCAAAAGTTTGTGTGTTTGTGATTTTGTAAATTTGTATGTTTGTTATTCAATCACGCAAAATCTACGGGACGGATTTTGTTAAACTTTCGTACCTACACCAGCAGAAAATTAGGTACTTATTATCGGTAGCGAAGCCTCGGGGCATAAATAGTCATAAATATACATGAAAATTTAGTTTTATCGACGTCCCCGTAATAAGATTCAATTTACAAGACACTTGGCATATATAAAATTACTATTAGCTTATATAAAATTACTACCAGTCTATACAGATAGGTATATCACTTAAAACACGTCGTACTAGGTGTCGGACTTCATTTTCTTAAATAATCTTCTCCATAATAAATTAATTGTACCTATCGATAAGAGACTATTTATTTCAGGGTTCCTCACAATTATCCTCTAAACTAATATAAGATTGTCAGCTGGCCAAGTTATAGAACAAATCTTGGCCTACATGAAACTTTTCCTAGAGTTAGAGACTACATTAATAAAATCTTCACGCACGATTTCATTGAAAAATCTTGAAAAATCAACTGGAATTAATAAACATACTGCTTTAATACACAAATAGTCACTTTAGTATTGTTTCATACTTTTTATTATCCTAACTATTATTATACTTATATGCGAAAGTGAGTTGTTTAATTTATTTGCTCTTCACGCTTTATCTACTGAACCAATCTTCCTGAAATCTTTCTGAAAATTTGCATAAACATAGTTAGAAGTACGAAGGAAATAGGGTACCTTTCATCCCGGGAAAAACACAGTTCCCGTAGGAAATTTACGCGGGCGAAGCCGCAGGCAAAAGCTAGTCACGAATATAAAATAGTACCTGTTGCCCGCGGCTTCGCCCGCGTGAGTTTCGCTTAGAAGAAATTTTTATGTGTTCCAAACTGTAGTAACTCTCTCCAGTACTCAAAATTTCAGCCATTTGGTTATCCCGTGTCCCGCGGGAATATATTAGGTACTTGTAGTACAGAGTGATATTTCATTCAATAAACGATCTTCGTCTGCTCGTTATCTACAATTTTCTACCAAATTCCCGTGTACCACAACTCCCACCCCGAGTCCCTCTTTGTGCTGTCCCGTGTCCTGTCTATTTATACGTCATTAGAAAATGCTCATCAGGTTGAACGACTTTTGCTAAGGCCCCATTTCCATTTATTTTATAGTGTAGCTGGTCTCTTGGAGTTCTTTATCAGCCAAAATCAATTATAGCCCAGGCTTAATAGCTATACAACAACAAAAAGTTTCATTCAAATCTGTCCACTAGTTTTTGCGTGAAACGCGTACATACATACAGACAGAAAGACAGACAGACAAGAATTTAATTTTTTTTTTGCTTTCTATGATTCTTTTTAAGTGTCCCTCTATCCATGTCAGTCAAAAATACTAAATGTAGAGACAAAATATTTTTACTGTTTTATTATATGTATAGATAGATATAGATAGATAAGTATTTTCCGGCTGTGTTCCTGCGACGAAACGCAGTGGTACCTATTCTATTTTTTGTCTCATACTTAGAATGATCCGTTTGTTACCGTTAACTAAAGAATTTATCGAAGTAACACATTTACTTCCTGATACTTGGATCCGTCATAAAAAGAACAGGGGAGACCTGCAAATTAGAAATGTTTCATATTTATACTAATAACTACTAGCTGCGCCCCGGATACTATCAACAGATGTGGATATTTTTTCACTCGGAAATGATTCCTGTTTTGTATTAGGTATACCTATCGCAAACGATTTGAGAATTTGTTATGGTTCTTATGGGTATTTAGCTAAAAGGAGGTCCTTGGTTAATTTAGAGATGAAATCCAAATACTTTAGCATACGATACCAAAAATTTGTAAATAAATGAAAAAGGAATTAAGTAATGTGTACCTATTTAATGAAGCGGTGGTGGCAGTGGTAGGGCGCCCGCCTGTGGATGCAAAATCCCAGGTTCGAATCCTGCCCGGGCTACGTGAGTTTGTATACCAATCTGACTCATGTTAGCTTTCATCGACCACCACTTGCTTCCGGTGAAGGAAAACATCGTGAGGAAACCTGCACTCTGGCTGATTATTATCAGCTAGTGTGTGAAATGGAGAAGGCAATGGCAAACCACTCCATTAAAATTGCCAAGAGAGTCGTTGTGTGTGTTTCATTCCATATAATGACCACGACCCTCAGTCATGAGGAAATACGACTAAAGAGACCTATTTAATACAAAATTGCGACCTAGGGCTGAAAAATCCTGGAGGTAGTAGAAGTATCAGTTGGCCCCTTCAAAATTTTGTATTTAGCTTCGTTCTTTCAATCAAGGTCAAGTCAAACCATTGGTTGGTTATAATAATAAGATGATATCATACTATAATATTATTTTACTGGAAAAGTAAAATTACGTCAGTTAACTACGGTCATAAGGATTAAATTGTTGACTGAAAATGACGATTTATTAGATAAACCATTTCTATGTACTTATCACATGAAATGGCGGCTTTCTTTACTGAAATATCTCAAGATTCAGAGGGATTATGTGCCAATGAAACAATTCTGCTATTTGCCTCAAGCCTGAATGAGTATATAAAGCAAATTAGACACAAAACTTGTTTAGATAGACAAAATGGAGGCCAAGATAGCCATCGGACTGTTGCTTGTAAGTTATTTTTATATTAATCAAAAATACTTAGTCCTATTTTAATGTTTATGCAGTGTTTTGTCCCTACTACGTATTCTTATGTTTGTACGTATCAGTGGGAATAAAGTAAAAAAATGTGTGCATGGGTGTCCTTCTCCGATCTTAAGTGAGTCAGTTTCTGGCAACAGAAAAAGTGTAGGTTGAAATGCTTTTAACGTTTTACGTCTCTACATATTTCTGTGAATCTTTTTACCAATTTACCACTAAGGTGGAAAACCATAGTTTACTCAGAATTGTATTGGTTTTCTGTATTCTGAGATTGTACTAATCCTTTGATTATCCGATCTTTGCATTAATTTTTAACAAAACCGTAAATGAAATCGCAAGCTGAACCTTGGTTTTTCAGAATAGACACAAACTTGATGTTCTTACTTCCGATTAAGTATTATTCAGAGCTCCTAATTACCTGTTCTCGGCAACAATGTATATTGTACTTCATGTTGGAAAGTACAGCCGTTTCCTCAATTAACGTTATTGACGACCGAACAACCGGGAATGTAAAAGATTAGCCACTTGCCTATCATCCATTGTCATTATTGAGCTAGATACCTACGTGAAATTCGTAACCTGTGCATGTTTTTATCAACAAAAAAATTGTATTCATGAAAGGACCCTCCGTCAGCTTTGGCAAAAATATGAAACCGGAAAAGTAATATCCTACGTAGAAAACGATTTTATAATAAAAATATAGGAAAGGTCCAGATCATTTCATAATAACTCTTTGTACTATTTACTTAGTACCTAAGTACTTTAAAAAAAATTCTTAATCATGTTCCTTGCATTAAATCATATCGAGGTAGGTACCTACCTAATAGAATGCTTTACTTTTTTATGTACCTATTCCTGTATTTGAAGGTGATCTGCGCAGCGTGGGAAGCACACGCCGCAGTCAACTGCACAGCGGCCGGGCGTTTCGCCGACACCTCTGACACCACCTGCCAGAACTACACCCTCTGCGTCTACGACAGTTCCACCGCCACCTACATCGCCTACAACTACACCTGCCCCACCACTTCAGTCTTCAGCCCCACGTTATCACAATGCACTGCCTCCACTAACTACGTCTGCAACAACACTAACACCACTTCTACCAATAGTTCTTCAGTCTGCACTGCTGACGGTTACTTCGCTGACTCCAATTCCACGGATTGCTCCTCTTACATAGAGTGCGTCGAGATCAACGGCACCTACACTGAAACAACATACACCTGCCCTAATAGTACCTACTTCAATCCCAATACGACTCTTTGCGAAAGTGACTATAACTGCACCACAACCTCCTCGTTCAATTGCACAGCCGCGGGAAGATTTGCTGATACGACGGACACAACTTGTCAGGATTACTTTTTCTGTGTTTACGATAGTTCAACTACATCTTACATTCAGTATAACTACACTTGTCCGTCTACTTCACTCTTCAATCCGAACTCTGCAATGTGTACATCAACTTATACGTGTACTAACTGACATAAGGATTTTAATGTGACCCTATATACAAAACGGAGCTATGAATTTGGACATACATGTATATTTATAAGTTGTAAGTTTACTTACGTACTACTACTATGATTAGTTTTGTTTCTTATGAAATGTAACTTATGTCGGGTAAGTAACTATTATAATTGTTATGATTATAGGACTAATAAACCGAACGGAATAATAGAGAAAGTTAATTGTTTTGTTTAAACTTTATTATTAACATGATATGATATTAAAGCGGTGTAAATATTTTTTGTAACAAATATAGGCGAAAATGAGCACAATTTTCGCTCATTAATACAAATAGGTACTTAATTTACTTGTTTACTAATAAGTCTTAGAGGAACTATGTATTCCTTAAAATGTATATAGGTGCGTGGATGCAAGACGAACACTGGGAGATTGATTTTTTTATGTTATTCTATGTTTGCCTTCCAATAACTCTTCACTCAAAACTAACACTAGCCTTCTTGCTATGTCAAGATTACGGTTAAATTTATTGGCCTTCGGACTATATAAAACATTGTACTCTGAATTGTAAGGATTATATTTTTCAGTTGTCTTTGATTTCAAATTTGCATAGAATTGATTGAAATAGTTTTCTCTTGCCTTGTTTATCAACGAGGCAGGGTACTTTTTACTTTTTATATGTTCCTTGTTTTCAAGAATTGATATTGCGCTTAGGAAATCAAAAGTCGTAAATCGTTTATCCCCAGGTATCATAACACTGTCCCCTTTGCCGTAATCAAGTAACCGTATGTATTTGTTATCATTCTCGTAATCATCGGGGAAGCTGGTGATGAGGAAGGAGGAGTCGTTAATTTGACGGACTTGGTACGTTTTCACGGTCACTGGTGAAGCTGGCTAAACTAATTAAAACGCATGGATATAACAAACAGAGTTGATATCACAGTGGAAAAACCATGAAATTTGCCTCAAAATCTATAATTCTTTCATTGACTTTTGTTTTGACGCCTTTTTGACATTTTTTTTCTTTTTTATAAAAATAACCAGAAAAATAACTATGGTTTGATAAGTATCAGAAAAACCTATTTCATGTTTATTATACTTCTTGTAAGGTGTTTCCCAGGCAAGAAAGCTCGTAGAACTATAGTAAAAAAAACATCAAAAGTAAAATGTATGCGGTAACTATTATAAGTAACAAATTGTTTACTATTGTTTATAAACTATAATTTATAATAGTATAAACTGCAGGATAGCAGTGGCGCTGGCGCCTTAGCTAGATGGTATCGGAACTGTTAGTAAAAAGTGAATGAAATCTCACAATAGCCGTGGAGAGTCAGCTCCCATACCTTGGAATCAAGGTCAAATTTGTCTGACAAATCATCCAAATGCACTTAACACCACACAAATACCACACATGGGATATTACACCTTATATTATCTAGATAAGATATATTTTTGGTTTTAACAGGGGGCGCTCATAAGTCAATCTCAGAGAAAAGAGTATGAGATCGTTCCCGATGCCGTATTGTTTCAATGCTACCGAGAACACGCTTATAATTGCTACTTCCGTAAATTAAAAAAGTATTGGAGTCGTTATTTTAAAATTAACGATAAAATTTATAAAAAATACCTGTATGTAAGTATACTTACCTACTCCCAGTTACTAGTATTACTTCCTGTCTATTTCTAATAATATATGAATTATGCGTCCTTAGTACATAAAGATACTACAAACAAAGAAACAAACAATATCTACAAATAAGAAACTTATCACTTCTTTATCCCTAATGGGGTAAAAGATAGAGACATGATAGCTGAATAGTAGGCTTATTGGTGTAATGAGGGATTTTCCGAGACTCAAATAAAAAAAAAATAGTTCCATATGACTTCATAGATGGCGCTTAAGTAAAGGCGAGAGAAAAAGTTCCATTCAAAAAGCAAGAATTCACGGGATTGGCTTTTTTTTAAAAAATAAAACTTAGTAAAAAAAACATTTAAAAAGTATCAATATTGTGATTTGTGCAACTGTCAAACTGTTAGGTGATTTTTTGTATGCCTCTGGTTGACAGGAAAAAGCGCACCATATAGGTTCAGCCATTATTACGACTTGGCTTTCATAAAATCAGGCAATCTGTTGAGACTTTTTAATACCTACTATTTTTTTTTCTTAACTAGCTGTCAGAAAAATCGCTCATTGAAAGTCAGAAACAATGACAGTTTGCTAGCCTTTAAGAAGGATTTCCATTTTAATTACGCAGGAAGAGCTAAGAGCTAAGCTAGCACGTTCTATGTTTTTTCTATGTTCCCAGACCAGCAGAAAGTAATCTAATGATTTTAAATCGACCTTCTATTGTCGTATACACCACTCCATTCTTTTATTGTTCGTTCATTATCGGCGTGTGATATATAGAAGTATAGCTTTCACTTGCGTGTGTCTTCTTTCTAACAAATCGATCGATTTTAATTTGTTGCAATTACGTGTTTGTGGGGACAATAGTTTGTTCATAAACTAATAACTTTTTAACAAAATATATTTTCTTGTTGCAAAGGAATTAAATTTTGCAATGTAAAATGTTACTTACCTGACAAATTAATTAGTATACCTAAGTAACCGATCATGAACAGTGCACCAATCATGTACATTTTATAAGTAAACACCGAAAATTACTAAATGGGAATTATTTTTCTCTAATCGCAACACTTTTTTTTAATGCTGAACGAACAATCAATCATCTGTTAAATTTTGACAGCTGTCAGTCATCCATTACTTTTTTCACCGGAGTTTCAATTTTGAGACCGCATACAAAGACGAAGAAATCAAGAAATCTTATAAGAATCTCGCGTCGGGTAAGTTTTTTATGACCGCAATTGTAAGTAGAATTGTAGAGTTTAGCAGTTTCTGCGATTATTTCTTATTTATGCGATATACAGAGCAATTAAACAGAAAATAAACTCTACTAAATAATATACTCTTGATTTTGAAATTTGAAGTGTTTATCACTGGATATTAATTTTGCTCTTTATCCAGTCATGGACAATAGTGTCCATGACTGGCTGTCCATGTTTGGTACATGAATTGACCTTTTTTAGATATTTTATTTGTCAATTTTATTAAATAATTGATGGTTCATAATGGGGTGTACATGACTGGAAACCGTCCAAGATTGGGTGTCCATGACGGGAATCGGTTCATGACTGGATGTCCAAAATTGGAATTATGCTGTCCATACAAGGATATTTATACATTATCCACTTTTCGTACAATAATAATTGTTATATTGTAATTTGATGTTATGAAAGTACTCCAAACCATTATTTAAAGAAGTTTTAATGAAAGAAACCCTTCCTCAAGTTCGGCACCATTACATATACAAAGTTATAAGAGTATAACAAAAAAAAAATTCTTACATTGTCCATGATTGGTTCCATTACTATACAATTTCTCCTGCAATAACAACCAGGTTTTCAATGGTTTATTAGATTCCATTGCGTGTTCTAAAGATCAAAGGGTCTTAGCTATTAACTTGACTGAGGTATTTATTTTATGGCAGATAAATGTTTTATTTCTTAAGATACAGCGGGTTGCATAAAAGTATCTATTGCATTATATGTTGTAGGATAAAGGTAATTAAGTAGCCTTGTTTGTCAAGACGATATAGGAATAGATAAAATAAAACACAAAACTACTTTTAATCCCAACTAGCCTGTGCACGCGACTTCGTCCGCGCGTAACTTTCTATTGTTAATATCTCAGGTTCTAACCGGCGTAATAAAATGCCAGATGCCAGATTTTAAGTTAGACCTTCAACAATACAACTGTCAAAACCGCATCAAATTTCGTCCAGTAGTTTTCGTGTGATACGCGTATAAAAATACAGACAGAAAGACAGACCGGCAAAAATTCTAATGGTTTTGGCTTCTATTGGCCCTATGAAGACCCCTCATAGTTTTTTCCTTAAATGTCTCCTATGTAAATTTTTGAATGTAAGCTGTAATAAATTGTAATTTTAGATTGTGGATGAGAAATAAATACATATTATTATTATTATTTTTTCACATTTTATGCTCAGGCGAGGCCTGGTATTATAACTATGAAAACACGGGTTTGGTAACCAAGTGCTAACATGTTCTTTTAATCCGGATATATTGACTGAATTATCTGATTCTAATTGAAGGAATTCGCGGACAATTCTACATGTATTTAAAATTGCCGCTTTTTGCATCGTTAAATATGTATATTTTGGTAAATCTAATTGAATTAGACGTCTAAAAATATCATTAGGGATCACACCAGTTGTGGATATAACTATTGGGATTATGAATACTACATTCATCTTCCACATCCGTTTGACTTCCTCTTTATGTACAGACATGACCACTTACAGTTTTATTATATATGTATTGTATGTGTTTAAATCAAGTAAAAGGATATTGGAAACTTGTTGGCAATCGACAGGAGCTTCAAATTGAAGGTGAAAAACAACTTGTACTTTCAAAATGTCGTCACCACATCTCATCATCAATTCAGTTGGTACCTGGCACTTGCATCTGAGTGGCACAGTTTATGCACCGAATATTAAGGAGACTATTCGTAAATGCATGTACAGTCACTTGCATTATTATGTAAAATCAGAATTTTTTTATTGAAACTTGGCCTTCAAAAAAGGCTCTTTTTCACGTCAAAAACTAATTTATAATCATACTATATTAAGTCTCAAAGCTACAAACTACTGGCATCGGAACGACAACTGCTGAGAAGAAATGCCGAAAGAAACTCATGAAACAGTCTTGGTCGCCTAACATGCTATTTATTATCTTTATAGATACACTAGATTATGCACAGTCAAAAATAAAATATAAGAAACAAATATAATATAATCATGTTATGTTTGTGATCGAGTAACCACAATGAAATGGTTAAGAACAAAAAATAAAAATAAGTTCACGAGTTGAAGACAATGCGAAAAGGTCTAAAATTGTATACATACATACCTACATATCAATGGTCGTGACTGTACGTACATGTATGTGCTACTCGCGGAATAGGTATTCTATGTACAAAAATGTATATTGTTACTACTTTAAACACTTTACACTTACTAATTTTACTGAAACTAACTTATATTTAAATCTTGCAATTTATTTTGGATTAAAAGAAAGACATTTATTATTTTGAAATACCAGTAAAACGATTTCGACGAATGAAAAGTTAAATAAAAAAAAATACAAATACATTGATTTAAAATCACAGATTACAAATTGATTAATATGTACTACCTACTATTCTAGTAGATTATCTAATAAAAAACAATACTATGTCAAGAAAAACAGTAGCAGTTCCAAACTTAGTATTGGCAAGAAAAGTCTTCTCACGAAAATGATACCAATCTTTGGCACCCTTACTAGGTCTATTACTAACAGACATGTGCAAAGCCTACGAGATTATATTACAAAACAAGGTTATTCTCCCGGGGCAATGTTCTAGACCCGGATTCCTAACTTATGCAATTATAGAGGTTTTACTTATGCAGCATAGAAATGGCAACATCCGCTGACATTACGCTAATGGTGTTAAAGTAATAAGGAAGCAATACAGGTGAATCAACAGCTGCTTTTAAGCAAAGTAGCTCTACGACATATGACGACGTGCATCTATCGATTAGTATCTCATTTGCTTGTAGCGTAGGTGCATCCGGGCCGGATATTCTCGTGACAATATCTATAGCCTTTCCATCTGTATGCATGTATTATGTATAGACGTAGAAAAAAATTCATTCTTAAAAAAAAAAGGAAAATTAAAAAAAAATAATAACTTATTGGTATTATGTTTAGCTAAGCATAATGCTTCATCTACATAATTTGGGTATAGATTCCTCAGAAACGTTTCATCATCATCATATTCAGCCCACATCAACCCACTGATGGGTATAGGCCTCCCTTTTTTCGCGCCACTTCTTATTGTTCTTCTATCGCTTTCCCGCTATTCAAACAATGTCACTCATCTGACCAGCGGGTTGGTGGTTTACCTACTGGTCGCTGTCCCTGTCTGTCAGAAACGTTTACTAAACTAAAATTTGAATCAATTAAGAAACTATTACAAAATTTATTAAAAAGCGACTAAAACTTTTGCAGTGCTGGCACTAAAAAAGTAGCTACAATAACTAAATGTTTACGACGCGAATCGTATTTCGGTTTATTTACTCGTACGATCATAAAGTTACCAAGATATTAATTAAAATACAAATGCACGATCCCCCGTTGTTTGTTACAGTCAATCATAGGTGTCCGATCATAAAAAAGTAAAACAATACAGATCAATAAAATTTGACGAAACACGTATATTAAATATTTTATTAAAATCTGATGGCAGCGGTTGGTAGAATTAAGTAGGGGCATAAAAAGAACAAGTGTTATTGCTTGCTAGGTTGCGATGTGCCGCTGCGAATTTTTCGGTTTCCGAAAAGTTCTTTAATGGAACATTTCCGAAATTTTCGGGAACGATTTCTCCCAATTTTTTGCGAAAGTCTGTCTGTACTTTCACGGTGTTTCAAAGTTTTTATGAAAAACATAAGACATTCTGCCGCGAATGGATCCGCGGGCAACAGCTAGTACTAAAATATTTTTCTTTTAAAAATTCTGAGGAATTAAATTCTCAAGAAATTACTTGGAAATTTCTCGGAAATTTCTTGGGAAAATTTCACCACAATATGGAAAATATATATTTCCCATCATCCGATTTTCATGAAAATTTTTATGATTCTCAATCTACTTATTTTAAAGACAACCGCAAAAAGAAAATTCCTTTTTGTAAATATTTCAGGTACTTTTCCAACAATTTCCGTTTTAGGGAATTTTTCCGAGAACGTTTCCTTACCGTTTCTCGAAAACTTCGGAAAGGGCACATCACTACTTGCTAGGCAACGATGCTCTTTTACAAGATAACAATGGTAATATTAAACAAAAATAAATCAGCAGAGTCCGCAGGTAAAAGCTAGCTAGAACGTGATCCGCATGGGCCGCTTGCGAAAGCCCGTGCTTTGTAAATAAAGCGCGTAACAAGTGGCTGTTCGAAATTTAACAATTTCACTGAATACTGCTGCAGCTCAGAATAATGAATATCGAACAATTTCGTAATTCAATCGATCAGATTGCAAAACGTTTTGGTTGGTGCCTTGTTTGTTATGTGCATAAATTATTAAACACTCCAACTTCGAAACGACTTAAAATTTTTATTTGAATAGATTCTATTATTATTATTATTATTTTTATATGTTATTATTTACGACTTAAGTTAAGTATGTACTTTTATTTGATAAATAAATAAAAAAAAAAATACAAAGACAGGTATCAATAGTAGAAGTAAAGTTCGGAAAATAAGTAATATTATATAATTTTAATACAGGTTTTTCGAAACATGACATGATGAAGAAATGGGTAATTTGCCGTGGTAATTTGTTATTTATTTAGGCACTAATTCGACAATATAATATGTATACTTACATAAATTAATTAATCAAAATACTGCACTGACAAAAACAATGTTTCTAAATTAAAATTAAGAAATAAAATTAATCCAGCCGAACCTATTTTTCCTACTAAATTACATTGATTAATTAATGACCTGTCTAGAATTTGAAAAGAAACCCGCCAATTCAACATTTCAGGGCAAATTAGCTAAAGCGACCGAGAATTTCGCACGCAACTGAGTATAACAGCAGTCAATCAATATATGCGCATACGCAGTCCGTTTCGTTCCTTCCGTAACTTGCGGAAGAACGTAACAACCATTATCACCATGCGACGTGAAATATCGATTAACGTAATAGATCCTTATTCGAGTTGTATGCGATTTGTTTACGTAAATAACTGTAATGTTACTATTTACCTAACTGTTTAAGTCATAGATGTCTATTCAACCGGAGCCTCTACTTTTATAAATAATATCAATACACTTCATGGCGTTTCCATGTGATTTAGGAAAAACTTTGTAGAATGTGATTACACAAGCTGCCTAGAATTGGTTAAACTTAGTCCGATGGCAAATACAAGACGACATATAGGTACAAAGGACAGCATTCGTGACAAGAAAGTGATAGTTCATAGGTTAAGGATAAAAGCTATCTCTAAAATGATAGTTACATACGAGTATGTCTCTCCTTAGTACTGTTAGGAATAGATTGCGATAATACATTATCGCAATCTATTCCTTACGTAGAAGAACACTTAAAACTACAGTTTTAAGTGTTCTTCTACATTGTTAGTAGAAGAACATTAACATTATTATTAAAGAAAAAAAACATAAGGTGTTTTAGATGATCGAGACTAAATAGTAAATTTATTTGAGTTTGATGTAATTTATTCTACTTAGTCACAGGAATAAGATTACCATGATAAATCTAAAAATATAGATTCCTTTATAATTACAGAGTAATCATTTCTTGACCAGTCTTTGTGTCCATGTGTAGAATACAAACCATCCCTTTCTCATAAGCCGGCTATTGTCGGCATTCCTGTGACGTCACGGTTGTGATCGCTGTGGTCATCTAAAAACGACCCATACGGTTCTAATTGCGGTTGGATATAAAAAAATCGGGCTAGTCCCGCTTCGGCATTAGATAAAGTTAGTAAAGTAATAACTAAAAAAAAACTTGGCTATTCGTGAGAATATCCAATTTAAATATGAAGCCATAGTTGGACCATACCCCCTAGATTGTACGACATTTTATTACCAACGATATTTTATTTCAATGTTATAGACAAAGATGCAGAACAAAAACTAAACCGATACAGACCTAAGTTTCTGTGGTCACTTTCTTTACATCGCTTATTAATAACAACCAAGATGCACATGCAATAAGATGGTCTGGAAAGGAAACTGAACTTGGGGTTAGTCATTTCATATTTACTCTAGTTCCTGACTCAACAGAATCTGAGTTGCAGTCTGCAGAAACGGACTCAATCCTACGGTATCGAGGGTTAAATTCCTCACTGGGTGATCGAAATGGGTCAGCAGGTATACGCGGGCGCCTACTCCCGCCCCTGCCTGAGCGCCGCGCCGTGCGCTCATTCGCTTTTTGCCCACCTTTCGACGCGCGCGCAGCCTCCACCACAATTGTTCAAGCACGCGCATTTCTCTCACGTGGGAACCGAACTTTTTCGTGCTTTACCAACTATTCATCTGCCTCAATCGAAGCGTGCGCACGTAATGCCAGTATACGACAAGTGCTTGTGTTATCAGTGCGGGCTGTGATATGATTCGGCATGTGAAAGTTGAGTGATGATCTATAGCGATTGGGATCTTCGTATCAGATAAGCGGAGACATGGCCGTCACGCCGGTAAGTAATAAATACCCCATTAGATTACCTACGAGCTTTTGTAATCTAAGTTTATGAATACGCGATAAGCTGATTGTTACTATTAAAATTAAATATATACTAAACACATATGTTAACTACTCCGCTGTGTCCTCCCAGAGATAGATAAATAGCGAAGAGAAAAATAACCTTTTATGAATTAATGTTTTAAAAGGATTTTGGTAGTGAAAACATTTCAAATTCTTACGTTATACTTACAGTAGAGAATTCAATAAATAGACTTGTATAATATGAAACCATGAAAGTAGAGTCATTTTTTATGTTTCTTTGCTAATGAAGAAGTTGAAGTCGATATCAATTAACCCTCGATCTTGGATAAAATCCAATGTTTAGAAGTTTTTTATCTTGAAACTTTTTATAGTGCCATATAGTTATATCCCAATTTAGATCGGGTAGATATCAATCTGTTTATTTATAGACGTAAAATTTTAAGTGCTGAGTTCAATATGAATGAATTAATTAAGTATGTTAAAACTTTGAAGTCTTGCGCTCCTTCATTTAATTAATTCACAATAATTGTATTTTCTCCATGTGAGTATATTACATTTAATTGCATATTAGGTAGATTAAATAGTTCACAATGAATAATATTTAAAATTTCAATGAAAATCTCTTTCTCTGTAATGTCATACATAAGTATACGTATGTCTGCCCTTATGTAGGTATATCTCAAGACAGATTTTAATATCTACTTTTTTTTATTGATTTTACAGTATAACTGTGAGAAATAATTTGCAGCTATAATGTTACCTAAGTGGAATTAAAATACATACACTAAAAAATTTATCTATTTTATCGGAAGAACTATCAACCCTTCCATATAACTTTATATTATAAAACATCGCAAAGATATTATATCCAGGCATAAATACAATTTGAGAATATTTAATAACAATGCCAACAAATAATATTCATTTTAATTTCCCGAGCATACCTTTCCTAAGCCTAGGGCCATAAATCATCCAATACTAATTTTGTGATTGCTTCATGTATCGAGAATCCGGAGAAAGACGGGAGAGATTGTGGGAGTTCCAATTTGGTCCAAGATGAAACATGTAATCATAGTCTATTAGGTACCATGGAATTGTTGGAATATAATGAATAAATCAAAGCGAAGGCCGAGTGGTCTAATCGAGAGGTTCCAGGTTTGAATACAACTTACTTTTATCATAGAATTTTTAAACTACGTTTGGATATAGGATCCAAGACATAACTTTCAGTGATGAAAAGTTTTTTTCCCTTGGAGGAAAGGAAGCCTTGTACCTACTTCACTTTCCTCAAATGAGTCGGTCTTTCCGTAAGGAGAATTACAAAAAAAATAACATAAAAAATACTTTTACAATTTTTTTTTTTCTTCAATTTTCACCGTATAAATAAAGACATCTACGACCCTAAATTAAATAGGCATAGTATAAAACTTGCACTAAAGTACTTTGTTTTTGGTCAACTTATGTTTCTGTTGTTAAATATAGAGCTGTTCAGATGCGTCACTAGAATATACTTAAAGTTTAAAAAGCTGCGTCACAGCGGCATATCACTAACGAGGCACTTCCTACTGTAAACAGAAAAGCTTTTTTCATTAAAGAAAAGTAGTGATAACCGCAGCTTTATCTCTAAGCTCACACAAACTTTACGGCTGTCTGTTTAATGGACTTTTGTGTATCATCTTTAAAGGTATAACATAAAGGTGACATGATATTCTCCTTAACAATTTTTTTACTGTCAAAGTTTGGGTATTTGTGTTAGATTTTGATTTGAAGTTTGTGTTTTAGTTTTCTTTATATTTGTCAACATCTGGTATAGAGAAGTACTCACCTATAGACAAATATAATTTATGTTTGATGTGATACCAATATCAAATATGTTACTTTAATTATTGGAATTAAAGCTATTTAAATTGTCTTGCCGGTTCTTGGATGTTTATCTATATATGTATTTGTTATAAAAATATAGTATCGTTGAGTTAGTATCCCATAACACAAGTCTCGAACTTACTTTGGGGCTAACTCAATCTGTGTGATTTGTCCATACGGACAAATCACACATATTTATATTTATTTTATATATTTTAAATTATTTTAAGTAAAATAAAGTTATAATAAATTAATCTCTTAGAGCATAAAAAAATCATTCTTTGTTCTTCTAACTCTATGGTTTAGAGCTCTATTTCATGCACTTATATTACAGAAGTTTACACATTTCACAAAATATACCTTGTCATATCTTCTCAGAACCGTGAGATAGGATGATGGTCTTATTTTTGACACCAACAGGCACGAGACGAGAGAAATTTGAGAAAGAACTTGTTTGTTTTTAAAACGTCGCCTCGGCCATTGCTCAATGAAGCCACGGCACATTAACAATGACACAACAATTTACTGGATAAAGTGCTTTGGATGAAAAAATAAATGTACTTAGACGTGGATAAAATCTAACATTTTTTTTATAACGTAGAATAATATGAGATGTATTAGAAGCTGATGGCCGAGTGGTAGTGCGCCCGCCTGTGGATGCAAAATCCCAGGTTCGAATCCTGCCCGGGCTACATGAGTTTGTATACCAATCTGACTCATGTTAGTTTTCATCGACCACCACTTGCTTCCGGCGAAGGAAAACATCGTGAGGAAACCTGCACTCTAGTTGATGATTATCCGCTAGTATGTGAAATGGAGAAGGCAATGGCAAACCACTCCATTAAAATTGCCAAGAGAGTCGTTGTATGTGTTTCATTCCATATAATAACCACGACCCGCAGTCATGAGGAAATACGACTAAAGAGAGAGAATAATATACGAAAGATGTCATTGACTTTTTTTTTTTACCCACAGAAATTGGTATTATATAGAGGTTTATTCCAATGACTATAACTTAGGTCATTTAAAGCAAAATAAGAAAAGGCAATAGGATTTATTAATTGCAGTTAAAATAAGAGAAAGAAATAACTTCCATAGAAAGCTTAGTATAAAATTTAATGATAGTAGGTATTTCTAGTCTATTACTTTTTACTACTTAGAAGAAGTGGTACAAGAAGTCAAGTATTAAATTAATTGAAGATGTGTTTATTCTCATTTTATCGCCTCGGCTCCGACTCACTCCTAATTTTATGTTGCTACTCTGAATACGTTAAAAATATAGGTATGGTGGCCATGTACATATTTTATTAAGTACAACAAAAATATAGAAATATCATGTTGAACCCTCTCAATAAAACATTCACAAAAATAAAATAATTCAATTATAGTTACACTATAATTCATATTGTTGCATCGTTTGAAAAATTGATAGGGACAAAAGGTCAGATGTGTAAGTACATTAATCTCCTTTGTCAAAGGAATGTAAACTTTAATGAAAACCAAATAAATAGGAGTCTACCCCTTCATCAGATTGGGAGATAAAATGATTGTATAATTAAAATAACAAATATGTTGAGCTACGTGAATTGACATAACACTGGTTTAATGATCATTCTTGATAAAGAAACATTTTAATAACATAATTAAACGAAATGGTTATAATGTTTAAGAAAGTTATTGAAATTTGTTATTAGTTAATAAATATCTTGGGATGATCAGTAATTTAAAAACACTTTGACGAATAAACTGTAGAAACTTGAAAGAGGTTCGTAATATAACGATGTAGCGTATGTGAGCACTAAGGAGTTCTAGAAATTCCACATATAAGGGATGAAATGGGGGAGGGGGAACGAGGTAATAAGATGGGTAAAACATTTTTAGTAAATTATAAATGAAGATAAATTTTAAATCATGGTAAACTATTATAAATGAATGAACCCTCCCTGATGAATACCTAGTTACCTTTCCTTATTGGAAAACATAATGTCTTAGGTTTAATACTATGTAAAAGGTAAACAATTAAATCTTTACCTTTCCTCTGTCTCTAGGAAGGTGTATAATTTGAAGTTATGTAACCTTTAAAGGTTAAATAAAAGCCTATCTATCAAACAATTGAACTCTAACAATTACTGATTGCGCAAGAATGTAATTAATAAGTTATGGCGATTTTATAATAACTGTTACGTGTTAAATATGATTGCAATGCAATATGTTTGATTAATTTTATATAGCTATAGAGTCCGTGGTACAGTCAACCTAAGTAGAAAGAGGACTAGCCTAAATGATTGAAAATATAATTGTACATTTTTAAATACATCGAGATGTTAGAGATTTTTATGGAGATTGAACTATATTATAGATTAAGAAGTTTGTTGTAAGGTTGGACCTTTTTTACTTTTATTCAAATAAGCAGTCAGAAATATTAGATATTTTTGGCTTATTTTGGTACACGGATAGTGTTAGTCTAGGAATATATGTGTGATACTAGTGCCCCGCCTCGGCTTTGCTCGGGAGGTACATATATAAATTGTAGCCTATGTCACTCAGGAATAATGTAGCTTTCTATTGGTGAAAGAATTTTTGATATTAGTTCAGTAGTTTCGAAGATTACTCTACTCCCTACAAACAAACTTACCAACACTTCTTCTTTATAATTTTAGTGTGATTTTACTCTGAAATTCCCGATGCCGCAGATAGTTTTAAATAAAATTGTTATTCTTAAGAAAAACAAGGTTTTCGTCATTGACTGTACATTGCGTGCAGTCTCGTCCGCATATCCGATGTATTGTCCATTGAGTTTACAGTTTTAACGATCGTCGTGATCGCAAGTTCGCTTTCGATTTCTATGCATACGGATATCTCTGTAATTTGGTCAGTATATCGCAGCATTGTTTCGATGACGTTTGTGGGAGGGACAATAGTATGCTAACCAGGGTTTTACTTTCTTTCCAATCAAAACATGTTTTACATTTCACTAAATTTAGATAAGCATCTATAAATTTAAATATTCATACAATAGCAAGACGAAGTAGCTATCTCTGTTCAACTATGTGCCCGCTTCCTTACAGTTTTAATTTGTAGAGTTGGGTTGGGGGCCTATATTTTAAAAATATGTTCTTTAGTTATAAAAATTAGAACAGTAAAAGTTTTATTTATAAGTAAAATCAAATTGTTTCTTTCTTGGTTCTGTTAAACCTGTGGATATTGAACGACTTTTAACAAAGTGTTACTTTAAATAAAAAACAAATACTTAATTTTGAAACTACTCAAATTCAAGAAGTGCTAATAGTTATAATGGAAATTAAATGTGACAATTGATATTAAATTGGCCTAAACAATCGATTTCATCTCAAAAATTCGTAAAAAAAACTTCGTCACTCAACTACTGACAAATGGAGTGAAGAAACAATCTGCCTGCACTTGAACTCGGATCATTGTTCTCTGTGTGTATGGGAATCGCCCGTGAAAGCGCGATTCCCACCCATCGTAGTAAGCGATATAGGAGGCTCATTTCAAAAATCTTATTCACACATACAATGTAATCTCATATAATTCCTGTCTTTGTGTTATGTGGTGTGGATGATATGTTGTTTATTACTGTTTACATTTCTAATTCTACACTTTTACTTTTTACATGGTGTCTTCATCGTTCTTGTCACCAAATACTTAGTTTAAGATACAAAATAATTAATATTGTGTTGCTCTTTTAGTTTACTTTTTAAATATTCATTCTACATTAAACTCTAAATTTGTGGATATAGTATATAACTTAAAGGTGACTGACTGACTGACATAGTGATCTATCAACGCACAGCCCAAACCAAACCACGACGGATCGGGCTGAAATTTGGCATGCAGGTAGATGTTATGGCGTAGGCATCCGCTAAGAAATGATTAGCGAGAAGCCGCGGGCAAAAGTTAGTTCCTACTATATAATGCCTTTAAACTATTATAATGTAAGTATATTGATACTCACCAACCATTTCAACGAAGATAAAGAAAGGTAGACATGACGTTGACAAAACCTCATATAATATGATGCGTGAAACATTTATAGAGCTTCAGAAAAATATCTTCATTTCCCCCAGAACTTATAATTACAACCACAATGAAAGGCTTTCTACGGTAATAATATAAGTAATTTAGCATATTAAAATGGCAAAAAATAACAGATATGTTAAATGTCATTTCCCATACATCTACGATTATGTATGACTCATCTCATTCTTTTAATACCATCTGGAAATTGCGTAAGCTTTTTGTTGACGCTTTCGTGGTAATGAATATTGCTGTTTTATTTATCTGTGGAACATTATAGTAGACCTTTCACCCTGGGCTGGATGATAATCGCTCACCAAATCTACCGTGCACGATTTTATAATGTTCACCATTAGTTTTGTTGCCAGTGTAAATGTTTGCTTAAATATCTCTTGTGGCATATTACTTAGGTACTATAAATGTGTATTACGTATATATTTTAGAGTATTATTTATAAATTGTATTTTATCTTATTTATTGTACTAAGGATAATAGTGAGCTTAACATAACTAAAAAGGTAAATATACAAAGTAAATATATTGATAAATATATTGATATTTTTCTTAATTTATTGTTGCGGAACTCCCGTACTTACACGTATTATATCCAATCCACTTCTAAATATTCCTTCAAAGTGTATTGAATGAATTTCCTCTGCTAGCTGTAGTATTATCAGAGAAAGCATTTTTTTATATTTATTTTTTTGCCGAAATAAATTTAAATATTTTCATTCAAAATCAAAACAAGTATTTAAGTGTACGTTGTTATTATTTTCATTTAAACGCTTCTTAACTACCTTAAACGTATCTAGTAAAATAATGTTGCATAAGTATCTAAACCTGTCAATCAATAAACGCTGACATAATGTAAATGCCGGATTAGATGTTTTGGACACAATGATTACAGATTTCACGGCCACAGCGCACGCCCACACGCACGAATCACTCTCAATTTCTTCTGAACTCCTCTAAGTCAATCATATAACCTATATGTTTTACTTGTGCTAGACTAGGTAAAATATTTTTCTAACTAGTGGCTCTGTGAGCTGTAGACCTCGCGAGCTTATAATTTATTTCGTAGTCACTACAAACACAAAATGGTCATAAGAGCCTTAAAATTTGAAAGGCGCCCTAGGCCCTTTGTGTCAACTCCGCCATTAAAAAAAAACAATTAATGCGACCTATAGAGAAGAACACACAGACGATAGATAAAACAAAGCCATAACCTGACAATATGCATACATACCTTTAATTATATTTTCTCATCAAGCTAGAATCTAGCATATACTTGAACCGGTTAAGCTCGGGTAAAATTAAGATTAACCAAAGTAAAGATTAGTCCTTAAACAAAATCTTTATAGCTTGGATCTAATGAAATATTAGCCCTCAAAGTCAGTCTATCAAATCTAGTTAAAAGTCGTCGGTAAAAAGCAATCAAATCAAGAGTTTATTTATTGGATCACAATCAGATACTATTGAGCAACTCTAGAGATTCGTGTAGCTCATCATACTAATGAAGATTTTTTTACCTATGCTTTGGAATTTGTGTGGTAATGCACGGAGGAAATAAATTACTTAGAAAAATCACACGATTTCCGTTTCATGTGGAACTTGTTAATCGAGACATTTGAAATTGTATTGTATTTGTTTAAAAGAAAGTAGCAACTATCACCAAATGACATCAAATGAATTGATTTTAAGTATTTTTGAAGCTTCATTAGTACAACCCTAAAAATGACATATTTTCTCTCTTCATCATCTCTTGGTTGACAAGTCTCCGGCTTGAAGTCTGCTATTTGCATGCTTTGTACTATATACAAAAATGATAAATAAGGAGTAATGACTACTGCATTCTCAGAATTCTGTCGTTATTCTTCGTTCTGATTAATGTAGTATCTTATAGAGTTATGTATGAATGATACATATATTCGTGACGAACTGCCTAAGAAGGTCTTTTTTTTTTAATAATCGTATTGATTTTAATGTTTTCTTTTATCTTCAATACCTTTAGAAAGGAATATTGTTCAACTTTTTGTATGTGCTTCAATAGAGATTTGAAATATTACTCTGATGCAATTTAAGTGATAAATATTCATGTTGCCAGCATAACGAAGTTGTAACGACTGACTAAACAGTGTAATTTCCGTGAATTTTAAATAGAAAGTGTTACCGCCCTTACTGTATAGGAATACGAGTAGCACTAATGAACCACTTGAGTCAACTTTATGTAAGTACCTACGTAAATAGATCGTAGTATAGAGGTAGGCTCTACCTACTATATGTACACCTATACAATTTTTTTTTCTTTTCTCTCTGCTTCACCTCTTGGTTGACTGGTAGAAAAAGCCTTCTGTTTTAAGTCCGCCATTAACATGTTTTTGTAAAGAAGTTAAATAAATAAATATAGGCTCTACCTACGCCAGGTAGAGTTGGTTCACTACTTTGCGGTCTCTAGGGAACGAAGAACCAGACTATTCTAATAACATCTGTAATCTAATGTGTTTCTAAATCTTCTGTCCTTAGTACAATAAAGATCTACAACAAACAAACAAACTTCTGTAACTTACTAAATCTTCTGTATAAATATTCCACGATTATCTACACTTCACGCTCTTGAGACAGGTTTTCTCATGCACGTTATGTGTGAGTTGACACAACTGCTTTAATTTTTTTTCTTATCCAAATCTTCAAAAGTATAGGTATTTTAGGTAAGTTTGCAAGTATTTTGTGCACTATTTGACGTCAGTTCTTTCACTCAAGCTCTGTCTACTTGACCAGAATGGACTTAGTTAACTAACATATGACCTCAGATTAGTGTAGTATTGTTCAAAGATTGATAGATGTGACATCACCCGAGATGGTCGTAACAGTTGTCTCGTCACGACAATGCTTTCACTGTTGTTTCCCACCCTTTTCGGTGCCCATTTCGACCAGATTCGCTATTGTTGATTTTGTTTTGCTTGCAAGTTGACAAAAGGATAATGATACCATAATAGACCATTTGTTTTAGTAATTACCACTTTATTAGGACCATCTGTCACATTTAAAGTGAAGAAAGTAAATCACCCGATGATGTCATTCACTAAGGAAACAAGTAGGTACATATTAATGATTAGCAAGTTGATCGATTTGTTGATTGTAGGGCTTTAGATTTATCAAACCTCTATGATATAGGCTTTGGTGTAAAAAACTTATACAGAACTTTTGCGTGTTCTGACCTGCATATAAGATTGTTTCATTATAATATTTGAATAGGAGATAATAGTTTATGTAGATTACATAAGTAAAAATCTATTTTTAATAATTTTTTTTTTATAATTCAGTGATAGATACTTTAGTAACTACCGTCGGATTAACAGGATTCTCTGAAGGAGACGAGAGAACACTGTCAATCAGAAACAGGTTGGCTGCATTCGCATTGACAACGATAATAAAATGGCCGGAAGCAACATTCACGCAATACTTAGTAGACTGCATTTGTAACATAGTGAAATCAGAGCAACTTGAATGTATAGTCATTCATAGCATACGTTATTGACAATTTAACGATTTTAAATCAAGTTAAGAGTGGGAATTAATTTTATCCGCTGTTTCTAGGTTATAAATTAAATTAACAGCATTGTAATTTTTATATTGAGGAAATCTGGATATAAGTTAGATGCTCGATGTCTTAATTTTTCATTACTTTATTTATCAATTTTTCTGGCTGTCACATAAGAATGCGAAATAGTAGGTAAGTACATTATTTTATTTTTCGAATTTTGCTGCTCATAGCTATTGAATTCCTAGAAGGAAATTTGTTTTAACAAAGCAATATCGTTTAAGTAAAACCGTACAATGCACCCAAAGAAAGTAAACCGCAACACATACACAACAATATGAGCGTTAGTTGAGCCTTGCCCTATGAAGACTATGACCAAAGGTCGGCGAAGAGCATCGGCCTTGCGGTCGGTTCGCACGCTTCCACCAACTTTTACTTAATTGCTCGACAAAACGCAAGGCTTTCTTGCGGTGACATAAGCGGGATCTAAAACGCGTAAGTGAAAACTGGGTGAGATGATGATCTAGACCTTACTTCCGATTTTATTACGGAAGAGCTTGAGGGAATAGGCTGCTTTTGGGTAAGCTCGCTACACCGTAGACCTCGTCTCTGTCCACGGGCAAGATTGTGGTCAAGAGCAAACCCATGTTTTATATAAACAAATTAAAATGCCACTAGATACAACGCGTTCTATGTAGTGGCCGTCCATATTATTAGCCCTTTCGTGCTTCCGTTTATAACAATCGTGAAGCTCAGTTAGATGATATTTGTATACAGTCACAGAATTCCGAAAAATATTAAATGTAGATTTCTGTGGGTAAAATCAAATGCACGTCAAGTTACCCTGAACTTTTTGATAGGGTTAGTAGTGTTGAATTTGCAATAAATTTGGTATTGGTGTTGTGCTGGCTGATGACCGTAGAAAACTGAAACATGAGTGTAAGTAGTATGTTTATTAGGATGTTTGAAGAATCTAAGTTCTAGATGGAACTTTGAAAGTAAGTAAGTACATCTAGAAGGTAATTGCATTAAAATTTGGAAAGAGACCATGAGTAAAGAATATAAGTAAAATTTAATGTTATATAATTCTGAAAATTCTAGGGTAAGTATTTCAAATTGTATAGGTTTGTTGATCAGTTCTAATCTGGTCGAACTTGTCAGGTTTGTATTTCTAATTTTCTCCTAAAATTATGTCTTCAGTTACAAATACTCAATCACGACTGTCTATTGATAGAGTGATTATCCAACAAGACAAAGAGTCTGATTTTTGGCAACAATCGATAACAAACAATTCGTATGCCTTCTAGTCATGATGGAGACGTCATTCGCGTCGTGACTCCAATCTCGTCGTCGTGAGGCAAGCACAAAGACCCAAATGTCTCTTCATTACTTACTAGCTTTTTGTCGTTTTGTTATTTGATATCTTCAAAATTAGTGGGACACTTAAAAAAATTCTAGATTTATTTAAGAGTTTGATTTTTCACAACCTCTAATTCTTTGATAACCTGGTTACACATTACCTATGTATTAAATTTAACCTAAAGAAATCTTACCTCTACTATGAGATCGTATAATAAGAACATAAAATTACACATGAAATAGATATAGTAAGGAGTGCAATAAATTGTTCGGCATGTTGATTCCGAGTAGTAACATTATCTGGATAATGTTACTACTCGGAATCAAAACAGCTGGCTGTCAAAAGTAATGTAACCCTATGACATGAGCATGTAGAATTTTATGTTAGAAGAGAAAGTGTTTAAAATTCGATCATACAACAATTTATACATAAGTTACATGAGCCCGTCACACCTGTAGATGTTTGGCAAATGTATTTGAGTACAGAAGCACGCCTTGTCATAAATATGAATGAGTATTTCGCGTTATGGCATATCTTAAAGACACCTGCTTACATTATCCAACTGTTAATACTATGAATATGTAGAACCTATCTATTTATTGCCAGCGGCTCCGCTCACAAAAAGTGTCTTGTGTATTTTCATACAAACTTTCACAACTACAGCCCGTAAAGGCAGTTGGAGGATAATTTTTGAAGAAAATGTTGTCTATATTTGCCATCAAGAGATTGGTCTGGCGGATTTGTGTGGCCCGAATCCGGCAGTGCGATCATTGTTCTTTGATTGTCTTCGTTTATCACGTAGCTTGAAGGATTAATGAGCTAATGGAACCCACGGGTCTAGTTCTACCCTAAACGGCTCAAAATTGTAGTTACTGCAAATAACCACATATTTACGACTTTTGAAGATCTCTAATGCAGTTGAAGCTGCACTGGCTTTGGTGACCTGGAGATAAGATGGCGCCAGTGTATACAGTCAGTTACTACTAACAGTATACACTTATCCCACCAAAAACATTTTCATGTATGTTGTCAAGAAAAATTTATCAGATGTCACGAAGAGCTAATCTACCTAACTCTTAAAGCCCTAACTTCACAATTTCTACGCCTTGGTAACCTGGGCTTGGCAGGTTATAATAGTGTAGTGTAGGAGTAGGTTAAGATATATATAAGATGTGTAATGGATTGAATAAAGGAGTCTATAACCAACACTCGTCTCATTCAGTCGTCACATCTCTACATGGCGACCCTGCCAGTCGGCGCAGAGATGCGCCGGCGGCGTGGCCAAATAAATTAAATTAAAATTATAAAGAGACTTTTCGACATTAAAATTAAAAAAATAAATAAAGTAAAGTGAATTTGAAAATGAAAATTAGTGGAGATGGCGACAAAAATTTACGAAGAAAGAAGCCTGGAAGAAAATGTATTGCTTAAGAAAATATAATAATGAAAAAAAATAGTATAGAAGAATATTTTAAGGATTAAGAAAAACATCGTAATTTTATAAAGTAAGAAGAATTATTGAAGAAAGAAGATTTCAAGATTGAAAATGAAAAATTACTGAAAAATTCAAGAAAGAAGAATTTTTAAATATAATAATGAAAGTAATATGAAGAGTGAAGATTTGAAGCAAGAAAACTTCTCAAGAAAGAAGAATATGAAGAAAATAAATACTTATGAAGTGAAAAAAAATTAAGTTAATTGTTATGAAGAAACTATGAAGATGTTATGTTGAAATATGAAGAAATAATAAATATGCTATGTAACTGAAGAAAGAAGAAAATATAGGCATTTTATAGAGAAGATTGATGACAAGTATTTTCAATTAAATAAATGACGTTTTGAAAAAAGAAGTGTACGGGACAAGGATGGTGTCCAGGGTATAGCCCGGCCCAAAAGCTCGAGGTGTCCAGGGAGATCCCGGCCCACCCGGCTTATCAAGATCCAGCCCGTAGCTGTTCGACGGTGAAGAAGAAAGAAGAAAAGCGCCGTGATCAACGCGCGCACCCCTGAGTGACAACCCCAGATTTTACGACGAGAGAAATATCCTTTTACATTATTTGAGTTATATTATCTAACTTGGTGTTTAGGTATTTTGTTATTTAGCTAAATTTTGAAAAATGTGTGATAATTTCGATTTAGAGACTGCTATTGCATTTTTACCGTTAATGACAGGAGATGAAAAGATAACACGATCATTAATAGACAACATTGAATATTATAGTAGCACATTGAGAGACAGTTCGCATCCAATATTGATAAAATTTATTTTAAAAACTCGATTAACTGAACATGCAAAATTCATATTGAAACAAAATTATGATAACGTAAAAAGCTTGGTAACTGACATGAAGAAATTATTATTAAGCAAAATATCGCCTCATATTTTACAAAATAAATTAGTAAATTGTAGACAAGGCTCGAGATCAATCGAAGCTTACGGTGCAGAAGTAGAGAGTCTGTACACGGATCTCACTTACGCCCAGTGTGAAGATGATTTTTCAAAAATTCAAATAGTACGTCCAATAAACGAACAATTAGCAATAGATTGTTTTTGTAAAGGTCTTAACAATTTTCGGCTATATGTCATCATTTCATCACAAAAATTCAATTCTTTATCTCATTGTATTCAATCCGCAATCGATGAAAACATTATTATGTGTCCAAATAATCAAACATTTTTAAATAAAAGGAAATATTATCCCAAAAATAATCACATTAATTCGAATTCTATAAATAGATTCATGCCTAATGAAAAATATGCATCGGAAAGTTCCCGAAGTATGACGACATCCATAGATGAGTCGTACACGTACATCGGCCACATTCCGCAAAGTCAGCAAACACCGCAGTTCGAGGAATCAATGCACGATAATGGTTATGATGTTTTTAATGATCTAAATTTAGAATTACAAAATTTATTTGACACAGAACATTTAGATGAAATTAAGAATGGCTCAATAGGAAATAAAAAATTATTAGAGTTGCCTAATGAAAATATGGAAAAGACAAATTATTTAAAATTAGACAAACCCAAAAGTAGACGATTGAAAATAAATAAGAAGAAAAATAAACCGGACTTGACTAAAAATAAAAATAAATCCTCTGAAAAGACGATTAAATTTAATAATGTGTGTAAAAGTAAAAAGAAAGTAAGAAATAGTTTAAGAATAAGAATAATAAAAGATAAAATTATATTAATGAGACAAATACTGTATAATTATAAAGTTAAAGGTAATGATATAATAAAATTAGGAAGAGGTAAGTTGCGAAATACTTATATGAGAAAGAAATCAAATATTGTAAGAAAAATGGTAAAAAGTTATAAAAATAAAAGAAATGGAGAGAAAAATAATTTAAAATATAAGAAAAGTAAGAAATGTAGTTTTAAATTCATTGATAATGAGAATAATAAACCTGTTGATTTAGACATATATTTTTATAAATTATGACAGACGATCAGTCGGTGTAACTTAATTGTTATTTCTTGAATATAAGAACGTACATAATTATTATGATTTAGGTATTTTATTTTTGGTTTACTATTAGTTACATAAAATATAAATAGCACTTTAGCAGGAAGACAATGTTACTTATTGAATTTAAAATCGAATAGAAACATTTATTTTTTGGTATGAAATTTCAAATTAATTATAACATTTAATATTTCTTAAGTAATGAAATTGTTAATTCATTGTAATTGGTACTTGTTTATGTTTAGTATTAGCATAGAATGTAATAGTAGTAACACTTGTATCAACTACACATTCCTTGCCATATAAGTAAGAGGTTAGCATTTCATTTGTTGAATGTAACATTCTGTTTTGATGTTCAATTATGTTTGCGTTGCATTGCATATCAATAAGTAATAAGAAATAGCATTGATTTAAACATTGTTTGTAAAATTTAAAGAAATTTAATTATAATTTACAAACTTTAAAAAAAATTATAGTATAATGCCATAATTTTTTTTTCCCAAAGGAAGGAGGTGTAGTGTAGGAGTAGGTTAAGATATATATAAGATGTGTAATGGATTGAATAAAGGAGTCTATAACCAACACTCGTCTCATTCAGTCGTCCCATCTCTACAATAGGTGTAATGTCCGTTATATACATTGTTACACTTACAAAGTGTAGTGGTTTTGAATAAAGTAGGTACACTTTTCAGGAATCAATAAAATGTAATAATTATAGCCGCATTATAGGAGATTTGAGGTAGAATAAGTTATCATCCACCCCGAACGGGTTCTCATCTTATAGCGATGGGGGGCTCAGTACCAGCGGTTTGTTTAGGCCGCAGGGAAGCTAAGAGGAACCCATGGCTCGGGAGCGACGACCCTGGGCCAGGAGGAGGCCGCTGTCAGTGGCCTGTCTGTGAGAGTAGGGGGCACACACTCCCTACCCTCACAGCCGTGGTAGGGGTCGCGGGGGAAGAGGAGTGCCGGTATCGCGGTGCGCCGTTCTCCCTATCTTCCGCGACCGAGCGTGGCCGTGGCGCTGGGCACGGTGTCGGTGGGGCCGCAGGGAAAGAGGCGTGTCAGTATTGCGGTGCGCCGCTCTCCCTGTCCTCGGCGGCCGACGTGTGGTGGGCCTGTCTCGGCCGCAGTGGATAGGGACAACCTATCCCCTGTGGCTGAGATGAGGTAGGGCCTGACCTTGTCAGGTCCCAAAAAATTGATGGCTTGATGATTGGTGGATTGATGGATGGTTGGGTGGCGGAAACGGGATTCCGTCGCCCGGCTTAACGGCCCTCGGGTGGAAAGGCGCCTCCGTGTCAAGGGCGCCTTTACCCTAGCGAGAAATTTGGCAGCTATCCCGCTGGCCGCTCCGACCCTCTCGCTGGAGAGGTGCTTCGAGAGCGAGCCGTGCTGGGGCTGTGGAGCGAGAGAAGCACACGGTCCTGGCACAAATGCGGTAGGGGTTGACCCCTTGTGGTTTTGGTGGGTTCGAGTCCCACATACCCGTCCGGCTTTCCGTGGCTGGATGGACGAGACGAGGGTCTTTCCATACGAAAAAAAAAAGGATAAATTATCATTTTCGCCATACCCGGGCTATAAGGTAATGCCAGAGCCAGTCAGTGATGATCTTTTATTAACAGCAATATGGCACTTTACATAAGTATTGCCTCGAAATTGTTGACGTAAAGAGTAATTTCACTTTCTTGCACGTATTTATTCAAATGATGCAGCGAAATGTACGTTGGGTGCTTACTTACTTGAGTTTTGAAACTCGGGCGTGTACGAGAACTGAATTTTATTTAGATGTATAGGTAAGTACTTACCTGGAAAAACGCAAGCCCAATCTTGTACGTAGGTGCTTCAACTTTTAATAGTTGTACTACATCATGTCTTGTTTGAATTATGTAAGATTAGCTGCGCCCCGGGGCTTCGCTCCCGTGGGAATTTTAGGATTAAAACTACCCTATGTGCTATTCCCGATATTTTTCTACCCGTATACCAAATTTCATCGAAATCCGTCCAGTAGATTTTGCGTGATTGAGTAACAAACATCCTCACAAACTCACAGATTCACAAACTCACATCCAAACTTTCGCATTTATAATATTAGTAGGATGTGATAAAATGCATATCGAGTTGACTAATATATCTATTCAAGGATTTTTTTAAAAGTTAGGTAAATTGATAATTACATTTATTTTAGTATTTAGGGATTTAGGAATGAGTATAAATTTATGGAGATGATTAGCTGTACACAAGTAGGACACGTGTCTTAAGACAGACATCCTTCTTCAGAATCATATGCCAATAGAATAGGGTAATCCAGTTTATCGGGAGTTAAATTCGAATTAAAAAACGACGACGTGTAAGTAGGACATAGGTAATTCTAAAAGCAGCATAATTCGATCGCAGGCGTCATTATGAGAAAAGAGAAAAGTGCAAAGAATGGGGGTTCGTGGGAAGCCTCCACAATATATCTCCGATATGTCACGCCACGTATTTCACTATAATTTCTAACTAATTACTCAATTTGTTTTTTGCATATGCGGAATACACAATCGGTAAGAAATTAAAGCAATAAAATATTAAAGTCAATCAATTATGAACATTACGCAGCACTTTAAAAATGTATATCTAGAGGTAAAAAGTTGAAACAGTAATTTTGACAAATACTTATTAAATCTATACGAAGATGAAGATAAATATATGTGCAAAATATGAGTTACAAACAAAAAAAGAAAATAAACTATCTTAAAATTAAACTACTACAACTGTCTATAATATATCTGACCAAATATTATGTATCTTTTCAGATAATCCCGGTGCTTCTATTAGTCGTGGCCACCAGATGTAATGGCGATGGCAGTGGGCACAAACCTGGGAATGGCGCGTCACAGTTTGGAAATCTGCTCAAGCCGCCGCCGCCTCCGCCACGTTCTCCAATACAACCGGTGCCGTTCCATGGCGGCGGAAGAGTGCAGAGGCAAAACTTAGACAGTGGATACCATTACCCACCTCCTCCTCCACCACCCCCTTCCTCTGACTTCAAATTCCCGGCTCCATTTTATAAACAATACAACTTCAACTTTGTACCACCACCGCAACCTTTTACATCAACTCCCTCGCCATCGTTATTTCAAAAAGTCTCAGGTTGGCTGTTTTCTACGCAGCAACCACCTAGCCAAGACACAAACTCACTTGTTAGCAATCATGTAGCGCCTATTAAAAAAGACTGTAACCCTTGCAACCTTGTGCCATGGATACCAGTGATTAGATACAATTTAGGTGCCAAAAATTCATTTCAAAGTCCTAATCCAACGTATGGACCTCCTAGTCCAACGGCATATCCAAATACGGTGAATTTACCTCAACCTCTCTTGAGTACTCAGAAAACTCCTCAATTGTTGCCTGGAGTCCCGCATGCAGTTTATGGTCCACCGGCGCCGTTCCAAAGTTCTTCCTTCAATGGATTTGCAAGTTCAACATATGGACCTCCTAGTCCTACACACACTATTTCAGTTTCATCTCATAATTCTCTTAATACTCTACATTCTTCTACAAGTAATTCATATTCGTCACCATCTTCATCATTTAGTTTACCGAGTAGTACATACGGCGTACCAAGTAGTTCTTACGGCGTACCTAGCAGTTCATATGGTACACCTAGTAATTCTTATGGGGCACCTAGTAGCTCTTATGTAGTACCCAGTAGCTCATTTAGTGTACCTAGTAGCTCATATGGGATACCTAGTAACTCATACGGAGTACCTAGTAGTTCATACGGAGTACCTAGTAGTTCATATGGCGTACCTAGTAGTTCATACGGAGTACCAAGTTCATCCTTTAGTATTATTCCATCCCAGGAAGTATCTTCATTTAAATCTCAATCTAGCTCAACATATAGACCACCAACTAACACATACTTAGTGGCACAATCAACAACTCCTTCATACATATCTTCTACATATGCGTCAGTTACAGCGCATTATGAACCCAATCAGTTACAAAGTTCAGAACCGGTTACAGAGTTACAGCTACCAAAAGTTTCTCCTCCCACAATTTTTAAAAATTCATATGGAGAACCTATATCTAATCCTAATTCACTAAATATACCATCAGCTACAGCCGCAGAATCGACAAAAATAAAAACTGAAGTTTTGCCAAATGATAATACAAAATATTCAATACCAAATGCAACATTCTCACTTGCCAATCCTGCTCCATTTACATTAAATAGGGGTAGAAATATTCATACTCTGCAGCCTGTTGCTTTACCTAATTTAAGTGTATCTCCTCTACCTCCTATTTTCAATGCACGTCCATTCAGACCATCATTGTCTAAATTTGAACCAAACGCAGTTCAGGGAATAAATTCCATGCAACAGACATCACATGTTGATATATCACCCAGTGTACCTGTTGCTGAGTTTACTCATTCCATTGATTACCCCGCAACTATAATCCAATCACCTGTAATTGATATAGACACTATAAGGAATCAGAACCGTTCAAAGTCTTATAGATATGTTCCCAATGGATTTATTGTCGACGATGCCAGGGATATTTCATCACAAGCCTCTGAAGATCACGTTTCGGAAACTAAATCAATACCAGATGCAAGTTTTGAAAGTACAGGAATCGACGGTGGAAATGACTTATATGATACAGGCGTACCAACTGATTTAAAACCAATATCAGTGCCATCAAATCATAGACCTATTTTCGCAGATTTAAGAGGCGTGAAAGATGAAGACGTTGATAAATATCGAACTGAAAATAATCTGCAAAATATTGACTCACCTCTCTTGTATCTTAAACCAAGTGCACCTCATAAGGATCACGGTAACTTTGCATTTGTACTATCAACACCCAATAATGGCAACGATTACGAGATTTATGACGATATTCAGACAACACCAGCACCGTCTACTTTGACAAGTAGCTGGGAGGACAGTAAAGTCAATTTTGGCCAAATTTCTCAAGAGTACGCTGATAAGCCCAAAATTGTTCAAATTATAGTTCCATATACAACAAATAAGGAACTTGGGCAACTTGATTTAAATTTTGGCCAAGAAATTAAGGACTGGAGTTTGAGAGATGAAGATGAATATCAAGCTAGAAAAATACCGACTAATACAGAAAGTCCTTATGCAAGTACTGTTACAGTTAGTTACAGTACTACTGAAGAAACAACACCAACGGTAACTGAAAGCTATGATTCAGATCGCCTTAATACAGCCGATATATTAAATGATCTTTATGATGTAAAAGAACCTCCTTTTGATATAATTAAGTTACAGCATACAATTGATGAATGGACTGCGCAAGAATATTCTAAGCGGCATAAGACACCACAGAGATCTCGTGATGTCGAAAAATACGCTAAACAAATCCCCGATGACTTCTTTACTACGACTATCCCTACTAATTTCGTCTCATCTACTGATGATTATAATTATGAATTTTATGACCATGAAGGCTCTAGTAGTATACAACATACAGTTACAGAAGACAAAAATAATTCATCTATCAAATCTTGGAAACAGTACAATACTATTGAAAGGCCTAAATCTAAACATAATAGTGGTAAAAATAAAGACGAAGATGAGATACATAAACTACACATTTATACAGCGGCCTCTACTTTTAGGAGTTCTACTAGCACGACACCAGCTCCATGGGGAAAAATTCAAACTTCAATATCACCTTTGACAAAAGAAAAGGTGTATGTTGTCACTTCAAAACCATGGCGAGATTCGCGAAACATAACTAGAGAATGGTTTGATCCAGAGTCTTTCGAATTTAAAAAGATACGTGGAGATAACGAAGCATCATCATCTGATGATTTTCCTTTTAAGTCTCCCAGATTTTCTAATCGACCATCTGCAGGATTCACATCTGTCGACAAAACTGAATCTATGAAATCAGATTCATCTTATGGCTTCTCAAAAAGCTGGTATGAAAGCAGTAAGTTGTCTTCTGTTTTCAATGGGAATTAACTTCATTACTGCTGTTAAACAATTGAGTAAATAAACTTTTGGTTTTTCAGTAAATGACTTGGAGAATCGCGAGCAACGAAGCAATACAGCCCTGCCAGAAGGTTTCCAACAGACACATTTCACTAACGAGGACGAGGTTCTAATTATTTTCCATACTAATTTTCTTTTAGTTTAACAAATTGATGCTTACGTAGCGTCGTCGTAGTAGACAAAATTTGACATAATATTAACTATGCACCGATCTTTTCCTTCATTTTAAAATTAAATAAGTATCCAGATATATTAAATCTCCTTGATTTAAACAGACTTATTTATTAAATTGGTATCACTGAGAACAATGCACTGAATGCTAAATAATTTATAACTAAAAATGCACTTGTATATATTACTTTAGCACCTTGTTTAAGTTCAGTAAACTGAATGCGTATAAGTAGAACATTGCCCATGATAACACTTGACAAGATAATCATAGCATACAATCAGATGTTGTGTTTGTAAGAATTTGTAAAACAAATGAAGATTTTTCAAAAGGTTGTGTCTAGTAGCAAGGTCGTGTTCTTTTACAACTTTTATAAGAAAAATAACTTGGCTTTTGGTACGCCAATTTTATTTTCCTTGTAAAAGTGGTTCAAATTTCGTTTTTCGGGTACTAAATATTTTTTATTTGTTTTCAGGATACAATAGATACCACGACTGTAGGTCATCATAAAGACGCTTAAAGTGATAAAGATGTGTATCACTCTAGTGCTATAATTGTGAAATACCTACCGATACATGGTGAAATATAAAACAGTGTGAGAATAAACTCAAATGTAGTGAGAGTAAGTGAAAGACACAACAAAAGTGATTAATTCATAATGACTCAAGTTTTGAACAATGAAATAACATGATACAAAAATTTACTTATTATGTGAATAGTTTTAAGAACTTATACGAGCAAATTAAGAAGAATACAAATATAAGAGGTGCAGTGTTCTTTTTAATTTGATCAACTGTAATAGATGTATTTAATTTATGATTCTGTAGCTCAATTAACGTAAAGAGATTGTGATTAAATAATATCATGCTAACCAAAGTTTCATAGAATCTCTTTACAACGTCACTTGCAAGCAAGAATTAATCTCCTCCATTATTATATAGCCATATGTTTGTTGTTAATACAAAGTAAGCAAACAAAATGTAAATACTGTCATGTAAATAAATGCAACGAAGCAATTGATGTATTTTATGTTTATGATTTTTACTTTCACAAATAAAATATCAGAATATCTCACAAACTTTATGTACCTATCTGATAAAATATACTTATTTACATATAATTAACAATTAAAATAAACATTGTATAAAATCACTTATGGAACAAGCATACCCTAGGCCTAGGCCACTATTAGGCCTAGGCTATCACTCTGTGCCTTGGTTCTCTGTAACTGGTTTCTTCTTCAGCCTAAAGTAAATAAATTCGCAGCACCACAAAATAATTGTGATCACGGTCACTAAATTCAATACCACTATAGGTATCTGATATGAGCCGGATAATTCTCGGATTTTCCCTGAAAATGCATATTTTTTTAATAGACATAGTAAAATTATACTGTTAATTGATAAAAGATATAAAAAAAATATATACTTACCTATGATAAAATAATATTTAAATCTTACTGCCCATAAAGATAAAATACTAATGTAAAAGTCTCTACTTGAGCAAAATCAATTTTATAACAATACTCGTAGAGATATTATCATAGCACGTTTAAAAAAGACTTCTCAAGTCCTCAACTTCATTAAATTCGAATATATTTAGGTTCTGATATAAAATTTCACCTCGGTGTCTTGACACCGAGGTGAAAGAAAAAGTAAAAAGAAAAAAAAAAAGTTGAAGATGAAAAAGGTCTTTTTCAGAGTAGCCTGTGCTTTGGCTACCTATTTATAAGTATATAAGTATGTATCCCCCCACCCCACCCCCCACGTAAACCCCCCACGGATAAAATCCTTGGGGGAGGCCTTTGTCCAGCAGTGGACGTCTTTAGGCTGAGAGAGAGAGAAGTATGTATCTATTTTAAAAATTAGGTATATAATGTAGATATCATAACCCAACGAAACTTTGCAAAACGTGACTTGCTCAATGTGATTTGTCCTGATGATATATATTAATTAAAAAATAATAATAATTTAGATCTTACCTAATAGGGGACCTAATGCGATAATAGTGATTCCATTGACGAACATCTGTATGCTGTATGCAAATGGAAGTCTGTCGATTGGAACGTAACCCGGAATTATGACGTTCATATAGACTGTCCTCACTCCTTTGGTGATGCCCATTAGTAAGGCGACGAAAATCATACCGATATAGGTGGATGTGAACAACATAACTGAAATAATAAGAATTAAAATTTATGGTAATATCAAAGGATTCCGTAATTTATTTACAGAAGCGTTATTGCCTTATTGCCGACGATAAACAAGATTGAAATTAATAAGATCTATAAACCCTTTTGTGGGACAAGATTTTATTGTATGCCTCAGTGATATATAGAATTTTTAACAATTTTTGTCCCATTGCTGGGTAAATGTGCAGTATTGAAAAAATAACCAATAAGTCATTATGCATCCCGTAAAAAGGTTATGAGAGATTGATGCGAACAATATAAAACCATCGCACTTTTATTTTAAGCTTGTAAAAATCAGTTGGCGAGCACTCAATTTAGGCGAGGGTAAGTTCATATAGTCTATTGCTAGATGGGATATAATATGCTAGCATTACATATGATTGTGATATATCTTTGATAGCTCTAGCCGCTGCGAGAATATGGTCGGCAGCTACTCGTTTCATCGTCAGCAGTGGGAGCAGTGGTGTAGGAAAATATTTACAGTTTAATGTTCTCATACTTACTTGTTCTTGTAAATATAATTAATAATAAACCTATAATATACATGACTCTTGCTGGTTTATTACACCATTCTCCGATAAATGGAGACACAAATCGGAATATCGTATCCGAAAATCCAATAACTGCCATAATCTGAGCTATTGAAGAAGTTTCGAATCCCATCATGTCTTTGAGGATCATTGGGAGTAGCAATGAGAAATTTGTTTCTACGCATGATGCGATCGAAAGTCCGATCAAAATATTTACAAATATTGGATCACTGAGTAAAGTCAGATCAAAAAATTTGATAATTTTATCGAGTAAAGTCTTTTCCTTCTTCATTTTTACAGGTGCTTGTGTTTCTTTTTCTTTGATCTCAGATTTGGGTTCATTGAAAATATTTATCGAACTGCCCAAATTAATCTCTTGAGATTCCCACCACTTATATTTGGCTTCAGAGAGCGGTGGTTCTAAGCGCTCCTTTTTCCGTACATCAGGATGTGATATAGCGTTCCTAGTTTGGAGACTTGAATTGCTGTTCAAGGACCTCATTGATAAACTTTTAGGAGGAATTAAATCAATTTCCCCACTTTCTTCAACCTTTATTGTTGTTGACCCTAAAAAGATATTGCTGAATCAAAAACTAATTAAAAACTTAAGTAAAATTTGAGTGTAAGTACATAGATAGTAATTGTAAAAAGGCTTTACATATCAGAAAGTCTTAATAACCTGACTAGACATTGTTAAATAATGTCAAAAGCATACATGGGCGTGCATGGCTCTCTTTTACCGGATTTGGGAAAATAATATTTAAATTATTTTTATTTTTGAAATATGATTACCAGTTAGTTTCGAAGATGCTGTAAAACTTCCATTGACAAGTTCAATACCATTTTCCTTATTTAATGGTTCCATTTCTTCCGTAACTGGAGGATTTTTTAAGTACCATTTTGCCGGTCGAAGTAAACAGGCAGCTACTAGAGAGTGTAGGCATGTGGCACTGAGAATGAGTACGGCGAACCTCCAGCCGTACGCGTACATGAGAGTACTCATGAGGAGAGGCATGTATATTGCTCCTAATCCTGTCATGGACATCCCTGCTCCTACTGCTCGAGCCCTTTTCTCTTTGAAGAACGAATTTATTGCTAATGAAAAGGATGCCATGACTGAAGCAACACCCAACGCTGAAATAAAAAAAAAACATAGAGTTATACCTAATCCATACAATGTTTTTTATTATAAATATGACGCAAGCAATTATCATATAAAGCCATTATTTTATTTCTAACCATTATATAATATAGCCACAATAATGTAGTTAAAATATCTACTTACAACAAATAATACTGTAGGAGAAAATGAACAGCCAGAAATTTGATGAAGCAGCTGTCATCATGAGACCAAGGCTGATAAAAATAGCTCCGAAAACTGCAACTTTTCTGTAGCCGTATCTCTGGAGTATAGGCCCAGTGAAAAAGGATATAAGCATGCCGATTCCATGGTTGAGTGTGATGACGAGTGTGCCTTGAGTGGCAGACAAGCCTGTCTCTTCAAATGCTTCTTGGAACACCAGACCAAAGCCGCTAATGAGGGGAAGAACTACAACCTGTAAGGAGAAACGCGATAAATTAATAAACATAACATTTTCGAGATTAAACTATGAGGACATATAAGGTAAGTTAATGCCTTCTAACCATATTTTCCAAAGATGATTTAAATAATATAAGTTTTCGTTTTCAAACAGAAAATTGTCATTTCTAATTCGTATCTGACACGTGATTTGTTTATTTAGGTGACTAGGTAGGTACTTAATTTTAATTTGTGGCACTTTCAATAAATTAATGATATTGCGACAGGGACAAATCGAAACTTGAGATCTATGTAGATCGATTTTTCGCCACCGTCCGTTAACCGCCATAGCGCCATATAATATGCCAAATTGGTATAGTCATCTTCGATAATGATAAAATTAAGAGGTTATAATATAGGGCGAAACAACACGTTTTGTGTTTCGCGAATGTAAGTAAGCAGAGGTTAATCGCCGTTGCTTATTATTATGGTGCTGTGCTGATCGTCCTAAAATTCTTTCAGTTGGTAATTTGGTAATATTGGTAGGTATATTAGGATGGAAAAATTTACTTTCAAGATCGATAGATTTGGAGCAAACTAGAATAAACGTAATAAAATTTAACTGATTAAGTATATTCAAGTAAGTAACTTAGGTATTTAGTTGAATGCTTCACTGAAAGATTGCTAGTTAAACAGGTTATAGGCCCAGTGATAATGTGATAATTTATTGTCAATTCTTAGTATAAATAGGTACACAACCAAACAATAAGCCAGACTTTAGCAGATAAACACGTTATCTGCTATACTGTGTCATTAATAACGTAGGTATTGCAACCGACATTCAGCGGCATATAAATTTATCATAATGTTTTGCACTCATTGTTTATTTTTTCATTGCACACATCATAATAATCATATTTTTGTGCGTCATATGCAGACAGGGCTTCAATGATGTTAAACCTAGAAGCCATATTTTAGGTAGGTATTATGGTTTTAATGATTGTAGGCTTCAACAAGCAAAATAAACTTCAGGAGTCAGGGACAGTTTGCTAGCTCATAACTTAGTTTTTTTTAAATATTTAATTTCAACACTGTAATCGTAACACGAACGACTTTATAATGTGCAGAAATAGGTAATTGTTCTTCTCGGTACCTGGTTGGTATTTCCACCTTTTTTATAGCGATCTCTACTAATCTTTCACCTTCTTATTTACTGAGTCTGTGTTATGTACTCGTAGGTTTATCTGCCCGACCTTCACAGCTTAGGTACAAGTAATTTGCTCAGAATCTATTGCACATGTATAATTTAAATAAATATCTGTCCGTCCTTCACAGCTTACAGGCAATTTGCCCTGAATCTATTGCACATGTATAATTTACGTATATTTATATTCTATCTTTATACTTCAGGCATGTGTCCATAAGCTCTTCAATACTTCTATAAAGAGTATGTTTGGTCACAGAAGCAGATATATCAGTTTATAAATCCACTCCTGTGGTTTGGTCCTGTCTGTTATCGTATCGCTAGACAGCACTTGCCAAGTCAATGCCCTTTGCAATGTTTGACGAATCTGAACACATCTAACTTATTTACATTCTAACCGTCAATTTATATGCAATATAATTCTATTTTAACGCTATCAGAGGATCATAAAAATTGTTTAGGTACCAACGTTGTCTTGATAACATTTATTCTGTGGTACTCTTGGAATGATTTTAAATATCTAACTTAGCATTTGGTATCTTCCTTTGTCTCTATATTATCATAAAAAAATCATTATCTCGGCTATAAAATTCTAGGTCTATATTATCACAGGCAACGTATGTATTCTTTTAACGTTTAATCATAGGATATGATAGAGAGAACCTACATCCAATTATATTATTTTTATGCAATGGTTAATTTTAATAATCTGATAGGTACAATACATCAGTACATTATGAGTGGTAGTGGTAACTAAGGACCTACTGACTTAGATTTTGCTCTCAAAAATACTTATTAGGGATCAAACCTAGGTATGAGATCAAAGTGTATGAAACCTACGTAGTTTCAAAAGACACTTTTTGCCACGTACGACCAAACTGTGGAACCAACTTCCTGCGGCGGTGTTCCCGAACCGATACGTCATTGGAACCTAAAAAAAACGAGTCTACATCTTCTTGAAAGGCCGGAAACACTCTTGTGATACCCCTGGTGTTGCAGTAGTCCATGGGCAGCGGTGATCGCTTACCATTAGGTGACCCGCTTGCTCGTTTGCCGCCCTAAGTTATAAAAAAAAAAGTTGTATTGCACAACTTGTCTTTCGTAAAGGTTCATTAAATGGAAAAGTTTTACGTTGAAATTATTGTAGTTTCACAGAAATATATTTTTTAAATTTAAGTTTGAATATTGTTTGAAGAAGACTAGCTACTCAACAAGTTTACTATAGATCACCAGCAGACCTAGCGTAGGTGCATTTAATGCCCTTAGTTAATTTACTTACAAACTATTTAGACTATGAACTTAACATGAGCTACTTACATTATTGAGTGCATAGGCGAGCACCACGACCCATCCATATCCTCCATCAGGTGGGACTTTATTCACTGCACTAGTCATTTTAATAAATTAAAGTAAATTAACAAAATTACATTTCTAAAATCCACACTTCACGACATTTTCGCGTTTGCCTTCAAGTCATTATAATAAGGTATTTGTTAATCACGCACACTGCGCTTTGTTCTTTAGTTTGGTGTCGTGTGTTGACCTCAGTTTTTCTCCACGATTTTGGCGGCAGCTCCACAGCGATTGTTAACATTTAATGATACACACGACTAGTCGCAGCAAACATATAAACGTTATCGGTTTGACTTTATTAATGTGTCCCGTTATCAATTTAGTATATTTGACTTAGTGTTTGATTTACGTGAGCACGAATGTATTATGTTTCACCATGTTCCCATTTTACTTATCATTAATAGAATAATCAACTGATACACTACGGTTTCACTCGATCGCGCTTATCGTCTTAGGATTAATTATTAGAATTTGGTTCATAATATTAATTAACATTGCTCGTTTAATGCCTTAGTAACTTGTCGTTAGTCGTTTATCTGATAACACGAGTCACGCATAGCATTAATATAATCTTAATCGATGATCTAACAAGTTTCAATAATTATATTTAGATAAATAACATACCTAATTAATCTCACAGAAACACAAAACTTACGCAAGGATGATCGAATTCAGCTACATCATAATCTCTATACCTAATATAGGTAACACATTACCTAAAGTTACAACCATTAATTAACTTCGATATAAGTTTAAGAAAAATAAACATAGGTATAATATCTGGAAGAAACCTTGATCAGATCAATCAGTAGATCTTTTTTTTTTTTTAATTCAAAGAAGAGTTTTTATGCCAATTAGTTAGTAAGTAATCAGTAAAATAGTGATAGACTCTATCATAGAGTCTCATTGGCAATTACACAAGCTAAGAGTTGCTGCCTAAAGAAAATTGTAGGCGCTACGCTATATAGCAGTCTTTATATGTATAATACTGCTAACAATACCTACTCACATCACATTAGAATTATTAACGTATGAATAAATTAAAAAGTCTTTTATATTGGTACTTTTTTTAAATTTTAAAGTATCATGTCATGGCGTACAAAAACATATTTTTTTGCATGCTACGGATAAATTAATTAGCTATAGAATAAATTCAGTCTTTATTTTTTCACCACTTTATGCATCGTTTATTGACGTCAATAAATAGCTAGCACCTCCTAAGTACAAGTGAAGAAGAAGCGGTGCAAACTCCTGCGCAGCCAAATCAGTAGCACATTCACATTCACGTACACTTTACACTAACTACCGCAGATCGTGACTAAACAACTATGTTTAAAACTCATTATTACACAAAATATTAACGATACCACAAGTTTGAATATTAATACATGCAATCGTACTTAGACCGACCGGATTCTGTGTGTGACATGAATATGACTAGTAGCTCGACAACTGTCTCCGTTCGACTCAGTAAACGCAGTACTTGATTAGTAGTTCCGCTCGCTGTGCTACTCGACTAAATGAAATTGAATTACTCATAATCCTATTGAACCGTATGTGATGTGGTTAACAATAATCATCTACCAATTAATAAATTAGGTAATATTCGGTTTATCATCTCTATCACCTCTACTACTTCTATTTTTACTTAGGCACTACACTATGTTTTAGTAGAGGTACACCATCAGAAAATTTTATGACACGGGGTCTCTCTCTTCTTCTTCTTAATCGTATCCTCATGAATAAGGGGCGTGAGGGTGAGGATGACACGGGGTACGAGTAGGAATAACATTTTTCGTATTATTTTATAATTTTATTGTTCATCTATATTAATACTGTACATTATCATAAAAAGGAAGACTAATTAAGTATCGTCTTTTTAACTTAGTGCAACTTCTGGCATAACAATAGAATCTATGTACCCGTTATGTGGCCATATGCTAAATCAATAAATTTTTCCATACAGGAAATTCACGCATCCGCGAATTCTTCATTGAAAGCCTTCTGTTGTCTTGCTCGTATGTATTTCTCTAAGCCCCAAGAAATTGCTGTTATATACGTCAGGATATTTAAGCTATGCAAGAGCACACCCGTTGATGCATGATCTTTGATCCAACCTGAAAATGTTAACCATCATACATTTAAGCATCATTCTTTCTTTCTTATCGAGTGTCTTATTACTAACACTGGTGTCACTTTTATTCAAGTCGCCTAAAGGCATCTGACAAGACTTTTATGACTACCGTCATCTAGTGGCAGGTATACACACTAGTAAACTAAACTGTCAGCCAATTGCAAGTTTCCTCACGATGTTTTCCTTCACCGGAAGCAGGTGGTGGTCTATGAGAAAACTACCATACATGAGTCAGATTGGCCTACAAACTCATGTGACACAGGTGGGATTTGGACCTGCATCGTTAGAAGTCATAGTAATTTGAACTCTAAATTCTACTTCATTGACAAAAGTTTGTAATTACCGACAACTGGTCCCAGAGCTACACATACAATGCCATTGGTCAACAGCTGTAATCCTGAGGCTCCAGGTAACTTGTGGAGAGGCACATGAGTGGGTATCACCAACGCCACGAACACTGTCCTCAGACCTTTTCCGAAACCTATTATTACCGCGATGAGAAGCGCCAGGCTGTAGTTCTGATTGTAGGCCAAAACTGAAAGTAGAGAAATAGTTGTTTACCTAATGCAATATCAATCATTGTATTACAGACAAAATCAAAACAAATTCTTATGTAGGAAATGCAGAATGAAGAGAAAAAAAATATTTACCTACTCTTCCCATAGCCATGGATAATACCCCGAAGAGAAAAAAGGAATTATTATCCCATCCCACTTTTCCAGCGATAACTGGAATACAAAATCTCACACAAATATCAATACCGCCTAATAATGACATGAAAAAAGCAACTTCAGGTTTTGTGAATCCATAATCTCCTAGTATAAATGGTGTCAAAATTGAAAAATTCATTTCAGCGAAGCTAGCCAGAGTCATTCCCAACATTAGATTAATAAATGTGATATCTTTTAAGAGGTCTAAATCGAAGAATATGTATATTTTTTCGCACAGTGTTAATTCTTTTCCTTCTTCATCATTGTTGTCATTTTTTTCTTCGAAGACATCATCATCTTCGTTATCTTTGTAGTTGTTAATAAGTATTTTTATTTTGTTTCCTTGATCTTCATCTTCATTTTCTTTTAAATATTGCTCCAATTTCATTGAAGCCTGTTTCAACACTTCACTCTCATAATTAAAGTTATTTGACTTTATTCGATTTCTTGTTCTAGACTGATTGCTGTGATTATCCTTCAAATATTTGGTTTCTTCATAATCATCTTGATTAGTTAATGATACACTACTCTGATTGCCTTTTACATATTTATCTCCATGCTGACCATCTATTTTAAATGATTTTATACTTTTACTTTTCGTCATATGTTTCTCTGCCTTTTCTGCAATATCTTTTGCTATTACTGGATCAATTTTATCTACAACTTCTTTTTCTTCAGCTTTTAAGTCCTGTGGTGCTTTAAGTGTCGGACAATCCTCTATTTCTGATTCTGGAATTTGTGCGCGAAGGGTAGTCGATAATTTTCGTTTTGGTTTACTTTTATTTTCCTGATCTAGAGTTCCAAGATTTGCATATGAATTTTGTTTGGAATCGTTCAAATATAAAGTTGAGGATTTACTTGAACGAATTTCGTTTAAATTTGTCATAGATGGTTTATTTGAATTCATTCTTGAAGTTTTAGTAGACGTTTCTCTAGAAGGCACTTTACTTCGGGATTGTCGTGATTGACTAAAATATCCGTCGTTAGCACGTAACATCATAGGTGTGCCTGGATCTGTGATTTCGTAACCAGGTGTTATTGGGTCATCTTCATTGTATAGATATTGACTAGAAAAGGCACTGATATTTTTAAATTTTGATATTCGACTAAAATAACCACTGTCAACATTATTTTTATCATCTATGATTTTGTTATTTAGGACTTTATTGAATTCCTTATTATTAACGAGTAACTTCTTTTCATCTTCTTCTTTTTGCTCTGGAGATCTGCTGTGCCATTCGACAGGTTGAAGTAAAAGTGCACATGCTACCGCATGAAGTGATATTCCACTTATTATTAATATTGTACCAGTTTCTCCAAAGGAGGCCATTAATAATGTTATAATATGCGGCCATAACATTGGACCTAGTCCTGTGGTTGTCCATGATAAACTCGTTGCCAATCTTCTTCTGTTTTTCCAATAAGTGTTTAACGCAAGAGCATTAGCAGAACTACTTATGCCGTATCCAGCCCCTAAAACAAAAATAAAGGGGTTGTTGCACAAAATGTATGGGGAGCCTGCTATATCATGAGCACCTATCTGATCTTTTCATTTTTGGGTCAGTATAAATAAATCCGATAAATTCGTAGCCTTTCTATGGTACATTTAGTTAACAAAATCGTAATGAAGGTACCTAAGGTGAGTTCCGCCAAAATGGCCGACACCCATTATAATTTGACGTTGACACGCTTCATTTGACAGTTTCGATTTCCGGTACGTTCAAAAATGTACTTTTATTACATACGTGCCCGCGGGAAAGAATTGTTTATTTTATTTATTATTCATCTATTTATGTGAAATACGTTTTTAAATACGTTTTAAATATATTTTTGTGATATTGCATGTAACATGTGTTTGGAATATTTACTTTAATTAATTTTCTAAAATATAATGAAAATATCGAGCATTGTATCTGATTTTCTGTATCATAATTTCTAAACATACGTACGGACGCCATGTCAGTACGTATGTTTAGAAATTATGATACAGAATGTATCGCCATTATACGATATTAAGCGATATTAAATGTATTTTTGTACCATAACAAGATCACGAAAAAACAAATATATGATGGTCTTAATCGGTTTTTTATATTATTTCTGATTTTTGGGGAACTGCTTATGATATAGCCTGCTATACAACATGCCCTTTGAATACAAAACTAGATATTTTTCATGACGACAAAAATGAATCACAAGGATCTTACCGTACAAAATCGAGAAAGTCAAGAGGTAGGTAATAAAGTTGTATGAGAATGTTGTCAGCATGAGAGATATAACCACAACAGTTGCACCAGCCAGCGACACTTGCCTATAAGTGAATGTTCTGAATACAGGTCCATTTGCTAACCCTGAAAATTTTATCAAATGATAAATGAATTTATTTAAAAAATAAATCGTGTTATATTTTAAAAGACGACTACAATTTTTTTGTAATGAAACTTTGAATAAATTTAATTACAAAATGTAGTTAAATGTCGTAAGCATCCGGTATCAAAATGTTAAAATTCGAGTTCCAGCTAATTACTGCCAGAAAAGATGAAAACGAAAATATTTAGTATTCTGATATGGTACTAGAGAGTTACCATGTGAGGCTGTCACGCACCGACGAAAGAGTTCATAGCAGAGTGTATATTGATAATAGTGGTGGTTTCCGAGCTGGTGATGCCCAGACGTTCAAACTTGTCCCTGAACAGAAGCCCAAACTGCTGGAGAAATGGTAGCGCTGATAACTGAAACAGATATTTTGGAACCTAATCAAATTTTGTGTTACAAATGTGATGAACGTCTGAGGCAAGGAAATTAATCAAATGATAAAATCTTATTTACTATAAATGACATTCAAGGAGAGAGTCTTATTCTGTGATACCCAAAATAATTAAGACCAACGTCATAGGTAAGTATCTAAATATATTCAAGGTTGAAATTCTATTTGCAGCACAGAAATCCGAAAACTATATTTAAATTTTTTTTAATACTCAGGTATAGATAGATATATACGCATGTATAGGTACGCATTTATTACTAAACCAGCACGAAGTGAATTACTTAGATAAGATTTAGAATTATTTGATTTTGCATCTGTTTTGCATAGGCACAGATTTTTTCACCCAAAACAACAAAAAGATCCTAAATTAATACATTATCTTAGTAGATATAAATGAATTGTTATCTTGCAATGGATTTTATCTATCGATTATTCGTAGATGTTGTAATATCGGCTTATTCACATTGTGACTACACGTAAATACCTACTATACTCTACATGTATCATCAACTGTCATTACAACAAATTACCTTCAAATCTATATTTATACTTTATACACAAATCATTGCGATGGATGACGTACAAGTAAAATGAATAAAAATATATAACATTTTTGTGAAATACAGGTAAAGAACTACATGTGTGGAGTAAATATTATGGGCATAATAAATACGTAATTTCTAAATAAAGTAAGAGAACAAACTATTGCAAATTTAACAATGATAATTGAAGATAGGTACGTACATTTGAAAGGCCAGCCGCAAATATTATCATCCATCCCCACCCCCCATCGGGTGGAATAAAGTCACCTTCCTTTTTCACTTTTGACTTGATTTTTTCCACTTTAGCCATCTGAAATATATAATATAATTATAAGAAGTTATATTTCAAATACACTGAGGCGAACGGTGCAATCTGCTGCATGTCTGAAGCGAGATGCAGCTACACAACTGAAAGAGAAAGTAGTAGAGCTTCCTGTTTTTGTTTTTTCTGTTTCTTTCTCTAGTCATTGGTGTACAAGTGCGTTCCATCCATAAACTTATATATTATTATAACCTGGATTCTTCTCCTGGATCCTGGATTAACGAATTTGAACTTTAAAAAGACATGATTCTTGTAAAAGGTGATCATATGAACGTCTTAGGACAAGATTCGTACAAAGTCGCAGGAACAGTTGTTTATAATAGTTATTTATTAGTTTTATTTGCAACGTAACGTCGCTACAGGAATTATAAGATGAAACGCACTCTAGTGTAGGAGTTTTATATCATTCTCAATTACAATGGCGCAGACACGTTAATCTATTCTGCCGAATAAACTTATTATATTTGGCTCAGATTTGCATTCGTAGTTATCATGTTTATGGAGGTGAATTTTTCAGTTTGATCATGACACATTTTACTGAAAACAAGTAACAGATAGACCGATCACGCTCACGCCACGCTCATGCTCGTGCTTTGGCTTCAACTCTTAACAATCCGGTGATTTTATTGCTTCCTTATTTATTCTTAGATAAATGTGTCTACTTGTACGCTGAAAACCTACTTACCTACGGAGTATAAAAATTACTTACGGAGCGCGTTAATATTTTTCAAATTTAAAAGTTACTTCTTCGACTTGAATGGTTTGTGATAGTCAATCTGAAACTATTAGGTTTCAGCAGATACCATAAACATTAAGAAACTATTTAAAAAAGTATTTGAATGCTGTCGAATTACTTATAAAATCTACATGTAAAATTACCTGAAACCAATTTCATGAAAAGATTGAGCATTTTATGAAATGGTCAATTATTCATTGGCCAGATCAAGATGTCCGTTGACCAGATCCATGATAACAAATCGTAAAATAATTACTTTAATTACTGATGAAGGCGATTCATTTTTTCTCCATGCAAAGTTGTCACAAGTGCAAGTGTTAGTCATAAGTTAATTAGCAAACCTAACCTACAGACTGTGTCAATAAAGTTACGTATTGATTGCAGACTGTCAAAAGTCAACACAAATATTTATAGTCATCGTATTTTGCGTTGTAGTCGCATCGTGGCGTGGATGCCCAAAATCGTTAAAAGTTGACGATTTATCGATATGGCCAAATTTTGTTGGTTATTTTATGGAATGCTTGATCATCGGCCACGACCGATATATTTGTAGTAGGTAGTAAATAATGTAAAAGTTTTTTTTTGTTTAAAGATAAGGTATATTGTAACTGAGTGTAAAACCCAACTGATGAACAGTCAGTTCAATCCATGTAGATACTTGTTTACTTTAAGTATCTAAAGGGCATGTTGCAGAGCAGGCTATATCATGAGCAGTTCCCCAAAAATCAGAAATAATATCAAAAACCGATTAAGACCATCATATATTTGTTTTTTCGTGATCTTGTTATGGTACAAAAATACATTTAATATCGCTTAATATCGTATAATGGTGATACTGACATGGCGCCCGTACGTATGTTCAGAAATTATGATACAGAACATCAGATACAATGCTCGATATTTTCATTATATTTTAGAAAATTAATTAAAGTAAATGTTCCTAACACAAGTTACATGCAATATCACAAAAACATATGTGTATTTTACATAAATAGATGAATAATAAATAAAATAAACAATTCTTTTTCGCAGGCAAGTATGTAATAAAAGTACATTTTCGAACGTACCGGAAATCGGAATGTCAAATGAAGCGCGTCAACGTCAAATCAAAATGGGTGTCGGCCATTTTGGCGGAACTCGCCTAACCTTCATTACCATTTTGTTAACTAAATGTACCATAGAAAGGCTACGAATTTAAGGGATTTACTTAGAAGGCATTGATACTGACCCAAAAATGAAAAGTTCAGATAGGTGCTTATGATATAGCCGACTCCCCATACATTTGTGCAACAACCCCTTTACCTCGAAATAAATTAAACGGCGCATCTGTTGTTTTTAATTTCGGAGTTTAATTTTAGCGTGTATATGATATATTTTTAATTATTTCTTACAGTTGCAGACTTTTTTCAAAAAAATTCCTTTGCAGTTATTATTTATATTATAACTTCTATTGCATTTTCGTATGTGTTAGTAGCGACCAATGTAACTCATGGGACTCTACCAATTGAATTTGTTGCAGACTTTCTTCAAAAAAAATCCTTTGTAGTTATTATTTAAATATAACTTCTATTGCATTTTCGTATGTGTTAGTAGCGACCAATGTAACTCATGGGACTCTACCAATTGAATTTTGTAAATATCTACACTTTAGGGTGCCCTAGGCGCTAAAGTTGATGGTGTAAGTTGAGCAAAGATGATCTGTATTGTAAATTCTACACCATAATCGATGCAAAATAATTTCACTTAATAATTTCGTAGATTTTTAGTTTACCATAACTATTATAAACACTTGACATAAAACAAGCTAATTACTTATTAAAAAAAAAAAAACACGACTGAAAACACACATGCCTATGTCACTCGGAGAAATGAAAGGAATCTAAAAATACCTCTCATATCGAAATATGTTAAGCCCTTCATGACTTATGGTGGAATAAAGAAACTTACATACATACATACATACTTACATACATACATGAACCCTGAAAACATAACACTCCTTTTTTGGTCAGTCGTGTAAAAAATCATAATAAATTAGAATACATATAAATTAATTAAAAAGTATAAAATATTTAACCTACCTTGTCGTAGCAACGTGTGTGTTAGTCGAAATTCCAATTCGATTAAAAATAAATGTACGACGAATTTTCTCTAAAGCCAACTCTGAAATAAACACACGAAGCGCGCCCGACACATGTTATCTGTGATGTTTGTGTTCGTTCACACACAGTTATATTTTCGTAAAACTAGTGTTTAACAAAGGACACGCTTAGCTGGCGTGTTTCCGTTAAATGACACATCTAGATGTATGAAACCCTATTGTTGTAGGATTTATCAGCTAATTGTTTAGAGTGAAATATCATAAAAAGATCCAAAAGTGCCGCACAGCTGTTATAAAGTGTTAGATATTGGTTTTATTGCTTATATTTAATATGTAACAGATAATACATACGTAATTTTATTATATTGTATCGTAATTTTAAGAACACAAGTACACTATTTTTGGTATCTACTCTATCTTACCTCAGGATTTTTGTACTAATAAAGGAGAGAAGCCGCGAGCATTGCTCCTATATTATAACTAGTGGTTAACACTAATTAATACTTAATTTAGATACGAAGTCTGTGACGTTTAGTGCAGTCAGCAGTAAACCTGACCCCTCTTTGATAGGATTCGGCGAGAAAGGCGGTCTGACTGTACCTTTACTATGTTATGACGTTTGTGATATTGTGACTCGTTGGCAAACAAGCGACTGAACCTCCTGGGATTAGTTTATCCGGCCCTGGAGGACTATAGGCACTTCGCAACAGGTGATATTCTTGGTCATGCAGTTCTTTTTCGGAATTCCCGATGCGGGTGAGTAAGGCATTGGGGTAAGTACAAAAAAAGCCAAGGTTTGAAGTACTTCCGGACCTCGGACCCCGCGTGTTAAGATAAGATAAGATGTTAAGACACTAAAATATATTTCAAAGTCAAAATATTGAATTGAAACTTGGGCTTCTAAGAAGGCACATTTAGTTAAGTATTTGGTGTTGTCCGTTAAGAAGTAAAATAGGGTTAAACTTGTTGCTCAAAATGTATCAATCTGTAGATACATACTTACCGTACAAAAATAAAATAAGAAATTGTTCTTTGTCGAAATCCTGTAGAGTGAGTCGTAGCAAACGTTCATAATAACATCTAAGTAAAACGTTGCTCTTTAAAATTAATTATTCTGTAAGTGTCAACGTAAACAATAACAGTAACGTTGTTTTTTGTTTGAGGCGCTATTTGGTGCAACTCATATTATGACTAACCGGAACCTTAACTGGATTTTCGGTTCATTTTTACCCACTTTGCTCTTCATATACTTTTAATTGATGCTTATTATATTCTTTCTCTTACTGATCACTGTTCTTGCGCCTACTACCTGTGTCATGCATGATGTACATACATTGTATGATCTATTATAAGGGCGGAGGGAGCCTGGTGACCTGTTTTACAGGAGGTCTTACCTACCTATCTCAGGTAACTCTCACCAGTTTTCTCCACTTAGATTAGGTCCTTTGCCTTGTACTTTCGCTAACAACTCAAATATTGTTAAGTATCCTAATCTGTAGAGAAAAATAAACGATTTATTTATTATTAAAGTTACTGTCAAAGTACCTAATCCATAGAAAGTACTTACTCACCCATATTTTTTCGAAATTTTTATCTTTTGACTAATTTAAATTTGAATAACCAAAAAATTTTGTTTTTAAATATTTGATTTGGGTTTAAAAATGATATACTTAATGTAATAGTTCTATTGATTTTATTCATATAAGTATTAACATTATCACGTACGATTTCTGAAAACCCAACCTACTCCCTCGCCTCGTTCATTCTAAGATTTATAACATGTACCCTTTAAATATTTAATTTCGTACCTACCCATGCCCGGTACTTTCCGGCTGACCTGGCGGTAAATATACTTATTTACTACGCCAATAAGCAATATCTACTGTCATCACAGACATTGATATTATGACGAATTCTGGTGTAGGTATTTATAATGATTATCTACTGGAAAATACACCATAACAAGAACCCTTCTCACAGTTATTAGTAACCTAAGTACCTATGTGTTAAAATATAGGGTCGAATCAAGGTAACGAGAATAGGCACTTTCAGATTACCTATAAGTCATTATTCTAACTTAAGCACTTTCCATTATCCTTTCCAAGAAGATAGAGTACAGAGAAATAAAAAGGAAAAAGGTTGGTCTGCCAGATAGAGTTTACCCCATAGGCACATTTTAGGTCCACTTAGTATTTCTGTATGCTAGCTAAATCTTTTGGTTAGCATAATTGAAAATTCACTATTCATTGATTTAAAAAAATTATCACATGATATGATCTTATACTATGTTTAATGTCAAGCCTTTGTCAACTCTTCATTAGCACTTTTCTGTCTTCTAGCTCGGAAGTATTTTTCGAGGCCCCAAGACAAAGCTGTCAGCCACGTGAAGATGTTCAGACAATGCAGCGTTACGGCAGTTGATGCATTGTCTTTGATCCAACCTGAAAACACAAATAACTATAAGCATATACCCATAAAATTCTTCCGTTACTGACTGAGTAACTGACGCACAACAAACAGCCAAAACTATTGCGCGTAGGAAACTGAAATTTGGCATGTAGGTTCCTTAGGGAGTGTAAAGGAGCATTAAGAGGAGATGATTTCCCGAAATTACCGCAGGAACAAAGTCCCATGGCTCATCTGGTATGATTAGATAAAGTAACTAAATGTTTTGAAATCTCAACGTTTTTTGTGGCCTGGTGAGTGAGGGTAATTGAAACTGTAAGAAAGATTTGAAGTCATGGTATCCAAACAGAGTCGTTCTTGTCTGATTCTGGTAAAAGTATAACAATATCTGGTAGATAAGGAATTACTTTGCCAATATGATCATAAGGCAGTATCACAAATCCTACAATTGTTTCTAGGTCAATAAGAGTACTTAATCCTTCCAATGCATGTTAGTTATGCGCTATCGTATCATGCGTCTACGTATCATACGTAGGTACGTATTAAATGAATTGGTTATATTAAATGGTTTATCAAGAAGTAACGTGGATAAGTAAACCGATAAGAAAACATACTCTCTCTCAGCCGAAAGACGTCCACTGCTGGACAAAGGCCTCCCCCAAGGATTTCCATAACGACCGGTCCTGCGCTGCCCGCATCCATGCGCATCCCGCGACCTTCACCAGGTCGTCGGTCCACCGAGTGGGAGGCCTGCCAACACTACGTTTTCCGGTTCGTGGTCGCCACTCGAGAACTTTTCTGCCCCAACGGCTATCTGTTCTACGAGCTATGTGCCCCGCCCACTGCCACTTAAGTTTCGCGATTCTGCGGGCTATGTCGATATGCGGGGTATGTCGAAGAAAACATACAATTGGTCGTAAAAACGACAACAAACATATACTTAAAGTTCTACATGAGAAGTTTATTAAATTCTCCGTACTGATACAAATATAAGGTTATTTTTCAGGTATGGCCGAGATTTCGAATATGGTGCTACTTACGGAGAATTGCAAGTTATCATTTCAGCGACGTAAAGTCCAGTTTTGGGTTAACATTTCCACAAAATAGCCGAGTGGAGTGAAAACCTAGTGCCACAGTAAAAGGAATAGATACTTAATACAATTAATTAGCCCTTTTAATTTAAGTGACCAACCATCATAATGTTACAGCCAAAATAATAATAAGCTCCACTATAGTATAAAGTACTTATTCAAATATATAATTATGCCTATCCATTAAGGTAACGTGAAGTCAGTACCTCGTGAGGACAGTGTCTGTATCAAATGTATGAGAACACGATATTACCAACAACGGGTCCGAGAGAGAGATAAACAATTCCAGCGGTTATGAGCTGTATTCCAGTGGCTCCTGGCAGCTTGTGGAGAGGGACGTGAGTGGGTATCACCAATGCCATGAAGACGGTCCTCAGACCCTTTCCGAAACCAATCATTGCTGCGACCAATAGCACTACGCTGTATCTTTGGCAGTAAGCCAACACTGAAATATCGAAAATAAATTATTTTTATATATATTTTTCATTAAGCTAAATAAAATGCTACGATAAAGCAATTATGAATTTCCTTACCTACTCGTCCCATAGCCATAGACATAACTCCAAAGAGAAAGAAGGAATTATTATCCCATCCTATTTTCCCTGCCACGAATGGAATACAAAATCTTACACAGATATCGATGCCGGCTAGTAATGACATAAAAAAAGCAACTTCCGGCTTACTAAAACCATAATCACCAAGAATAAATGGTGTTAAAATTGAAAAGTTTAGTTCATTGAAATTAGCTAGTGTGATTCCCAACATGAGATTAATAAATGTGTAATCTTTTAGGAGATCTAAATCAAAAAACATATAAATTTTTTCACAAAATGTCATTTCTTTTTCTTCTTCTTCAATATCCTTTTTTCCTTCGAACACATCGTCATCTTCATCATCCGTTTGATTATTTATTAGTAAATTGAATTTCTCGGTTTGATTTTTATCTTCGTTATCTTTTAAATATTGCTCTAATTTCATTGAAGCCAGCTTCAATACTTCGCTTTCATAATTAAAATTATTTGATTTTCTCCTGTGTCTTGTTCTATACGATTGGTTACTATGATTATCTTTAATGTATTTTTTTTCTTCAAAATCATCTTGGTTCTTTAAAGAAATATTACTATGATTATCTTTTGTATACTTTTCTCCATATTGTCCATCCATTTTGAAAGATTTTATACTTCTATTACCACGCATATGTTTTTCTGCTCTTTGCTCGATATCTTTCGCTTTCACTGGATCGATTTTATCCACAACAGCCTTTTCTTCATCTTTAAGGTCCTGCGGAGCTTTTAGTGTTGGGCAATCTTCTATTTCTGATTCTGGAATTTGTGTATCCAATGTTATAGACGTTTTACGTTTTGGTTTTGTTTTAGCTTCCTGGACTAAAGTACCAAGATTAGCATAAGAGTTTTTTTTGGATTCATTTAAGTACAAAGTAGATGATTTACGGGAGCGATTTTCTGTCAAGTTTGTCATAGAAGGCTTCTTTGAATTCATTCTAGAATTTCTTGTAGATGCTTCTCTTGAAGATATTCTACTTCTAGATTGTCGAGATTGACTAAAATATCCGTCATTAGCACGTAACATCATAGGTATTCCTGGGTCTGTAATTTCATAACCCGGAGTTACTGGATCATCTTCATTATAAAGATACTGACTAGAAAAAGTACTAAGGTTTTGTTTAAGTTTTGATATTCGACTGAAATAACCGCTCTCTACATTATTTTTCTCTTCGGTATTTTTAATTATCTCATCATTGTTTTTAATAAAATCAGGTTTAAGAAGATTTTCTTCTTCTTTTTCTGGTGTTTTACTATGCCATTCAACTGGTTGTAGTAAAAGTGCGCATGCTATAGCGTGAAGTGCTATTCCACTCATGATTAATATCGTTCCAGTTTCCCCAAAGGATGCAAATAAAAATGTGATAATATGCGGCCATAAGATTGGTCCGAGTCCTGTTGTAGTCCATGATAAGCTTGTTGCCAATCGTCTTCGGTTTTTCCAATAAGTATTTAGGGCGAGAGCATTAGCAGAGCTACTAATACCGTATCCAGCTCCTGAAAAACGTACGTAATACGTAAGTATACTATATATCGTAAATAGTACTTTGACAACTATGTTATCACTTGCATTTTATTAGTACAATTTCTCACCGTATAATATGGAGAATGATACTAGGTAAGTGATAAAATTGTAAGAGAAGGTGGTCATCATAAGTGATATGAAGACAACGGTCGCACCAGTCAGAGAAACTTTTCTATAACTGAATGTCTTGAACACAGGACCATTTGCTAGACCTAAAATGGTAAAAAATAGCTATTAATATGTAGATATCTGTGAGTGTAATATATTGACGGAAGCCATCAGAAAACCGAAACTATCTAAATCCGATAAAACAATACCGATTTGAAGATAAATGGAAAACTTTTTGCATAAATACTTATATATACTCGTAGAAACAAACAAATCTATCACCATAAACGAATACGACTCTTCCAATAGGTATTATTCCATAACAATCACAATAATAATAGTCAGATTATTCAGTCCTTTTTTCTCAACTTTCGATCTCTGATTAAGTAAAATCCGTTCAGGTACCTTCACCTCCCACAAATACCATTAAAGCAAAATATTCATAATTTTTTAGTAAGTAAATGAATTTTCGATATTTTTGACTAAACTCTCTTTATTTTTGACCAATTGAACAAAGTTCAAAGGAATTAAATATGAGAAATTGGCCGTTAGTGGATTAGGGAGTTACCGTGTAAGCCCGTCACGCACCGACGCAAGAGGTCAAAGCAGAGTTCATGTTGATAATAGTGGTAGTTTCCGAGCTGGTGATGCCCAGACGTTCAAACTTGTCCCTGAACAGGAGCCCGAACTGCTGGAGGACCGGTAGGGCTGATAACTGGAAATATATAATAACTTAAAAACAGCTATAAGATCATTAGATTTCATTGTACCAAGTTATAAAATTAAGAACTGTTATATTTAATGAAGTTAATTAGGTATATCAATAAGAATCATGTCAGACAGGTGTGATATCTACGTAAATATAGATAATAACTGGATAAGTATTTTTAATGTTGAATCCAGGCATGTGACTATCAGAAACTAAACGGGGCAAAAGTCAACAAGTAAGCCCCATTATTTACAAATTTATCTTTTGAGAAGCACTTTAAAGCACCTATGAGTTATCTCCACTTAGATACAAGTCATGAATCTAACATATTCTTCGGACAAGAGTATAAAACTTCCTTAATAGAAGCAGACAAATCAAAGCCACAAAGTAGTAGATAGGCACAAAGTTTACATAGATAAACGAGAATATGATCGTCGAACGGCTTGCCATAGAACTGCAATGTTGACCTACTCTACAGCTACTAGTTTGTTATCTTTTAATACATTATGATAAAATAGTCTAACGATCGTCTACTAACCACTAATAACAAGCATATTTTATGTTGTCTGAACCATAGATCGTTTAATAATCGTACTATGCTAGACAGAACGCTTTATTACATAAACTACCTTTATTAAATATAGCGAACTTTGCAACTGCAGCATTTTGCAGCTCTAGCATCGAGCGAGATATTACCTATATATATATATACCTAGTAGTTGTATTTCGATGCTTTCTAGGTAGGTACCTACTTATACATACCTACCTATAAGTATAAAATACACGAGTGAGTATCAAACAAAACGTATGACCGAGTTATTATTGGATTTTAATTAACTACCTAGTTTTATGAAAGTATTTGTGTAAACTATAATGTATTTTTTTATAGTTATGATATAATTTCTATGTAACAGTTTAACTGTAGAAAATAAATAAGATTCAGTAGATATAGATAAATAGTAACTTAGTAAAGTTAAAGTTGATGAAGTCTGTTAAAAATCCTAAAAGTGTGAGTCTATACGTGAAAAATGTTACAGTACTTGTTGTTCAGCGCGCGACTTAAGCCGTGCGAGTTGGTAGGTATACCTACTTCGGTAGGTAAGTTTTATAATTTTTTTTTGTAGGTAGGCACCTAGTTGAAAAACATTTTCTCACACACAATAATAAACTGTGAACTAAGTTTTAAATGATAAAAAAATCTTCCTGGACTGTATTCTAAAACTTTGCCTATTCTTTGATAATTTCCGCAAGTAATGGAAAAAGCCTACGGGTTTTGCGCGCAAAGCGATAAACCAATTAATTTCTTTACTGTTTTTTACTTCGTTTTACAGTTTTTATACATACTTTACTAAGGCTATAGTTAAGTTTTTAAATATTAAATTTACATTTCAAAACTTTAAGGACTTACATTAGAAAATCCAGCGGCAAAAATGATCATCCACCCCCAGCCTCCATCTGGCGGGATGAAATCCCCCTCCCTTTTCACTTTGGACTTATTCTTCTCCGCTTTCTCCATTTGCAACGAATATAGACTTCAAACACACGACTATGCACTCCAAGACGTATTAACACATTGTACGATACGATTGGAATACGCGCTTCTAATAAAACTGATAACTGCATGACAAGACCAGCATACACATAAATAAGTAGAGATGTTTGTTATTATGTACGTAGGTACGCCAAATGATTCAGTATTTCGCGGAACAAAGAAGATGGACTTTAGATTTTTCAAATTGTATGCTATTTTTTTAACTTTATTTTTAACTAGTTGGTACTCGCGACTCGCGGCTTAGACTGCAAGGTAAAACGTATTCCCTAACAGAAGAAGTTAGGGACGTTTTACGAAGCGGCGGCGGTCGAAGGGCCTATTTCAAAAATGCAAAATTCTTTATTTTTCTCCATAATCAAACCATAACAAAAAAAGGTAAAATATTGTGTTGTATAAGATTGTGAGAGACTGGTGTCTGAAGTAAGCAAAGCGTGTATCTCAGTACACCACGAGATTCAACCCTTTTACATTTTATTTTTGCAACTAAAGAAGCCTATATGTCCGATAATAAAGTTTCATTTCAAAATCAGCTGGACTGATTTAATTTGACATGTTTGACGTGAAAGCAGAACATACATACAAACATACACACACACTTGCAAGTAATTAATTAAAGTTGAAATGCTGCTAGAAGTATTTGATAATGTTTCTGAGTAAGTATTTTTCATTTGGAACTCATACTGCGAAATATTATTGATGTTTTTTTCTCGTGTTGAGGTAAATTAAATCTTAGCTGCCCCCAACTTATTTGTGTCACTTATTATTATTACAGAGTACTTACACATACCTAGTCATCCATTTTTTGAACCGAAAAGGTGCTAACGAGGACTCTACCCTAGCTGCAAGTACTCTTTGTTACAATTCGACTCTATATATCTTTCTAACTTTAAATAGCGCAGTAAATAGAGCGAACCTTCCCTAGGGGTTAATTACGTGCGGTCCAGTAACTCAATTTTTTTTATATTATTGTTTAGGATGGTTGTAAGTATTTAAAATAAATATGGCGCAATTGACTAGCTTTTGCACTCGCCGCCAAATTGCAAAAAAAAAAAAAAAAACACCACTTTGTTCGGTATTTCGCTTATATTTTCTTTTAAGTGCATTTTCGCTAGAAAAGTGATCTACACAATGTTGTAGAAAATTAAATTTGCCGTTATTTACATTTTATATTTTGTTTCTAGGACTGACAGTTTCCGAGAAAAAAATGGATGCCCCAATTCATGAAATCACTAAGTCCACTTTTGATGGTTTTGAGTTAGCAACACTGGCTTGTTCAGTTTTTAATTCTCTTTCGATTGGTCTAATTGATTTTATTCTAGGTACTCTCTAAGTGTAGTTATTGTGATATTAAAAAAATAAAAAATATGGTATTTCAGTTCATAAAAACACTAAGTCCAAGAAATCACTAAGTCCAAGAAATTTTTGATATAAATCACTAAGTCCTTCGACTTTTCCTTTAAGTCTAGTGGCAACACCGAATGTTTTCAGTTTGAAAAAAATTTCTTTTTCACGGAAAATTACGCACCTAAAGGACCTTACGAAGTTATTACTTCCTTGGAATACTATATCAGGACTCACAAATTACCGAATCATTACAAATTACATCAGAAAGCCCACTATTCAGCTAAGCGTGGCCTTCGAGTCTCACGACTCTTGACTTTGTCAACCCCGTAAGGGATAAAGACGTGATTCTATGTATGTATGTAAATTAGCGAATCAAGCAGTTAGACCTTTACTGCGACCTGTTACAGTCAAAATAAAAACACGTAGGTACCTTGGATCAATCATGCGCTTTTAAGGAATAAAAACATGAAAAAATTTATTCACCAGCAGATTACATTTAACTTATAAAAGATACCTAGTCAGAATACACATAAATTTAACGTCTAGAGAGAAGTTTGATAAAAGAAGATAGCTCGAATAATATTTTAAAAGTAAAAGACTACAAAAAGTTGTACGATGAACATATTAAATCAAGTTTTAAACCATTAAAAAATGTCGTAGAGTGATTTTCAAAAAACTGGGTAAACCAGGGTTTGTAATGTCTATGAATGGCCAAGACTACAAGCAGTTCACGTTATATAAAGTGGGCTTTAGCCGATTAATCAAACAAGAACCAGATTATTGTTACGAGAAGAACCTTTGACTTTAAAGGCCGCTAAAGTAAAATATATAAAGCGGTTACTAGAATTTGTACCCGAAACTTAAAGGTATTTTTATAAGGATCTAATTAGTACTAATCCAGAGAACCTACGTAAAGAATTGGATTCTGCAGACGAGATCGAGTGACACTCGAAATTCAATGGATGGATGTACTACATCCATTAAAAATAACCCTTAGTCCATCGTTTTTGATTGAAAAAACACTAAGTCCTTCGATTTGTAATAAGTCCAAAATGTTTATGTTTTTGTTTCTTTGAAAGGGTATTGTTTTGAGTTTTGTTTCTTTTGGCAAATTAAGCTATTTGATTGATACTATTACGTGTATTTTTTTCACAATTTTTACTCAACAGATGTTATTTCAGCATTGATTCAAAACATTAAAACAGCCAAAACTCAAAAGTGACTTTTTGGACTTGGTGATTTCATGAATTGGGGCATCCAAATATCCTTTGCCTTAAAAAAATCTAATTTTTCAAACATTCGTCAATCTTTTTTAATTTAAAACGATGTAATCCAGTCATGACCTATTCTAGGAGAAAAAGTAGCAGAACAAACATCGTAGGGAATTTAATTACCTGCAAAACGCAATTGCATATTTCTTAACCAACTTTGCAAGGTGGAGAGTAAAACTAAATGATAAAACAACGGAAATTGTTTTTTGCTATAATATTTTACTTTTTACTAACTGAATCTCGGTCCCATGGACGTTTCGGGATATAAAGTACCTCATGTGCTATGTGATATTTCTTGCTCAATCTAAAAAATCTACTGGACGGACTTCGTACAAAAACGTAATATTTTAACTTTTACTTTTACTGCCTACACCGTAGGGTTGGTTAAAAAAAAATTACATGTGTTTTGTAGGCAATTAAATTTCCTTCAAATTTTATTCCAATATATATTTTCCTAGAGTAGGCCATAAATGAATTACAGCGCTCTGAAGTAAAAAATTTGACAAATTTCCAAATGCGATTAAAAAATGCGATTTTTTTTAAAGTGCACATCTCTATAACTATACAAAATATAAATTGTACATTATAGGAAATTTATTTTTACAACGTTGTGTAGAACTCTAATGTAGCTAAAATGCATCTAAACGAAGGTGAGAGCGCAAATCTGAATAAAGTGGCAATTTTTTTTGGTTTTTCCAACATATGGCGGGCATGGAAGGGGGGAGAAATTGTGCCTCTTGCATTTTAAACACTAATCCAAAATTTTAACCATCCTAAATAACATATCAAAAATTCAGAACTATTGAACCATTTGTAAGTAAACCCTACCCTTAGCTCTATTTTGGTCTTTATTCAATGAACTATGGACGGATTTGTATTAAATTTGGTATACTAGTAGAAAAATACCAGAAATAGTACATAGGTTACTTTATATCCTGAAATTCCTACGGGAGCGAAGACCCGAGGCGCAGTTAGCAGAAAATAAAATATTATAACAAAAAAAGCAATATTCCGTAGTTTTAATATTGAGTTTTACTCCCCATTCTGCAGGGTTGGTTAAAAAAAATGCACATGCGTTTTGTAGGTAATTAAATTCCCTACAAATTTTGTTCCAATACTTATTCTCCTAAAATATGCCATAACTAGATTACAGCGTTCTGAAGTGAAAAGTTTGACAAATTTCCGAAAAAGAAGATTTTTAAAATTTTTTTTATGAGCACACATTTCGGTAACTATCAGTCCTAGATACAAAATGTAAAATGTAAATAATAGGAAATTTAATTATCTACAAGATTTTGTAGAACACTTTCCTAGCAAAAATGCATCTAAACGAAAATATGAGCCTAAATCTGAAAAAAGTTTTTTTTTTTTTAGTTTTTTTAAGATTACCACGGACGCGGAAACTTGGCAATTGTGCCCTTTTTATTTTGAATACTCACAATAATCCTACACAACATTTCAAAAAATTCACAATTACTGGACCGTTTGTAATTTGATTCTCGTCTATTTACTGCGCTATAAAGCATGGCAAGGAATAAATTGTTTTTAAATACCTACACAATGAACAAAATTCAATAAAAAAAAAGTATAAAAAAAAAATAGTTTTTATATTTTTATATATGTTTGGTACTCTATAATAGAGACTGTTTTGTTTTTCGATCGCTAATCGATTTTTCTACTTTCTGAAAAAAATAAGAAGGTACATGGTACAACTTCATGAAAATTCTTGCAAATATTTTCAATATTTGCTCCCGTAGAAAATCGGGTTAAAAATTACCAAGTGCTATTCCAGGCTATTCATTCAGAAGTATTTATTTGTGATAGAGTAACAAACATCCATATATCCCTACATATATCTCCGAGCAGGACCTGTTACCGGTTTGTTCCGGTACTAAATTCTCATATAAAGTACCGGTACCCACTTTAATATGGAGAATATACCGGTAACATACCTTAACTCCAAGCTTTCGAAATTTTGTAAGAGATAATAGAAATGGCTCTACCTGTGGGCTCTACTATTATCGCCAGAAAAAAATGCAACGTTATTGGGTATTACAACGTAATATGTTATTACTGGCGATATCTGCTAAGAACTTGATATTTTATCACAGCGATTATACCGATTAAACTGTATGAAGATAACAGACATCGCCCTATTATAAAGATTGAAAGGTAACTAGGTACCTAGTACCTACTCAAGAAGATGCATTCAGTTGCATTCGATAATTTGTCGTCTACATTTGTTGAATGTTTTGAATTTGAATTAAAACAACACGGATAACACAAACCGTGTTGATCTGTGTTATGTAAACATATCGAACCCTTTTTTTGGGGTTTCGTAAAATAAAGTTGGTAGAGTTTTTCTATTTCGTAACAATGACGAATATTGTAATTTAAGGTCATTTACTCAAATGGATAACCCGTATCGATAACGTTATCTAGAGTCAGAGATGATACACGGAAAAATAATGTCAAGTCTAAAAGTCGGGTCTCTATTGTTTCCCCTAATTTTTTGTATTCCTAATGTAGTTTGGTGCACAAACTTTTAGTACAACATTTTTTCGTACATTTTCGAGAATTCTAATTAAGTTGAGCCTATTTTTGATTCCCCTAAGTTTTTATCGCCGTATATTTACTTCTCAAATAAGTCAATAGGCCTAATAATTGATAATTTCTAATATTCACAAATACAAATTAATATTTCGTACAAAGCAATAAAGCACAAAAGTGTAACACTTAATTATTTCTGTTATAATAATGTCTGATAATTATTACAAAGTATTAAATCTAATAGGGGGACTAAAATTAAACATTGATGGATTTGTGTTTGAAAAATGTCGAAAAGTAAAAGAAAGTTATATTGCATGCAGTATGCAAGCAAGAAGCCTGCAGTAAGCAAACAAGCATGCAGCATGCAAGCAAGCATGCAGCATGCAAGCAAGCATGCAGCATGCAAACAAGCATACAGCATGCAAGCAAGCATGCAAGCAAGCATGCAGCATGCAAGCAAGCATGCAGCATGCAGCATGCAAGCAAGCATGCAGCATGCAAGCAAGCGTGTGCTGCATGCAGCATGCAAGCAAGCGTATGCTGCATGCAGCATGCAAGCAAGCATGCAGCACGCAAGCAAGCCTGCAGCAAGCAAGCAAGCTTGCAGCATGCAAGCAAGAAGCATGCAGCATGCAAGTATTTCTGGGTTGCTCCACCAGAAGACTCGCTTCGTCGGCCCTTCGATTCATTCGTGCACTCGACCTCGCTACGCTCTAGAGGTGGCCGGCTCGCTTCGCTCGCCACCTCCCCCCTCGCTGCGCTTCAGCCTCGTGCCTTCATTTCTCTCAGGACCTCCTTCGCGAGCTTCTGGTTCCGCGCGAAGGAATAACACTCTAGTATAGGGCAAACTTGAGCCACGTGGAGTCGGGGTGCTCTAAGTCGGATCTGTGACTAATGAAGATTTTTAGAAATTATTATTAGTAGTGCATTACTAACATCATTCTGAAAATTATTGACGACAGACTGGACTGTCCTTATCACCGGCACTGCTGTGATAGACATGTCACAGTACCCATGCCGGTGAGAAGGTACTTATAGTAATAATAAAATTTACTTGTATAATAATTCAATTAGTTATAAATATAAGAAGTGATTATGATAGTAAATAATAATTGTCTCAAATAAATTTATACGAGGATATCGTTACGTGTAAAAAATTAAAAGCCAAACGATTTTAGAACATCTAATAATGAGACTCAAAAATTGCATCTAATAATTGTTAGGCTAAATTATTATTGTGCAAAAACATCAATTAGGCGAGACAATAATTTTGCATAACAAGTTTAGGTCAATACGGTTCGGCGAAGTGAAATTAGGTACAAAAATTTTAAGCAAAACAAAGGGCACCCCTAAAAGTCCAATAAGAAGAATTTTCGAACTAGCAAAATCTGGTATAAGAGCACCAGAAAGGCCTGGTAGAAGTTCATACCATTGAGATGGTTGGACTGGACCTCAGGACCGGACATCACAATCACAACATATTCCTCATTTCGTTCATGATTTGTACCATTTCATTGAGCTGAGATGTGGTGATTTGAATGGAGATGGACAAAAAAAAGTTCCGTGGACAGTAAATATGTACGAGGTTTGAAAGCCAAATTACGAGATTTTTTGCAGCATAAGTATACCTAGGTAGGTACGTACAAAATCAAATTAAATTAACTGGCAACCCTGACTTAAGTACTCCTCACATGGGCTAAAGATAAACATAGGTATCTATAAAGTCAGCTTCGAAATCAAGGAGGATAGGTTCAACCAGTTGGAAATTCACCAAGGTTGTAGGTACCGGGGCTACGGCGGATACTTATGTGGGTACCTACTTATGGTGACTGTCGATACCTACTTATGTCTGTACTAGGTAACATCGGTTTTCCCTTAACTTTCCCCAGGAATTACCTACACCATAAAAGCGTAGGTAAGGTACCTAGGTATCCACACTTGGTCAGTGGCCTGGCCATGCCATCGGCAATGCCGTGCCAGCCGCGCCTGCCTGATTTAGAATGAGATCTTTGATTTATTTATGAGATGCGCGTGCCACGCAGCAAATCGCGCTTTACCGGCGAAATGTATGGATGAGCCGGATGAGCCTTAAGATTTCTGAGCTTGAGATCAAAATGATGATATTTTTTTTTTATAAGAAAACACATGTTGTCAATGTCATCTGTCAATATCAATGTCAATCATGATGTCTATTGTTAGCCGCCTGACGTCTATCGATAGCTTAGACTATAGAATAATATAGACTCGGCATAACAAGCTTTAGCAAACAGTAGAAATGCGGCCGGTCGCCATGCTTTGTTTCTGTCAAAACAAGTACGTAAGTTGTCATTGCGATTTGTTTGTTTCCGAGTTTTGAAGAAAATTTTGTGTTATTAGGCGAATTTTTGTGCTTGTTTATAGTGTTCGAAACTGCATAATACTAAATTCATTATGGTTAGGTGCACTGTGTTAGAGTGCTGCATGAAAACCAGCGAAAAACATCCTAATATAACATTGCACAGGTTAGTACAAGATATATAAAATATATGGATAGATTTATAATATTTTAAAAGATTTAGCTATTTGTGAGGAAGTTTACAAAGATTAACTAGCTTTTTTTATAATCATTTACTGTTAAAAGTGTTTTTTTAAGAAAATCATTCGTCACCTTAAGGTAAATAGTGATGTGGTTCATCATCCTCAAATATCACAACATATCGATAGATGAATGAATTGTGATTTATTTTATTCTATTGAGATTTATTTAATAATATTTATTATAAGGTATACCTATAGTCGGTTTCTTTTTTATGATAATAGATTGCCAAAAGAAAGAAAAGAACAGTGGCTGGATACAATTGGAATCGAAAATTTGGATGTTACAACCAAACATATTTATATTTGTTCCCTGCATTTTGAAGAGAAATGTTTCAATCGAACTTTAAATGTAACAAGACTGCACGACGATGCTTTGCCTTCGAGTGAGTTGTTGGTAAGTTTTAATATGATGATTACTCAGAAACAGAACAAAAAAAGTTATAATCTATTCAACTATGTAAATAATGTTGATCTGTAATGTATGAAATTATTCAAGTAGGTAAGATCTATGTTAAATTTTTTTAATGCAATGATAATTACTCAGAAACTGACAATATAGTCTATTCAATTGTGTAAATAATGTTGATTTGTGATAGTTAGAAATTATTCACAGTAGGTGAGGTGAAGACGTTTTTTTTTAAGTTTTAATTATAATGATACTTCCGAACACAGTAGCCTAGTCAATTAGGCAACATACTGTATACATTATCTCTGATGTGAGTAAATAACTGAAAATGTTACATTGAACAGACTGTAATTTTTTTTAATACTTACGAATAAAACCTGTTGATTTTGAAAGAAACGTTGTTTATTTTTTGTGTTCCTTCTTTTTGTGTTTTATATTAAACCTAAGCTATGCACGTGTTAGATATTTAAATTCTTACTATGAATATTGGTTAACTTATTTATGTTTATTTTAATACAAATACTCTTTCATTTGTAAATACCAAATTAATAATTGAGTAGGTAGCTATATTTTACATGTTGTCGTGATTTGGTTTGTGTGGTGGGTAGATTTAGTTTTTAAAAGGCGTTTGCCAATAGTCGTCTGATTCACTTTTCGATTGGAGCTCGGGGTGAACGGATATAAAGATAAGTACTATGTATTATGTTAAGTAGATATAGTTATTCTATACTGTTATGCTGTTGCATTGTCATGTGATTATTTCTTTGTGTTTTAATGATATTTTCTATTAAATACAAGTGGCCCATCTGGGGTATTTATAGTAATAAATATAACTAATATCATGATAGGGACCAATACTGTTCTAATGAGTTTCTTTCGGGATTTCTTCTCAGCAGTGGTCGTTACGAAGTCCTAGTAGTCTTTAGCTTTGAAATTAGGGTTCAATCTTATAATATACATTTGAACCTGATTGTATCTTTTCTTTATTTGAATTACCTACCTCTACCTACATTATGAATTGGGTAATAGAATAAAAGTACAAGTATATTCATACAATTATAGTCATTTATAACATAACATATGTATATAAATATACATATAAAACTATATACTTTTAACTGTGTTTCTAACACACGCAAAACAGGTATAAAAATCTCTAAATATTTTACGCATTTTCGTTTCATAACCTTCATTATTACACACATTATCATACTGCGAAATTTTATTATGGCGAAGTCGAAGTGCATTTAATAGCTCATATTATCACGTAAATAAAAGCGAGGAAAGATAATAGATAGGTACTCAACAAAAATGTCGAATTCTATGACCACCATGCAATTCAATTATCGATACCATCATAATCGATAATAGTAATACGCGCTGCTCTACGGCAAGCCGCCATTTTTGTTTCCGAGTCCGACTCAAGTTTAGGTATGCACGATTTTTTTGTAGGTATGTCATATCTATTCCTATTCTATAGTCTAAGATCGATAGTGAGGTCACTGTTTGGTTTAATAACGATGATTGGATTTCATTCATAATTTAGTACGTATCGATTATCAATTACGTTAAAATAATTACTTAGTGATTTGCTAAAGTTGCTATGAAGTAAAAAGAACATCTATTACGAAAGATCGGAGCCTCCTGGTACAGGCATATTTTTGCTAAAGAGCCTCCTCCATTCCTGCCTAATTTTTTTTTTTACTAAATAATATAACCATGGATAATTCTATAAAAATCCGTTGTAATGGGTATCCCACGAGCGCATAGCAACGAGGCGCTTGACAACACGGCCCAGTGACGCATCGGCGGTCGAGATCGGCTACTATCTACCTCAGCAGCCCGCGCTCAGCCCTCACCCAGCGGTCGCCCGGCCGCATCGGCTATATAAACACGACGCAGGCCCTCAGACGCCAGTTTGCCTCCCAGCAAGCTCATGATAGGTTCTCACACAGCAGTTGGTTCTGACGAACCCAGCTAAGAGACTTGTCATTCCCACCCCATGGCTTGGTCTATCAACAGCGCCATTTGTTGACACGATACGCTTATAGACCGGCCGTGATGTCCCTTCACCCCTTAGTTTTGTCTAGATTCACTTAGGTCTTCTCATAGCCTAGGTAGTGTAGGGGTAGGTTCGCACCCTTATAACATAGTCACTTTCCAGGTGCGATAGCTAGGTATTAACTTTAATAATGTTTGTATAAAATCATGTTAGATCTTTCTAGCTTACCTAACCTAGTTCTAGATTGCCCTAGTGTTTCACTTGATGCGATAGCATTGTTTTGTATAGATTTCGCACTAGGATGTTTAATTATGTATTCGCTTTGCATATAGTTATCACTTTGATAATCTTAAAGTACCCACATATTTTTACATTTATACATTGACTTGTTTAACTGTCGATAGCCATTTGCTACATCTTATCATGCTTACATATTAATGTCCACCCACGCATTAGATTTGTATAGCCTTTGGATAGATTCGTAGTTTTCTAATAACTATTGCAATGTATAAACTTATGAATATAAGTAAATTCACGTTGTCACTATGTTTCATAACATTAGCGTGGTAGTTAATGATAATGCATACTGTAAAGACAATAATGTAATAACTAGCCAAGTATATATAGTACTAATGTATATATTTAGTTCAGTGAATATTCAATGACTCAATGTTTGTATCGGTTATTCAGTAATAAAAGATTTATCTTGTTTTCTAGTGGTCTTGATCATTTCTATCTCTTTTACTTAGCTTACCTAAAGTACTGAACTTTAGCAATGAGTAAATACAATGAATACTTCTACATTACACACACAATCAGTTGATAAGTACACGTTCAGTACTTCTTTATTAGGTAGGAGTGAGTTATCTGTCTGCTATTCAAGCATCTCAATTAGCTAGCCGTAGTATAATCAACCACCGGGTGCTTGCTGCTCTCATTTAGAAAAATTAGGCTTCACTTTTTTAACTTTCTCTGGACGGATAATTCCCCCCCCGTTACACCGTTTCATTATCTCTCGTCAGTGAAAAACAAACTCGTCTAATAATTAGATTTAAAATAAAGCATGTGATGAGATTTAACTGTAGTTTAATACCTAGGTACCTTTTAATTAAATCGTGATAATAAGACATATACCTGAACACATCGTGAATCACACCTGCATTTCATGATCTTACATATAGGGCGTAAAAAATATTAAATAATGTATGTAACGTATAAATATAATAAATGTAATACCCAGTAATACCGATTATCAGTTCAACTAAAATCTTCTTTACTACATATTATAATCGAGTGCGTACAACACTATTCATTCATATGATTCGATTCGATTGCTTTTTTTAGTTGCCTTTTCGTGTCAACCGAATACGGACGGTAAATGTTTTGTTTGGTTTTTGTTATTGTACAAAGTAGTAATGATAGGATAAAATAACGTCTTTTTATAAAATTGTAAAGTTATTTCTTTCTAGGAGACACTTGAAAGTATAATTTTCAATTCATTACTAAAAAGTACCTACTTAATTGTTGGTTAATTTTACTTTCCGTAATTGAACTTGGATTCCAACAAGTGAAACCAAAAATATTGTTTATTTATTTCGGAGTGATATGATCTGCTAATACTACTACTTCTCTGATTGGGACTTTATGGAAAAAATAATTGATACGGTAAGTCCATCTTTACAATAATTTACCTATTTTCGTTTCTGAGGAACATACCGACAAAGTTTTCAGATACGAAGTGTGACCCAGATTGAAAACATTGTTTTGGTTTGTATGTACATTTTTCCAGTACCTACCATGAAGCTTAAAATATTCATAACTGTTTTTAGTCAGATGTGTTTTAGTAAGTACCTTATCACAAACCAACTTTCTCAGGCTATTTCTTGTGAACTAGGTATGAAAGTTTAAAAATATTTGACAGGTAGGTACGTACGTATTATACCTTAACATCATCGTCAATTTTTTACTTTTTTATTTTATAAATACTAACTACATAATTGGTCATTTAATTATTCAAATATTTATATTTATATGAATATTTATAGCTAGATGTGTATTGAATTTTAATTGCTTTTCATATATGAGTCCTCGAATGCATTATTTTTACAAAGTATGTTAAAATATAATATAATTGGATGCTAACTTGACTTTTTGATATATCAAATTTTCTCTTGAAATCTGTCGCTTAGTCAGTTTGTTTTTGTGTCCCCTAGTGCTTATGTGGTTTGCAAAATTTCTAATAATAAATTAATAGTAAAAAAACTTTAAAAAAAAGCTTTCTCAACAAACCCTTTCATTTGATACCCATATACTACAATATACTGTTTCTACAAACAGAAGATAAAAATATCATGCATTGTCATCCAAACTAAATGTGTGTACAACATTTCAGCTCAATCGGTTGAAGATATCTACTTCAAAATAGAGTTCTAAGATTCCACCCAAACATTGCAAGTTAAATAAAAGTTTAAAAAAAACAAGGATTAAAGTACTCTCATATAGAAATAAGATATGGTGAAAAAATTCCATGCGAGCAGGAGAATTTTTTCACCATATCTTATTTCTATATGAGAGTACTTTAGTACTAATATTGCATCTGAGATGCTCAAAAATCCAAAAATAAAAACAAGGATTAGACAAGGACTTCTTAATTAGGTCTTTAATATTGTATAACTTTCATTAGTTGGGTATGTCAAAATTATTGTTAGTAGCTTTTGCATTTGCACCTGTTACACCCAACCTTAGGGGTGGAATTTCCAGAATTCCTAGCTAAGTTCTCACTTATGTTATACTAGCTGCAGCCCGGGGTTTTGTTATGTGTTATTTCCGATTTTTTTCTACCCATGTGTCTACCAAATTTCATTGTAATCCATCCAAAAGATTTGGCGCGAGCACCAGACGGGTGATCAGTCCACTTATGTTGGGACCATTTCACCCAATTCTCCGAGACCCGTATAGGGTTTTGAGTTACCTGGTAACTCACGTTGGTGGCGACCCATTGAATCTACCTGTTACTTTGCAGAATTTTAACATCTGCCCTATTGTAATGTTGCTCAGATCATCCTCAGATAGGACGTCTGAGCCCAATATTTCTCTCCTTGCAGCGGCAAATGCAGGACATTCTGCTACTAAATGAAAGCTAGTTTCTTCTTCCAGACAGCTACACTCCCTAAGGAATCTACATGCCAAATTGCAGCTTCCTACACCTAGTAGTTTTGGCTATGCATTTCCGTTAGTCACTTGGTCAGTAATGAAAGGATTTTAAATAAATATATTGATAGAAAATTGCTTTCAAAAACATATATATGTATGTGATTGTGAAACCCTCAAAATAGACAATAATTTTTCTCAAAACACTAATCAAAATATGTACTTTGTCATACATCACTAACTTTATATCATTTGGTATGGACTATGGAATATTTTGGTATCATCCCAAGAAAAGTTGAAGTATTATTTTTGTTATTGGGAAGCCATCAGACACCGGTGAGACTTTCACAAAAGTTTTTATAATTATGATATTCTTCAGAGGGAGGATTCTTTTAGGAGACTAAATCATTAGGCTTTATCATTAAATGGCATTATCAGGTAATGTTGCCTCAGTTTTAAAAATATATCCGTATCAAAACTGGTTGATACACCTCTTTTTAAATGTGTAATCAGCATATTGTATCAACAGCATTGTTTAATTTGTGTAAACAGCACATTGCCCTCAGTAAATATTATGTTAAATAATTTTTATGCTTGTTAAAAAGGAAAATGCTTGTTAAGCTTATTTAGCGAGACATAGTAGATCCCTAGTTTATTTGACATTGTGGTGATGATTTTAAACTTTTGATGAAAGGAGTATTCAAATAACAACAATAATGTTATTGTAACTAATAAACTATAATTGACTTTTTTTAAGTGCAATAACTTCATTTTATTACCAATACCATGTAACCATGTTGAGGTTTTATCACATATACAAAGTCCACTGCTGTGACGTCATTGGTATCCATAGGGCGTTGTGCGAGTGTGCTGATCTGATGCATGCCATATTACAAACTATTTCGCCCTCAGTTGATATTTTTTACCCCATTTTTTGGGTGAATTTCCAAAATTCCTTCCAACACTAGCATTTGTCCTCGCCTTCGCCCGCGTGAATTTTGTTTATCAGCCCTTTAGTAATGGAGCACAGTCAGCGTACTGGAAGTCAAATACAGATGTGCAAGATTTGATTTGCAAAAACACTGGATGGTGATACCAAAGAAAAGCCTTACCTAACTTTAAATGCTCTGTCCTACATAATAAATTCGTCCAATATTTGGCTAAGGGCAGCTCTACACATGACAATTTATAATCGTACTTACAAACAACGATTGAATTCGTACGAGAATGGCTATTTACTTGAGATTTGTAGGTGAAAGGCGTCAAGAATGTGAGGCCTACATTAGCTGCGGATGCGCTATGTGTCACGTCTTGTCTTAGTCTTTCCATTTCTAGATTGCGATCATGTACACTATGAACCTACTCTGAATTCTAGAATTCAGAATGTTTTTTTTTTTTGTAGAATATGGTACTGGTAGCACGGCTGGTAGAACTGAGCGGGGAACGAAGGTTTTATTCACCTAATTAATTTTCTTATTCTGATTTCGTTAAATATAATGTATTCCCGTTGGAGCTTCCCAATTTTTACGAGACCTACGAATTTGATACTTAATTTAGTTCATTAAAAAAAAAATCATTAAAACTCATCTGGAAAAATAACCTAATTTGAGAAAATGAAATGGAGAATGATGAAGATTCAATTTGACACGCTCACGTTGAGACAGCAGGCTGTAACAATAGCTTTTGTAATATATGACTATTCTTTGTTTCAAAATACAACCAATGCCATGTGCCATCCGATATTCAACCATCCATGTAAGATTCGGATGAAATACTTAATAATCATGAGTATCTATCAGTATCTATCTAGTAAGTAGCTATAGGTGGGTGCTTTTGCGCAAAAATAGGAGAATAATATGATAATTGATAAGGTTTAAGTTAATATGATTCTTATATTTTAAGGACGCGTTTACAAAAATCAATGAAATTTGCCATTTGCCGGTTCGATTTCCGATAAATTCATTGAATTTTATAAAGTGTTACGGGTACTGATGGGTACTGTAAACCTTTGACTATATTAGTTTCTATTTTATTTTGTGTAAAAAGTAGTATTAAATACTATAAAATTATACTACGACGTTGCTTCCTCGATATTTATTCAATCAATTCACTATGCAGCTTGCTCTGCTATGTACTAGGCATGACACAATTTTTAGGACCTAGGGATAAAATAAAATAAGTCCAAAATTTACATCCGACTACATTTTCGTCCCACCCTTACCTGTCACCGGCGGAGGCGCCATACTTCATTCGCTTTTTGTGTGCGGGCATGGCAACACACACACTACAACAATATTTTTATTTTCTTTATATTCCAAGTATCTGGAATATCTTTAAATTAATTTATAACCTCAGTGTCAGTGGAAAATGACGTACTTTAAATTCATTTCACTCGTAAACAACAAAAAATGTAAGTATTTTTTCATTACCTGAATATCTGGTTTGAATATTAACGATACTTTGAAAAAGTTATAATGCCTAACAAAATGTTAGATAACTACGTATTTATGTTGCATTGGCTACTATTACTCGTACGTAATCGTGATTTTACATCACACCTGTGTGCCCCTGCGGGTACTTTGATAACATTTAATCATAAACTCAACAAACAACGGTCGTTAGACCAATTGAATTTTATTTTTTCTCCGCTGACCCAACTATGCACCTACCTTCCTTTTATCTAGGAATTGTCTGTGCATGATGTTGCATAATACAATATCGCGAATAGTATCTCGCGTCCTGAGTTGCGATTTTACATGAATCGTAACCATAATATGCGTCACATGTTTAAGTCTTACATTTGTAAAAACATTTTTTCGTGGCAAAACACGAATCTACATATGTATTGATAATTTTCTTCTTATTCCTTGATTGTTCTGACCGTCGTTAAAAGTTAAACGCAAGGCCCAATTGGGTTATTGGTTGATGAAAGATTAATCATATTGAACTACGATATAACAAGTATGTTCAGAATAAGTCTGGGTCCAATTCTATACTGAAGACCCTGGAATAATTGTGTAAACAAGATTTTAGCCAAGCATAAGCTGTCATCATTGCAACATTTAAAATTAAACTTTTATCCGTTACGTCAATTGCTTAATTGTTTATTGTGATAAAAACGTACGTACCTATTTTGTACGCATTCGATTTTTTTCGATTTTAACGTTACTTCGTTAGTCACTGGATGGGTCTGTCTCAGCTGTATTCACAGTCTTAAAAACCCATCAAACCCCATTGGGCCCACTTGGTGCCCTAATCCTCCTTACCCATCCATGGGAAGGACGGTGCCCCAATATTGGGGACATTAAAATAGCTATGATGATGGCGGTTGGTCTACGGGTAGTCAACGAGGAGTCTACAGGCGATCTACGGGTACTCTACGGGTGGACTACGAGTGATCTACGGGCGGACTACGAGTGATCTACGTGTGGACTGTGCTAAGCACATACAGAATTACAATGCGATTGTAGTCACGTGTGCTCCGACCCAATAGATCTACAATGCGATTGTAGACGGGGTTAGAATTACAATGCGATTGTAATCAGGGTTTTACACTATAGTCAAGCACATACAGAATTACAATGCGATTGTAGTCACGTGTGCTCCGACCCAATAGATCTACAATGCGATTGTAGACGGGGTTAGAATTACAATGCGATTGTAATCAGAGCGACTATAGTCAAGCACATAAAGTCCGATAGAAGAACAACAACAACGCAGAAGATATGCAGCTGCCCAGTTTCCTTACGCAAAATGGGCCCAATCAAGAGGCCTAACTACAAAATCTTCGCGCAAAGTAAAGTATTACCCAATATGACTACGATATAATCGTAGTCTAGTTTATATACTACACCTATGTAACAGCACTACCCAATAGAACTACAATGCGATTGTAGTCAGGAATACACATTTACCCTTAGAATTACAATGCGATTGTAATCAGGGTTTTACACTATAGTCAAGCACATACAGAATTACAATGCGATTGTAGTCGCGTGTGCACATGTAATTTTAATAAGTCTAATTTTTGCCATTTCGACTCGAGATGATGATGATGATTATTACCTTATGTAACTACAACGCGATTGTAGTCAGGTATACACATTATTACCCATTAGAACTACGACGCGATCGTAGTCTGGTTTATAAGTATTTTTACTTACTTACTTATTTTATACACACTTTTTATTGGCATAAACAGAACTACAATGCGATTGTAGCCAAATCTACACATTATCAGCCAGATATACGCAATAGAACTCCCAAGCTATCGTAGATAAACTATTATCCGAAGTATAACTATGCCAATAGTAATATTATCAGATGATAACCATGTAACAAAAGTGTGTATCTTACTATACATTTCGAACACCCTTTAAGTATCTCATACTTATCAAAACTTTACTAGACTGATACAGTCAAGTATTATTTATTCTGGCTGCGTAAGTTCTTGGAACTATAATGATGTTATAACCATGCACTGTCAGTATTAACTCAGCTCTGTTCATTTCAGCTAAACACTGACTTCGAGTCTCAACTCTTGGTAGCGACAGATTATCTGTATGTATCTGTTGTTATAAATGTTTGAACATCAGGACTGATGAAAATCGCTGACCATTGCTGGTCATCATAACAGGTATGTACTCATACCAAATATCTAAACATTGGGGAACAGATAGAGCCCAAGAGAAAGCTGGGAAACGGAGTTCGGTAAACTGAGGAAAGGAAATCCACTCATCAATCGAGATGATTATCCGCCAAATATACATAATTTAGATAATTTACAATATACACGTCTGGTACATTTATTCAATACTTTTAATAAATCGACTGATCAATCGATCAATCAGTTATTGCCTTTATATTTCATATATTAAACAGGTATTCTATGTCACTATTGAGTATGGCGTCAAATTTGACAGTATTTTAAATAAACTGTTCCGGCGATCAATTTTCTCCTAAAAGTTTGTATAATGAAATATTTTCATTGTCAGTCCGGGTGACTCCGGAACCACCCAATATCGGGTCAATATCCGATACCGGTCTCTTTATCTTTTTATAATTAGCAACTCGCTTCACTGACAGTTGCCCATATATCTTTATACATAAAGAACACATACCTACATAAAGTTTTATACATAAAGATTATAATACATAAAGATTCAGCTTCTTGACTGATTTTTTTGCAGATTGCATCCAATCCATCCAAAGTAATGATACCTAATACAAACTGAGACTATGTACTTACTTATTATTACATACTTTATTTCAATACTTACATATGATCAAGCTTATCAATCCAACTAACCGGCTTCTACGCTCACTATAGTTGTACAACAGCAACGCTCTAAAGCACCTTATAAATGGAATATAAGTGCCTTAAGCCAGTAAGAGTAGTGCTTTCTTTTTTGGGCAAATTAAAGTAAGATAACAAAGCACTTGTTTCTTAAGAACTAGACATTAGCCCTTAGCTCTAGCTTGAGCAAGCAAGTACTAAACAATATTAGATACTCAGTATGTTGTTGGATTTTTTTTCTGATCGTAAATGTGTTGAATACTCTACGTAAACTCGAATCTTTGGAACTAATATCCCCATCATTCTATTAATAATTCAATTTCCTCCGCAAATTTAATTCAACAACTGGATGCATAATTATAGATATCTATCTTAGTGATTTGGATGCAAATTTTTTGATCAATAAAAAAAAAAAAAAAAAAAAAGAAAAAAGAAGACGTAAAGTAGTATAATATGGACCTTTTCTTTCTACAGCTACTCTGTATTTATTACAAATAACTCCTAGCCAAGGTCATCTGCAACGACTTGCGCGAGTAAGTTACCATTTGGAACAAGGAAGTGATCTATTATCGAGAATCTCATCACAATTAAAGACTCTCTTGTCATTACACGGCCTTTGCCTATACGTTACAGAACTTTTAGATTCTTCTTTTGGAAAACTAAGCATCATAACTATTTTCTTTATAATATGTATTTGTTACTAGAAACATAATAAGCTTGTACAGAAAGTACACTTGAATTTCGTTTGTTGAATTCAGTATTTCGTTAATAGTTCTAACTAAAGGCTCGTGCATACGAGTACGTACTCATAACAAAAGTTATATTAAAATCATTGTACTGTGGGTAGGTACCTAATACTACCTATAGTTTATACTCTATGACTGTAGCCAATTCACCTATATATTCGGCTAAGTACAGTCTATAAAAACAGTGTAGTTTATATAAACAGTATATTTCAGCAGAAATGTACCGACCTCAAATTTGCATATTCATGTTTTTTCTCTTGCAAACTAATATAGGTATATTTGTCAGGTGAAGATATTCCTCGAGTACTTATAGAAAGAATCCTAAATTAGTATAGTGTCCTTTCAACTCGACACATTAACCATCTAGAAGTGTATGTTCATAATCAATACAATAAAGATTTCTAACATTAGGTAGTCAAAATTCTAGTCGCTATTCGTAAAATTAACTCTGAGCAAGCACCTCTGCCTGCGTTGAGTTTGCTATTGCAGACTAAAAAATGTTCATTCATCACATCTCTCTTAGTAAATATTTACGTTTTAAAGTTAACATATCTTATTCCCAAATAAGCCTGTTAAAATATCCTGTCTTACAGGAAATAACTATGATAGTGTTAATTTGGTTATGTTAATTATTGTCCCATAAGGTATACTCATAGAACTTTTAATCTGCTTCTTGTTAACTTTTTTTTCTCCCAAAATATCAAGGCTAGCAACCAAAGTCTGTATCCTACAGAACTTAAACATTGTATTTGATAAGCTTTAATATTTTTCACCATTTTGCATTACAAAATGAAAAAACCGTAATGGCATTGCATCACATAGCCTACTCGAAGAATTTTTTTCTTAAATTTCTAATATTAGATATAATTTTTTTTGTTTATGTCTAATATCTTTTTGGAAGATAATCGTAGATGCAACTACATTTGTATTTATTCATGTAATTAACCATCCTATATCAAAGTATCTAAGGATCCACTTTTAATAGCTCACATTAAAGAATAATAATAATTAATATTATTATAATGATATAAAAATAAAAATCTTGCAAATTTCGCAATGGTTCTAAACATCTGCATAGTGAATTGATTGAATAAATATCGAGGAAGCAACGTCGTAGTATAATTGATGGTTAAACAAACTTACCTTAATGAAGTTTGACCATAATTATACAAGACGTTGCTTCCGAAGATATTTATAACCCGCCCGTCCCAATCAATATGTTTAATACATATTACGCGATATCCCAAGCGCCACATTTCGAAATTTTGTTCTAAAGGAATGAAGTATGGCGCCTCCGCCGGTGACAGGTAAGGGTGGGACGAAAATGTAGTCGGATGTAAATTTTGGACTTATTTTATTTTATCCCTAGGTCCTAAAAATTGTGTCATGCCTAGTACATAGCAGAGCGAGCTGCATAGTGAATTGATTGAATAAATATCTTCGGAAGCAACGTCTTGTATAATTATGGTCAAACTTCATTAAGGTAAGTTTGTTTAACCATCAATTAGTTTTTCCTAGCCTCTTTCCGCGAAAACAACGAAAACAGGGTAAGGTTTCGGTATAAAAAACTGAGTAATTTGTGAAATATTCTTTAAAAGAAAAATAGAAACATATAATATATATAATCAATATTATTTATTTCAAAAAAAAACCATCAAGTTTTAACAAAATTTATATAAAATAAAAATTATCAGTTTAACTGTTTCGTTTTTCTATAGTATAAAGTGACGAACATTTCGAACGAAGCTTCAGTCGGCTCATGTGAGCCTCTGTGAAAGGACGTCCCTGTGTCGCTCCCTGTCGCTCCGCAGCAAATCCCACGGACAAATACATCGCTGTGCATATACGAAAACTCAGTTAGATCAACTGGTTTTGATACTTGTGCGGAAAAGAAAGTACCTTTTTATTTTTCTTCGTTAATATTCCAGTGTGTGTTTTGTCTTCCTTAGTACTCTAGTCATACATGAAGTCCAGCGTCCTGATGATGGAGACAGAAGGTTGCCATAGGAACTCTGTAATTAAACCATGTAACCTGGTCGAGTTTGGGCTTGTTTGGTTTGTGTTCTTTAGTACTCTGGTCCTACATGAAGTCCAGCGTCCTGATGATGGAGACGGAAGGTTGCCATAGGAACTCTGTAACTAAACCATGTAACCTGGTCGAGTTTGGGCTTGTTTGGTTTGTGTTCTTTAGTACTCTGGTCCTACATGAAGTCCAGCGTCCTGATGATGGAGACGGAAGGTTGCCATAGGAACTCTGTAACTAAACCATGTAACCTGGTCGAGTTTGGGCTTGTTTGGTTTGTGTTCTTTAGTACTCTGGTCCTACATGAAGTCCAGCGTCCTGATGATGGAGACGGAAGGTTGCCATAGGAACTCTGTAACTAAACCATGTAACCTGGTCGAGTTTGGGCTTGTTTGGTTTGTGTTCTTTAGTACTCTGGTCCTACATGAAGTCCAGCGTCCTGATGATGGAGACGGAAAGTTGCCATAGGCAGAGTTGGGCGTAATCAACTACTTTTGTAATCGAATTAATAATCTGATTGAAAGTAATCATGACTACAACAATCATGATTACTTTTAATCTAGATTACTTTCAATCATGATTACATTTGTAATCGTTAGTTTTGATTACAGTAGTCAGTAATCTGATTACATACGTAGTTTTTATTATTTTTAACCGACTTCCCAAAAAAGGAGGAGGTTATATGTTTCGAAGTATGTTTTTTTTTATGTATTTTTTTAAGCATTTTTATAATAAATGCGCTTCGATATCCAGTCAGTATGTATCTTGCATGTCTGCGATTTTCTAAGCAAATAGGGGCTTTCGACGACCGACTGTATGAATCATATACTTAGGTAGGCTGTGATATAAGTATGGATTTCGCAGAAGGTCCAATTCACAAAATGTCCAATTCGCAAAATGTCCAATTCGCAAAATGTCCAATTCGCAAAATGTCCAATTCGCAAAATTTGTTAGACATTTTGCGAATTGGACATTCTGCGACCTGGACATTTTGCGTGTTGGACATTCTGCGAACTGAACATTTTGCAAAATTTATTAGACATTTTATTATATTATAAAGACTGTTATATGATGATATCTATAACAGTTATCGCAATAAAGATATGTTGAGGCAGAATGTCCAATTCGCAAAATGTCCAATTTGCTAAATGTATATTTTGCAAATTTGACATTCTGCGAACTGGACATTTTGCGTTTTGGACATTTTGCGATTAGAACATTTTGCGAATTAGACATTTTGCGAAATGAACATTTTGCGAATGGGGCATTCTGTGTATTGGACATTCTGCGAACTGAACATTTGGCAAATTAAACGTTTTGCGACCGCTGGACCTTTTGCGAATTGGATGAATCATATAGGTAGGCTGTGATATAAGTATGGATTTCGTAAAAGGTCCAATTCGTAAAATGTATTGGACATTTTGCGATTTGGACATTTTGCGAATTGGACCATTTGCGAAATCCATAGACAGAATGTCAAATTCACAGAATGCCCAATTCGCAAAATGTCCAATTCGCAAAATGTCCAATTCGCAAAATGTCCAATACATTTTACAAATTGTACCTTTTGCGAATTGGACCTTTTACGAAATCCATACTTATATCACAGCCTACCTATATGATTCATCCAATTCGCAAAAGGTCCAGCGTTCGCAAAACGTTTAATTTGCAAAATGTTCAGTTCGCAGAATGTCCAATACACAGAATGCCCCATTCGCAAAATGTTCATTTCGCAAAATGTCTAATTCGCAAAATGTTCTAATCGCAAAATGTCCAAAACGCAAAATGTCCAGTTCGCAGAATGTCAAATTTGCAAAATATACATTTAGCAAATTGGACATTTTGCGAATTGGACATTCTGCCTCAACATATCTTTATTGCGATAACTGTTATAGATATCATCATATAACAGTCTTTATAAATACCTCAATAATATTTTATTACTCAGAAGCTCTCAGAGCTTCGAGATAGAGTTTTTCACTAAACTCTATTTATTCTTACCAGTCCTATCATGTAAACAATCTTCACTGTACTTTTTGTTGAATTTTGTTAAAAATAAATCAAATATTAGTTCAAACCTAAACATTCTAAAGTAAAACATTTATTGATTGAAAGTTTCATTTAAATCCGTCCAGTAGTTTTTGCGTGAAACGCCTACATACATACATACAGACAGACAAGAAATTCCAAATAATTTTTTTTGCTTTCTATTATTCTTTTTAAGAAGTGTCCCTCTATCCATTTCAGTCAAAAATACTAAATGTACAGACAAAATATTTTTACTGTTTTATTATATGTATAGATAAAAAAAATACTAATATAAAATAAATATTCTACAAAAAATAATATTAAAAGTATCAAAATGTGTTTGTTCAAAAGATTCCCGCTTAGCGTGCGTCGCTGTGACTGTGTGCCCTGCGCATGTAGTAGTACAATCAAATACCTAAAATTGAAGCGCGTCTTTTTGTAAATGCGTCCTTAAGTGGATCATTGACCGAGATTGATAAAATTATCACGAAGATACAGATATCAATTAATATACATACATAAATATATAGGTAACAGATAATTAAAAGTGGTTATCATAGTAGGTAAGTTACTTAATCTCCCTATTTCTCTAATTTGTATTCTGGTTTAGCAGAAACAGCCAAACTATTTTTACACGACTGACCAAAAAAGGAGTGTTATGTTTTCAGGGTTCATGTATGTATGTATGTAAGTTTCTTTATTCCACCATAAGTCCTGAACGGCTTAACAGATTTTGATGTGAGAGATATTTTTAGATTCCTTGCATTCCTCCGAGTGACATAGGCTATGTGAGTTGTCAGTCGTGTCTTTTATTTTTAATAATTACCTTGTTGCGTTTGCGTTCAGCCAAAAAACTTTCAGAGGCAGGTTTTACAGAAAAGATAAAAAAATAAGATGATGGATTTTGTTAGTTTTTACTTGTATTTTCTCCTGAAATTATCTTGCACAGAATTCTTATCTCAATATTTATAGCGGAGTAAAAGCAGACAGCAAATGTTTTAGTGATTCTGACATTAGAACAGGTTATCGTCCTCGCGTGGTCTTTCTTGTGTGGTTAGTTTTTGCAGACACTTCTCGACATACCTACCGTGGTACTTCAAATCCATTTTAGATCATATGCCCCTGCCACAAGACTGAAAGTCACAGCTGAACTGACTTCCAAATCTATAACCACAGTTGTGTGTGTGTCGTATTCATAAATAGGTACCCAGCTCGATGTTCAAAATGAATAAAAGTGGAAGAAGACCATGAAGGCCACAGTCCATTGATGTGGTGCCAAAGAATCATACCGAATTACAAATGCTTAAATTTTTTCTAATTACAATAATTGTAGACACAATTGCATCAGAGATTATGACGAAATATTCCTGTAATGAAAAGCACTTAACATTATCCTTTAAAATACCTACCTATTGATCAAGTTTTTGAAACGAGTTTAAATCACGATATTGTCTTAAATTGAAAATGAAGACTACAGGTTCAGCATCGTTAAAAGTCGAATGTTCAAGGTCAGATCATTATTTTTCTATATTAGGGTTAATTATATTCACAAACATTACATAACTTGTGTAATATTTCCACTAGACAACGTACAAAGCTCATAAATATTAAACGGACAGAACTGATAACCCATATTATAATCATTGGTCTAGGTTTTCAGCAATAAGATAGATTTGGTCTGCTTGGAATGTAATAATGGACAAAAAATGGCCCAGTCCCAGACAAGACTGTCTTAGTCTTGTCTATTCCGGCACGAGATGGAATTAAAACATCCCAAAATGCGAAAGAAGATGCTCATTCAAGCAAATAATTTCTGGTATGATATGACGCGGTTTCATTCGACTCGTAACAATCTTCAGCAAGGTCTGCTTCGTTAATTAACTTTAGTACACACTTACGTACATATGTATTATTGTAAATGTATGTCTGTACTAGCAGCCGCTGAATAATTGTTTTAACTCCATTGTTTGTCACAATATCGTTTAAAGCTTACAGATCTTGAATTTGTTATCTTCATTAACTAATTTTATGATAGGGTCACGAGACTACGTATCAGCACAGACTATATGAATGTAGTATTATGAAAGTTCTATAAAATACTGACAGTTTTTTTGTCTGATTAGTCTTCCACCTAGTAAACTACACTTTTACACTATCCATGGGTAGCTTTCTGACTTAGGGAGATCTGTTTTGAGGAAGAGGTATCCGACTCTAACGACCAATTCGTCTGGGAGAGGCAAACAACTTTCGGGAAAATTAAACGTGGTTACTTCATATATCTGTGTGCCTCATGCTCATCGAATCGGCTATATTCGGCGTTCCTCTGCTTGATCCCATCACAAATGAGGGGTAATAATGATACGTGGAAGAACTAACGACCCTTGGTATTATAGGCCAGTGAATTAGCTCACTAAAGCAACTATTATTTAATCTGAAGTAACAATTGGGTGGGCAACATATAACCGACCGTGAATTTCGACAACTTACTAGTAAGATAAGCAGAGCGTACTGATTTATGGTTCGCAGTTCAACGACATTGTTAAATTCGGAAAAGAAGTCTGTACAGAGCGCTTCACACCGGATAAGTTGAAAAATCTATTGCGGAAGCCTGTTATTGCCTGAGAAAATGATAAATTTCCCACAAATACCGTTGTGATTACTATCGTTACATGTAAATTTAACTTAACTTCGAAAATATAGTCTTATCTACAGCTCTAAAGTCTATAAATGCAAATTGCAACACATCATTTGTACCTCAACCGGACCCCTGATAAGCTTCCACGAAATTTATACACTCAGTGTACTTGGTAATACACATGGACTGAATCAATTAGTGGATACTGGTTGGCGCATTCAGGTTGGCGTGCGTTTTCGTCACGAGGCGTGATCTGTACCTGAAATGCACAGAGTTAGCTATTTAAAATTCAGTAGTTTTAAATACAATACAATCCAAATAAGCTAGTGGTATTAGCTACTTAATATATTAGCTTCACGTAAAATTTCAATTTTGCATTTAGATCTCTGGTACGCGTTTTCTAAGTTAATAATGTTTTTCATAACATCCTATTGTTTATAAATCATTGCGAGTAGTTTTTTGTACAACATAACGCATGTTATGTCTACTCTATGCAACGTGTGGATTGAATTCTTTCATCTGTTGCATAATCCTCATATTATTTTATGTCGCAGCCAACTGGTTTAATTAGCCGTTCAATTAATCCTTCATTTACGGCGTTTTAGATAACAATTGTTTTACAAGAGGCACACTACCTCATGCGATCTCTTGGTCGTTGAAGGATTAACTGCTTAGGCCCTTCACAAAAAAAAACATTAAGTTAAACAAAAGCTTGTTAAATATACTGCATTAACTGACCAACTGAAATTAACATTGGATGTGAAACATCTCTCATTGACGTCAACAATTTTACTTATAGCCAAGTTTACTACACACTACCACAGAATTAATATAAGTACACACTACTTCAAATAGTCGTTATTTTCATGGAACGATTCTAGTTTTTCAGCTTGGAAACTGATGTTCGTTTAATATTCACAGCAGTCGAGATTGCGGGGCTTAGGCAAGGCCGCCAACGGATTTAATAAGATTGTGGACACGAGGCTATTTCAGTCGGTTCGTAGGAAAACGTGAGATATATTTAACATTTCGCGACTGATATAACATGTGACATTTTTCGCGATCCAATGCGAAAAAAATCTTTATAATAAAGTATATGAAAATGATAATAAGAACTTTAGGTCTACCAGAATCTGATAGCAAAAAAATGTATTATAATTTTTTTGCTATCATATTCTGGTAGACCTATAATATCTATGGGGAAATTACCGGATAGGGAAGAATTTGTTAACAAGTGAACGTGGGAAATTAATTGATAAGCAAAAGTTTTTGTTTGAGGTCCAAAATTCCAAATGCATTGAACTGAAATTAATTATTTAGCACAACTAAAATGTAAATGCTTATCATAGTGTCAATCAATATGTTGCGTTGTTATCATCGAGGAGATGGCGAGACGACCTCAACAAATTCATAAAAAAAAACCAGCCAAGTGCGCGTCGGACCACGCATAAAGTAGGCTTCCGTAGTCATTTTTGGCACCGCGCTGTTTTGCATTTCTTGCAAGAAAAAAGTATATATTTTTATTTTATTTATAATTTCAAAAGTATTCATCACATGATACCCGAAACAATTTTAAATACGAGTAAGAGTTTCCGCGCCTGTTTCTTTACGTGAGTGATTTGAAGTTTATAGGTCCAAGACTTTAGAAATTACAGGGGGGGGGACACCGTGTTAACGACTTTGGCGGGCTATATCTCGCAAATGGTAAAGCTGATAAAAAAGTGTCGTATGAAAACCCTACCTTATTTTCATAGTCCTTTTCAACGATACCCCACACAAGGGGGTGCACTCAAAAAAATAATTCATCCCCCCTTTACATGTATGGGGAGGTACCCTTAAAAAGGAGTAATTTTAATTTTTTGTATTTTTAAAAATGAGTTCTATATGTGAAGTATCCTCGAACCAAGTTACATGCAAATCAGTCCATAAACGTAGAAGATATTCTGCTGTGACAGACTAGGACGGACGGACGGACTGAACGATATCTATACATATAATAAAACAGTAAAAATATTTTGTCTGTACATTTAGTATTTTTGAGTAAAATGGATAGAGGGACACTTAAAAAGAATAATAGAAAACAAAAAATTTTTTTTGGAATTTCTTGTCTGTCTGTCTGTCTGTCTGTCTGTCTGTCTGTCTGTCTGTATGTATGTACGCGTTTCACGCAAAAACTACTGGACGGATTTGAATGAAACTTTTTTTGTTGTATAGCTATAAAGTCTGGGCAACATATAGGCTATAATTGATTTTGAAAACTGGAACACCTGATGAAGAACCATAACAGAACAGCTAAACTATAAGAAATATGGAAATGGTGCCTTAACAAAAGTCGTTCAACCTGATGAGCATTTTCTGCTGACGTATAAAAATTGAAGATCTGGAACATCTGATGAAGAACTGCAAGAGACCAGCTACACTATAACATATATGGAAATGGCGCCTTAGTAAAAGTCGTTCAACCTGATGAGCATTTTCTGCTGACGTATAAAAATTGATGATATGGAACATCTGATGAAAAGCTTCAAGAGACCAGCTACACTAAAACATATATGGAAATGGCGCCTTAGCAAAACTTGATTAATCTGATGAACATTTTCTGTAGACGTGTAAAAAATGAAAATCCGAAACATCTAAAACAGTTTGGAACACAAAAAGATTTTTCATCTAAGCGAAACTCACGCGGGCGAAGCCGCGGGCGACAGCTAGTTATAAATATATCCTTGTTCCTCCTACGGAACCCTAAAAAAATGGTCAGACTTTGCCCAAGATGGAAAAGTATGGCCTTTGCCCAGTCCCCTTTGGCACATACTATACACAGCTATCATGTGTAGAGCTTGGTTACATGAATTTATCTTTTCAACATTACGTATGAAATGCATATTTCGATATTTCGAATATATGAGTAATATTCGAGAAACAATATTATTGAGGCAGTTCACTTAGAGCACTAATCCGAACAGCACAAACGCGAACAGCACAAGGCCTTGTCCACGAACAGCACAATTTTAATATTTTGGCATGTGCTGTTCGTGGATTCTAATTGTTATTTTATTTTCGTCCACGAACAGCACATATTATAACTATTATACTTATATATATTGATTTGTAAATACTGTTGGAACCTAGTGGTGTCTGCTAATGTGTTCCTTATACAGGACGATATTAAATAAAAGATATCGATAACATCACTTGATCGTTTATTAATTACACATACCTACTTTCGTTGGTACATACGAAATATGTCTAGGCGACATTTACTAACAAAAATAATATCGCCTGTATAAGGAACACATTCAGCAGACAGCACTAGGTTCCAAGAGTATTTACAAATCAATATACATAATATAAGTATAATAGTTGTATGTGCTGTTCGTAGACCAAAATAAAATAAAAATTAGAATCCTCGAACAGCACATGGCAAAATATTAAATTGTGCTGTTCGTGGACAAGGTCTTGTGCTGTTCGCGTTTGTGCTGTTCGTATAAGTGCTCTAAGTGGACTACCTCATATTATTTACATTACTGTGACCAGGCCAGTGTTGCCAACTTAGCAACTTTATAGCTAGATCTAGCAATTTTTTGATGTTATTCAGCAACAATTTCATAAAACTTGTAGCAAAATTTTTTGGCACCTTTTTCTAGCAACTTTTCATTTCATTAAATTTTTTACTCTTTTTTTAATACATCCAAAGAAAATACTGATGAACCTCAGCCATATCGACATTTGACTCTTAAACAATGATAAATATTTCTAATACTCTCTGTTTTATTTTCCTTAAAAATTAGAAACAAACCACGGCTGTTAAAATTTGTCATTTTACTGTATCACATATAGTCATATTACTTACATATTTATTAATATAATTTAGTGTATGTATGTATAATAGTTTATGTAAGTTTATATTTTTGCACCCACATTTTCAGTATAATAAAAGGTACTTTGTGACTAGGGCTTCCAAATACCGGATATTTTGAATACCGGTTTCAATACCGGAAAATAATTCAAAACCGGTATTAATACCGGGATTCCGGTATTGAAGTGAAAATTCGTATTTCTTTTTCAAAAAGTTTCTTGTTTTGAAGTATTAAGCCAAAATTAAAACATAGGTCATTGTAAATATACTTTTATTCATGTACGGTTCTACCGCACATACAAATCGCCCGATAAGCATTATTACATGAATGATTTTTTTGCCTATCTTTCAATCAGTTCACGATTCACCTTCGCACATCATCGCCGCGCATCGCGTTCGTGTACTCACTAGCATTTAAGTATTTTCGAATACATTTGCTTTTATCTCAGCAGCATCTATTATTTATTATCATCAGCATCAGCTACTCAGGTGTTAACAAACAATTCATATAACAAACTCAATCATCACAGCTTTACCTAATACAACTTTAAATATTTAAGATTTTAAAAAAATAATCATGTCATCATCATTAATTATCTTGATGTGAACATACAGCAATGAATCCATGGTCATTATAAGTTTTGCCTTCGTTTTCTGGTCCTCTCCAAGATCAATTACTTTTTCGGTAACTGGTCCTTCCCTCGAGCACGAGTAAATTTTCGGCGGCAAATGTCCTTTACGTTGATTTGATCTATTTAGTTTACGTGCAGGTTATTCCAAAAATATTACAATGTGACTATTAATTATCTGTTTACGTGCATTTTATGCGACATAATTCCAAAATCACCGATTTAAATTGATTCGCGGTGTAATACACAATATGGAAATGCCTATAATAGTGCAATTCTCCGTTCCAATTTCAAATAGATACGTTGAGCGTCGAAGGCAGCCTCGCCTTTTGGAGGTCCCTCCCGGACGGACCAACTTGATGAACAAGTCTCCGCTGGCACGCGCGGTATGCACTCTGAATTTGATCGCAGATAGAAAATAGATATCTTCCAGTGTAATCAGTGTGAATTTTCAAAGGTTGTTATTTATGTAAAAAATATATATGTTTTGAAATAATTGGTATACATGTTCTTTTCTATTGTATTGGGTAAACCTGTAAAAACTTTGTAAGTTTGGAGAAAAAAAATAAAAAAAAATCGGTATTAAAACCGGTATTGAATTTCAATACCGGTATGGCAAACAGGTCAAAAAATCGCCTAATACCGGTATTATGCAATACCGGGATCCCGGTATTGGAAGCCCTATTTGTGACCCACATAACATTCTCTGTCTCTGTATGACCAAAAGGCTGGTAGATCAAAACTGTTAGATGATGCTTTTGGCATAAAGTTTACCTTTTTTCAATAAAAATAAAAAAAAAACATTTAGCAACTTCTAGCACCTTTGTAGGGCAAAAAATATTGGCAATCTAGCAACATTTTAAAAAATGCCTAGCAACTTGCCAGAGCAAGCAGTTGGCAACAGTGGACCAGGCGAACCAACTGTTTTGCTCATTTTTTGCATACCATGCATTGTTTGCATAGTAAATGCACTCTCACATTACACTACGCCTTTGTCAGTGTGTCTATTGACAATATGTATGGGATCATAATCATACATATAATGGAGTAGATGTTAAAGCCAAGTTAATGGAACAGGGGGGTCCCATGTTTACTTTGGTAATAATGTAATTTGAGTATATTTGCAATTTGCAACTATGATTCGATTTGCAGGTATATTAGATATTTTCACTGTTAGAGATGCTGTTATGAGAAAGGCACACAATACACAAGAGCCAAAGGCGGGAATTTGGTGATATTTGTTACCTTTCACACGAGTTGAAAGACCTTCCAATACAAATGACAACTTAATGTCAAGTAAGGAAACTAATGTTCATAATTTTTTTTTAAAGTACAATGTTATTGAACATGAAACGTTAAGTATTTCATAGGCGACCTAGAACAAAGGCTGTGTTCTGATATTATCGATATTCAGGAACTAAAACTAGATGATTCTAACTAATCTAAAAAACGTGTAGAACAGATAGAATAGAACATTTTTGCATCTCACCGTGATTTGCCGTATTTCCATTATTGAAGTATCTTTATGTTTTTTTTTATTTAAACTGTATCACACTTCTGAAATTCGAGGAAGTTGATGCTAAAATACTAACAATTATATTAAACGGAAAACGTATATCTATAAATGGAATTATAGTCACAGGGCCTTGACTATTATTCACCGAAATTGGGCAGCATAGTTTCTTTTATTCTAAAATTTGTTAATCAATGCATTTGATTTCCCCGTAAGTTCTATTAAAATTCTATTATTCATATTTAAATATGTGAATCCTACATTATCTCGTAGTAAATTGTCTAAAGACAACTGTGCAAATCCCTAAAATTTGCATACTTAATTTGCTCTTAAGCATAGTCCCGATAACGATGTCCAGTCAACATCCTTTTATCTAGTAATGAAATCAAGGAAGATCCCCTCGAAATCTTTGGTTCATATGTAAATACGAAATCATCAGATATATTTCTCTCTCTGATCATGTCTCAAAAAAATTCATTGATCATATTTCGTCGCCAAGGAAACTTGCCAATAGTTATAAAAATGTACAAACGTTCGACGCGAACGAATTACCACATTACAATGCTATTCACTCTCCATGTGCGTTTGAGATCAAAAACGTTGATAGCGTCAGATGACGAAATCGCCATTGTACTACAGAACAGAAAATATATCAAGGGAGTATAAAAAGTAAATTCTTTTATGAATCAATTACAGGATAAGTTGCTAATGACGTCAATAAAAGTATTTGTAGCATGTTCGCTTCAATTTGGGTTGACCTCACGATTGCATGGCTCTTGGATACTGGCCACGTGGAGCCGGCATGGACTCTGACACGTATGACATGCATGGTCTGCCGTCCCGTTCTTGCTAATGCCGGCTCGTATAATGGTACTTTGTTGTTGAAGTGTGCCGGCGAACGAATGAAAACAAGCTCTATCGCATTGTTGATAAACTCTAGTGAAGCGGCTTGCTCGCGTCATTGATATGTGAGGTTTCGAATCTATCATGATCAACGCTCATGAATCCGTATCATTTGGATACCGTATCCGTGTCATCCTTATCTAACGGGACATTGTGGGTTGGAAACCAAATTGCACATATTTTGGATTATCAGGTAGAATTTGCGCTCATTTTTCACATCAATTTCATTCAGCATCCCTGTTGGTGCAAAGTTATAATTAGTTATTTATCTAATAGCATTATGTGGTTCGTTATTGATTACTAAATGATAATCACGGGCAATAAGAGTGCAATTAATAAATAAATACCTAATCCGATCGAATTATGTGCTGTAATACTTTATTGCTTATTATAAAATTCACGTGGGTTGTTCCTGAGTATGTAATTTTTCCACCTGATTAATTTAAACTTCGTCTGTCGGTATGATAGCGGATCTGTGATAAATACTTGCTGCGCCCCTAGGCTCCGCTCCAGTGGGAAATCCGAAATATTTACGAAATTTCACTGCCGTTCTGGCATGATGGATTCCGCATTTTAATATCAGTGGGAAGTAGTAGTTGAACCCAAGACTTTGTTCGTAGGGCTGATCTACTCGGATGTAACTCTTAGTTTTAATTTTATATAGATCTAATTAATACTATTCAAGAACTATACAGTTCTTGTTGATATTGTGTTATGTAAAAGTGATGATTTTATAGAAGAGCGATGTTTTCTAACACAAGCAATTTCCTTTGCTTAAAAGAATATTTCAGCCTTTAGAAAATGATGTACCTAATTGTTGTGAGAAATAAGGAATTTTTGATTTTGAAGTAGGATTAAACGTTGAGTTTCTTCTTTCCAGACACGTAGGTGACAAAGGCTCGCGATGACGGCGGAGAAGACCAAAGGGACGAAGCTGCCGCCGGCTACCAAGAAGGTGGCGCCCGACGGCGGCTGGGCCTGGATGGTCTGCTTAGGAGTCAGTTTAGTTAATGTGAGTATGTTTTTCATTGGATCCTTAAAGCTATAATTTCCAGAACAGTCTAATAACATAGCATCTGGTCACAGCGTTTTACCCAAGATTGTGTCACTCAACATAACCTTATAGTTTTGATGTGACATCTTTTGGTAACATGTTATTATGTGTTTTACTCAGATACTGTAGTCTCATGTTTTTGATATTTTTTTTTACAAATAATGAGACTGTAAGAATAATGAATGGCTATTTTTAGGATATATTCTTTAAAACAACTCAAATTCCAATATGCTTCATGATTTACATGATAATATACCCAAAATATGCAACAATGTGTAACAGACGCTTTAAAACCGCGTCGTATCGATTCGGTATCGGAAAACCACACAACAAACTGAAGAGCTCTCGACAATAATGAGCGCTATCTGGTCACATGATGGAATGACACAATCACTGCATGGTTACTACATTGATAGCAGATTAGAATGCGCTCGAAACGACGGATCTAAATTAGATTGAAATTTTGAATTCACAGCCTTACAGAGTTAACTTTCTCGTAAATGCTAAGAAATTTGATAGGCACTCAATTTTTTTTTTATAATGTTTTGTACATACACACTCTACATACACATACACTCTTGGTAATAATGAGATCACTGAGATCTTTATTATAAATTATTATGATGGATCGTTGAGTAAATTACATTAGTGTTGATAGGTAACAAAGATTTGGAGGCTGGCTTGCAAAGAGACAGTGGTACTCTGTGGAATGTGGTGGTACTTTATAAACATTAATAAATAAGTGGAAATCTCTGATAAACCATAGAGGAAGTCGCGACTAAAAAAAAGTTACTAGCAATAAGGCATTTATCTATCCGACAGGATAATAACTTTATGGTTACTAGGTGATCTTGACTTTCCGTTTGCCTTTTTGGGTAATTGCCCTTTTGAGTTGTGACTATGCTAAGTGCGACGCCTACGAAGGCTGATAGGTACTACAGCTGCAGCTGGATAGCTAGTTATTAGGACTTCGCCAATTTTGGCTCTCGCTTTTCATTGAGCATAATAGGTAAGGCAGATTTTTAAGTCTTGATTGGTTTGCAATATTTTTGTGTTCTCATTTATTGTTAGGCAATGGTTATCGATTCACCTTATCGCATATTGGCTTTTTATCACTAGCGTAATTGTAATAGCTTATTTTTCAAAGCAATTAACTTACTGCTTATTCTTATTGATCCTTGCCGTGTCTTACATATAAATTGTGCAATAGTTTTCTCACAATAGAACATAATTAGCAATATTCGTTTTACAGTATTTTTCGTACGTATGTCGACTTACTCTAAAGCAATATTATACAGCTCTATATTTTATCCCATTTTTTGACATAATGTTAAATTATAAGTATTATTGTCTACATATTTTAACTCTTTCAGGCACAAAAAAAAATAATTTCTATAAAAAAGGTGGTTAGTTTGCTAACCACCAAACCTGAAAGAGTAGCGTTGTTCGCCATTATAATCCTACTAGGATTAAAATTATTTATAAAATACATTCAATTGTGCCTTACTTGATATGAATTCATTGGCCTATATAATAATAGTACGAGTAAGTAGGTTGGGTTGGTTCGTCAAGGCACAATACTCTCCACTGGCTGAAGTGGTCTAATCAAATATTAATCACAATGAGTGACTTGCATTTATCTTAGATACCTACATCATAATAAATACGCTAATTGCGATTGCAACTTCTGACGTCACTCAAATATAATATTATTCCTTTTCAGTTTTCAACAAGATCTCTGGAGCCGTCTTTCGGTCTGCTATTTAAGGATCTCTTGGATGATCTGGGGGTCCACACCACGGGTGCCTCGGTTATCGCCAGCACCTTAGACTCCGTGGTCAATTTCTCTGGCTTCTTCGTGGGGCCGGTGATAAAGACCTTCTCTTATCGGAAGGTCTGCTTCGTGGGGTCCACGATATGCGCCCTAGGGTTACTCTTCACAGCCCCAGCGAATAGCATGGGGCATATATTAGCTACGTACAGTATTTTGGGAGGTGAGTATTTCAATATACCTATGTACTCGTAATAGCATGCCTTTAGAGCTATACACTGGTCGAAATCAACATAATTAGGACGGCCTATACATATTTTAATTGGCAAAAAATAATAACGAAACTATCCGTGCAGTAGATTTTACGGGATTGATTAAAACTTTCGCATTTATAATATTAGTGGAATTTAACACTTTAACTTGTAGGATTCCTAAAAGAATAGGAAAACAATTGAATGTACGAGTATCATATCTCTTACAACACCCAGTTTTCTAATCTCGGATGTACTACTAATAAGCAGGTAAACTCCGTTTTTCTTAATTGTCCTATTATGTAAGTAAACAATCTTCACATGCAGTACTTTTTGTTGAATTTTGTTGAAAATAAATCAAATATTAGTTCAAACCTAAACATTCTAAAGTAAAACATTTATTAACCACAAAAGTAATTTCCTGAAAAGTCTATTTTAATTTATATTGTTGTAAAATCATAAAAAGACATAGTAAGATTGTTTACATAATAGGACAATTATGAATAAATGGACTTTAGACTTTAGGTAATAATATGGTACTCCAATAAATTGAGTACTGGGCACTGCGGTCAGTTCAGTGGGTCACATAAAAATAGCAGTAAAATAAAAGAATATGGTGAAGTTAATTTATTTTTACTTCACTTAAGCATAAAGTTGCAACAAAATGCCACCCATCAGCTGGAAATGTACGCACATACGACCTTCATGACATAATCGCTGCTTATATGGAAGGAACAGATTTATTTTAGTCATCACATCACGTAGGAAAACAAAAATAAACTTACTGTTGTTTCAAAATGAGGATACGTGATGTTTTACTATTTATGGAATAATTTTATCACCTTGTAAATATTTAGTAGCCTAGTTCCTATGGAATGTTTCGAATGTGTTAAATAAACCAAAGTAACTCCTTGCCAACAGTATTTTTGACAAATTAACATATCCAAATACGGATCGAATACCGAGATTGTATTTGTATTATAGATTGTATTCCATTGACTGAGAATGTCACTTTTGAAGAAGAATCGTTATATCTTGACACGTTGCATACATTAACTTTGATTGTTACACTTACCGATGAATTTTCCTACGCATTCCTTAGAATACTGAGAACGCTGCTCTCTTTGTCTAGCGAGACATTGATAGCACGTAATTTGCGGTCCTTACTTAAAATCCCCATTAATAGGTAGGTATCTAAAGCAAAGGTTAGACCGATCATTACTCCTAAATTATTAAGTACACTTATCTTGAGTCGTACTCTTGGATTAACAATACAAAAGAACAAGATATATCCGAACGTGGTTGTATGAATAGATAAAATAAAATACCGTAAGAAAGTTCACTTGAATTAGCTTTTATTAAGCATGCAAATACGGCTAAACTCACGGAAATATGAATAAGAGTGGAAGTGTTACTTGATAAAATTAGTAAGTGAACCGTGGTCGCCAAACTCACACATTTAAGTTATAAATCATACACTACACTACAGATGAACAATGAGCTTTATTGGTCATTTTTATTTTATCAAAGTGTATTAAGTCAATGCGACTTTATCGGACAAACAAGTACCTTAAGTCTTCGACATATGGCTTAATTTGTACTATACAAGAACGTACATAAGACGTTTTAAAGTCCAACGTCGACTGAAGAAAAAATTCCGCCACTCGACAATAGATGGCGTTTCAAAACTTTTGAGCAACTATGACCCATAAATCAAAGAGAATAGGGTTTAAATTAGCGTCAAATGAAAGTATTCCTAGTGCTACTCGATTAGTGCAGTAGCGGATTGATTATTGCAACACAATATCGATATCGATAGATCAAATTTTTATACAAACTCAGAATAATAAAATAGATTTTCTTTCTTCTATATTGTTTCGCGGATTTATAGTGTTATTATTTTAATCAAAAATTAACGTAATATTTTGTTATAAAAAAAAAGTGTGTCGAAATCAAGAAATTATTTTCCTCGAAATGCTCGGAACATATAGTACTAAATTAGTTGTCATCCAAACAACTCTGCCAGTTGCATCTATCCATTTTTCTTTAAAATCAGGATCTTTGGGAAACCTTAAAATTAATATTTCATACAATGTAAACAAAATATATCGATAAGATCCAAAACATAGTAGCATAGACGTTTCGGGAAGAACAGAGGAGCACGCGTTAATGACAAAATCGACCTTATATAAATGACATTAAGGTAACTTTTAACAAATAATATTTTAAAGTTTTTATTATCATTATTGAACTTTTATTTTAAAGAAAACAAACGAAATATTACTCACCTGTGGTACGAAACACCTCCATTTTTAAGATTAATTTTCCTACTGTTATTTTTGCACTCTAAAATAGAACAAAATGGCATTTTGACGAGGGAATTTCGACGAGAATTCAATGTCACGAACAAACTACTCAGCGCGAAGTCAGAACACAACTAGAATGACGAGCCGTGTTTGTTAGCAATGCATTGCTTACTTGTGGCGACCGCGCCACGCCTACTTAACACTTCCACTCTTATTCATATTTCCGTGGCTAAACTAGACTCGCAAAATGACCTGTCAGTGTTGCCTCGTACACTTTTTGAGCGGGACTGATTTGTTTATTATATGTAAATGGTCGTATTCTATCGATTTCAGGATTCGGCGTAGGCTTAGCGTCGTCGTCATCCTTCGTGTCGCTCAACCACTACTTCTCAAAGAAGAGGGGTCAGGCTGTCGGTCTGTCTATGGCTGGGACAGGGTTCGGCCTTATGGTCATGCCTCAGCTGGTGAAGATACTACTGGGGGAGTACGGGTTCCGGTGGACTGTGGTCATTTTGGGAGCCCTGGCGTTCCATGCTGTGCTGGGGTCATGCCTGCTTCAGCCGGTGAAGAGGCATCTTATTGAAGTTCCTGTGGATTGCGAGATGCAGGATATTAAGGTAAATTTGCTCATTAGCTATTTTGGGAGACGTAATACTCTGTGTTAAGTATTTCAGGTTTTTCCCTTTTCGTGTATGAAATGTCATGAAAACCTTCCTGTTGCGACGGAGTAATAAACATTTATCCATTCGTCAGTCCCAAATAATCCCAACTAACAAATGCGAAAATGAGTTTAAAGTGAGTTATTTACCTATTTATTTGTTTGTTTCTTACCTCTTCACGCGTTATCTACGGAACCAATCTTCCTGAAATTTCGCATACACATAGTGATTGAGAAGGACATAGAGTACCTTCATCCCGGGAAAAAGCACTGTTTCCGTGGAAAATTCACGCGGCTGAAGCCGCGGGCAAAAGCTAGTTCTCAATAAATGTTGTATTAGTCAGAAAGTAAATTAACAAACTTTACGGAACCATTACAGATAACATTTATTACTCATTTTATATATTTACGGCATATAAAATAACAATACGCTCATTAGTGGCACACGTTTGTCATACAAATGTTGTTAATACGTTTGTTTACTGACATATAATAAAACAGTAAAAATATTTTGTCTGTACATTTAGTATTTTTGACTGAAATGGATGGAGGGACACCTAAAAAGAATAATAAAGAGCTAAAAAAATTGTTTTGAATTTTTTGTCTGTCTGTCTGTATGTATGATCACGCTAATCTCCAAAAGTACTAAACCGATTTACTTAAAACTTTCACTAATTGCTTTGTTTTAACTCAGCAAAACATTTACAGTTTGTTTCATCAAAATCGGTTCATTATAAAACAAGTTATCGTCATTTGAATGAAGTCAAGGTATGAGTTACGCGGACAAAGTCGCGGGCAACAGCTTATAATATAACATCTTTATTGACATTTTATATTAATTTCAACGATGATTTTTTTAGGCGTATTTAATTACTTCCAAATATTATTTCAATTGAATTGTGATAAATGTTGCGCTTGCAGAATCCCTGGGACCTATCAATCAATCAATCAATAGAGGATTTCCCGAAATTTCCACTGGAACAAAGTCCAGGCCCATGCTAGTTGAAAGTCAAAACAGGATTTTTTAAATAGATAAAAATAATCATTTCCCAGTTGTATAAATTTTGTTATTGTGTAAAAACTTGTATTTTTATTTTAGTTTTAAGGAAAACTTCTGCGCCGATTTATTGTTATTAAGGCCTGGGTGACACAAGCTACACCATATAAAATGAACACGTGAAAAATATTTTTGTTTGCCTTGCTCGTACTTTTATAGCAGGATGTCAAATAAAATATGAGAAATTTCGGAACAAAATATATTTATGACTTATTTTTGTTGCCTTGGTTTAAATAGATGGGTATTTATTTTTAAACTGTTTATTTAATAAAACAACATTGACTGGTTCTTTCGGTCCTACGGGAGTCTTGGATAAGTTAGATAGCCTATATTTATTCCTCTTTAATCTGGCCTACAAATCCCTTTCTGGGATAAGTCCGCCATTGTACGCCTCTCTTTTAGTTTCACTATCTTTGTATTTTTCTTGTGTGTATGTGCAATGCAATAAAGAGTTAACAAACAAACTGAATAAGTGTTTCCAATCCGACCACACGTTTAGGCGTCAGAATTGTGAAACCTTTGTTATATTAACATATTTTCCTATGAATGACATTAGTGTTACTGGTACTCAAGGTTAAAATACAAATGTTTTTCAGGCTGAGAATTATCCGCAAGTCCCTATAATGGAGCGCTGAGCGCGTGTATTTTTTTATATTACAAGGAATTTGATATATTTTCTGTCCTTTGTTTTATTACTAAGAAGACTTGTTTATTACTAACAGTATGTTCAGCGAACTCAAAGTTCATTTAGTAATTATTATGAAGACATCTTCTTAAAATGTGATTGAAATTATCGTTTAAATATTTAGGCTTTATTGCGGCAAAGTAGAACATAAAATATTATGTTCTACTTTGCTGCAATAAAGACAAAACGCGACAAAACACGCAATAAAAAGAGCCTAAATATTTAAAATAAATACTATTGTATTTATTATTAAGAAAGGCCATTATAAGCCTAGAAAGGGACATTAAAATGGCTGATGATGATAAAAAATTAAAATAAAATAGCTACAGAAATTTGCAATAAAATATTGCAGTTGCAAATAACATTTTGTAATAAAATAGTTACAGAAAGTTGTAGTCTCACAGAAGCATGTATATATTCGTACACACATCAATCAAATATTTTAATTTTCAGGAAATGGAGTGCATACACGAGAGTGACGAGGAAAACGAGGACAAATTCGAAATAGTCTCCCCTCTGGTGAACCATCCGATGCCAAAATTGACCACCCAGCGGTCCCACGGGAACATGAACCATCCCTCAGTGCGCACAGTCGGTTTACCCCGCGCCAAAACCTGTGATAAACCATTGCAAGACTTCGAGAAGAATTATAATAAGTTAGCTTTAACCACGGCTGCGTCGGTGGCGGCCATGCCTCGGGTCACCTCGAGTGGCAGTATGAACGACGCGGCTAGGAGGAGAAAAGTGTCAGTCATATCGAATATATCCAATATGGACTTCACCGGCAGCTATTTGCAGCTGTACCTTGATGTAGGTATTGGCCTTTCGTTTTATTTCTTAGCATAATTGTTTATACTGATTTAAATGATGATTTGGATCAAATTAGTGTGTCAGATTTTTTTTTATTTAATTTAAGCTCAATACTAAATATGTAATTATCAAAAAACTTGATTGTGGGTATTGATTGAGACAGCTGAAACACTTGGCTATTTAACGTTCGTTCGGGTGAAATCGGTCGAGTCGTCAAAGCTAGCGAGAAAGTAAAATGTGACAAAACTTCGAATGCGAAAGTTTGTGTAAGTTGTAAAGCTTGCAAAATAATACCCATAATCTAATATGATGTATAAATATTGTACGATACGTAACGAAAATCAATCTAAACTTGGATGTTGTTATTTTCAGGCCACGTGCGACGACGCTTTGCAAATGAAAGCAATCAAAAAAGCCGAGCCAGTTGAAGCGAAAAAAGAGAACTTCGTGAAAAAATTCATAGCACTTATGGACTTAGATCTACTAAAAGACTGGTCTTTTTTGAACCTTTTACTTGGTCTCTCTCTGTTTTGGAGCGGGGAATTACAATTTAGGATGTTAACCCCCTTCTTTATTAGAAGTTTGGGGTATAATACTAATGATACGGCGTTTTGTTTATCCATGACTGCCATTACGGATATTTTGGTGCGGTTGGTGCTGCCCCCTATATTCGACAGGACGACGATATCGAAGAAAATGATATTCTTCGTGTCTGCGTTCTTTTTAGCTGCTACTAGATCAGGTGAGAATTAACTTTATAACAAACACAATGAATGAACAAAATACGAATGAATATAATACCCGGCCAATAGATGTTGTACTACAATGCAATGATGTAAAGTCTTAGGTCATAGCAACTGTCTTTTGTCGTATTGTTTTATGTCAACAATACTGTCATTGACAGCACTGACAGCAGACAGACAGAACATGCGCGTAATGCATGCGCGTTTTTATTCTAGGATTACTCTGCTATTCCATGCATGTCGGTGGTATAAGGAACTATTCTCGAATAGGGTCTTATTCTTGGGTAACTGACGATTTATTCTAAGAATAAAATTTACTCTAATTTGGTCGAATCTACCCTTAGTCTGTGAAAATAGAACCTATGCAATCATACGCAGTAACGCCCACGACGCGCAGACAATTTCCATAGTTGACGGCAGACTCGATCGCACAACAAAGTGCGTCGTCTGCGTTGGACCTAAGTAATTTTCTGACGTCAACTATCTAATCTAGTTTATTAGTATACGACGATTTAAGTGCTATTTTTAAGCCAATTTAATAAAAACAATTAACTTTGACATGCATATTCCCTTTCCCAGTGCTAGCGGAGCAAAGCGAGTGGGTGCCTCTAATGATCTGGCTGTCAATCTGCGGGTTCTTTCGTGGCATGTGCCTCAGCAACTTCACGCTCACCATTTCTGAGTACTGTCCGCTCGAGAAGTTACCGGCCGCCTTCGGCCTTCACATGGTTAGCAAAGGAGTCTTTGTAGTGCTGTTGGGACCCGTTATTGGTAAGTGTTTCGAGACGCCTGTTCTATGATTTTTAGGGATCCGTACCGTACAAAAAAAGGAACGCTTATAGGATGTTCGCTCGAGAAGCTGCCGGCCGCCTTTGGCCAGCACATGTTCAGCAAGGGAGTGTTTGTGGTGCTGTTGGGACCCGTTATTGGTAAGTATTTCTAGACGCCTGTTCGATGATTATTAGGGTTCCGTAACACACAAAAAACGGAACCGTTATAGGATGTCATGGCATGGCCATCAAGGGCGTGCTCGTAGTGCTGTTATTGCTAATTTCTTGTGTTTCTTGTGTTCAATGTTTTTGGACGATACTACCATAGTCAGTATAGCCACATAGAACGACGTCCCCCTCCGACTATGACGATATATATCGTCAGTCCATTGGCGGGTGTTCTACGCTCCGCCTGCCTATTAGTTTCTTTAGTAAGATACCGAACGGTACATACAAAAATTTGTATACTAGCCAACCCCGGGGCTTCGCTCCCGTGGAAATTTCGGGATAAAAAGTACCCTATACTCCCGGTATTTTTCTATGCGTATGCCAAATATCATCGAAATCCGTCCAGTAGATTTAGCGTGTTTGAGTAACAAACATCCTCACGAACTCACATCCAAACTTTCGCATTTATAATATGAGTATGAAGTAGAATGACTGAGATAGAAAAAGAGAAATAGCGAATACTCAAGAACCACACCACAAGGAGGTTAAAACGAGTATAGGTACGTCTTTTTGAAAAGCCGGCAACACTCATGTTACATCTCTTGTGTTGTCCATAGGCAGCGATCAGATGACCTGCTTGCACTTATCCATTCTATACCATGAAAAAGGTAATTAATTAATGTTATTATTTTTATTCAGGTTACGTCCGGGATTTTACCGGCAGCTTCGCCATCTGCATCCACGTGCAAAACGCGCTCATAATGTCTTGCGTCCTTGTCTGGGGCATCGAGTATCTGCTGGCGTTCACTCGCAGGCGCAAAGTCGTACAAATCTGAAGTGTAGCAGAGCGAGTTCGTGTATGTGAAAGGAAAGTGCTTTTTTATTTAGCGGCGTAATCTTTACTTTCATTGGGAAGAAAATGGCATATTTAGTATGTTTTAACTTAGTGTGTTTAACAAATTTGATATGAAAATTGTAATTAAAATCAGAATGACGATTTGCGTTAATTACCACAGAGGGTAATTTTATTCAACTCAATTTTTTCGTTAAAATTTTTAATTTTAATACATTCCATACCTGTGAAACAACAAATATGCCAGATTTTGACCAATGAAATTAGTATCTTATAAACCAGTGTATTTCATGACAAGATTATACGAATTTGACAATTTTATATATATTTTAGATTAGAAAAGATCCTATACAAGGCAGACTAATACATATTTTTTTAATAATAATTCCCTATGAGACATGCTAATGGGTATAGGAAGTACTCTATATAAATATTCTTAAAAGAAAATAATGCTTCTGTATGTAGGCTGTATCGATATTTTTATAAACAATTTAGGTCGCTATGATAAAAATAATTAATATATCGGCAATTGACGATTAGATAGATTAGTATATTGATCATATCAAGAAGCGAATTATTGAATATCACCTATTAATCTGCCTCGTCTAGTATTCTTTTCGTTCCTAGACTTGCTTCCGATGAATATTTGAGAGAAGCCAATTTACTGACTAAAATAATAGACCAGTATCAATTATGACAAAAATAGAGCTCTCTTAGAACGTAGTCAAATGTAACTACATTTTATAGTAGAAACTTTTATCTTGAATATTTCGATTTTATACAAATCATTGACAAAAATATACCTAATCAATTTATTGTATTGACGGTCATCAAGACTTAAAATAAATTAATATATATATTGAAATTCTAATCGTAGAATGGGAGAAGAACTAATAAATTATCAAAACAGTCGGATTAGGTTTATTTACATAGTAATTGCTAAATCAATAGCTCACCGAACGAGTAGTGGAGCGACGCATCATAATAATATGTTAATTTTATTTAAAATTATGTGGTGCGATGCGTTTGGTAGATAAATACTAGAATTGACTATAGTATAGACATTTGTTTAGCTTAAAGAATTCGGAATAATAGTATATAGAAGTGGCATAGATGCGTTATTTTTCCTCAACTTTTGATATAAGCCGTATAGGATTCTAAAGTTCATCTGCTCACTCACACAATCGAATCGAATTTCCATTCGGATTTGAATCTTCAATAGGGTATTTGACAAGGTGTAATTTTTCAACATATTTTTGAATAAATGGAAAAATCATATACAAGTTTTATAACAAACTGTTTTTATTTTTTTAAATTTCGAGCTAATTATTAAGTTATATCAAATTAAAAGTACCAATTAAGTTATATCAAATAAAAGTACCATAAAAACCGATGCCCCGAAAAAATCCGATCACTTCTTGTCAGTTCACGAAACAAACCCGAGCTCCACATTTTACATGATCTTTCCAAAAATAAAATAAAAAAAAACATTGTCAAATACCCTATTACGTATTACAGTATACGTACTCTCGTTTTAGTGACCATCAAATCATCATTAAATTAAGAAAATGCTATTTCTATATGTATTATATTATTCCGATTTCTATGGTTTAGCTATTGGTATACTATTACCATTTTTTTTTGTCTTATAACAGTGCTGGTCTTCGACCAACACCGGAATGATTAAATTGAATTATAATGATAATTCTATATTCCAGTGACCGTATTTACTATTTTGTGTAATATAAAGTGTAAGAATTTTCGAATGTAATATTTTATTTGATTTTTATATGACTATTTAAGATCGAAAAATGATTTATACACGTTTAAATTGGATGATCATAAATATAAGTATATTGGTGATTCTGTAATAACCCAATACAAAACTACTTACATAATGTGGTATTATTTAGTGTATTTTATATGCCTATAATAATTTAGCTTGCAAATTCGAGATCACTAGATTTCAACGTATAGAAGTTGTTTTCTGTTGTGTGTTTATGTTTTTGGAAAACATAAGTGAGATGATTAAAACTAATGAGAGAAATAGGCATTACGATTTTAACTACGGGTGACTCACTTGTATTGTTAGTCGGAACCGCCGACTAGTTTCAACTTTATACGGAACTAGCTTTTGCCCGCGGCTTCGCCCGCGTGAATTTCCCACGGGAACAGTGCTTTTTCCCGGGATAAAAAGTAGCCTATGTGCTATTCCAGGTCATTATCTACCTCTGTACCAAATTTCATCGAAATCCGTCCAGTAGATTTTGCGTGATTGAGTAACAAACATCCTCACAAACTCACAAACTCACAAACTCACATCCAAACTTTCGCATTTATAATATTAGTATGGATTCATTTTTAAGGTGAGTTTGGACGGCCTTATCCACGCGACAGACGGTCCACTACTTAGTCGGCGTAGTTAAAGTCGTAACATTGGATGAATTATCGTAGTTTATTTTATGCTAATATTTTAACAATGTATTCAACCTATGTCTGCCAAAACTGTATATTTATAGTCTTCCAAAAAATACTTAGGGTTTTCGATGTAGCAATGTGTGCAAATGTGTGATTTCATGACCAAATATTTATGAGTACTTACCCACTAACATTTTACAAAATTTTATTGTGTGTGTTAAGTACCTTAATGTTTTAAAATACATCAGTCTATTCACATTAAGGTACCTATGATATTAACAATTAGCTCCTTAGAACTTGTGAGTCTGTTGTATTTTTGTACTTATCTCTTTATTAGGAGTTAGAATATTTGGTGCAATCTACATTATTTGGTGCATTTTTAATATTTAGATAATATTTGTGTGTAATAATATTTTTGACAAGTTGTATTTAATATAGTAGTGATTATGATAATAAAGGACGCCGCGAGGTGGTAACCACATTATCGATTCCTCGCAATTTTTTATAAATATAATTTTATTTTCAGCATGAAACACAAATATTGAGATTTATTATCTGAATATTTAAAAATTGCTCCCATTTTTTTAAGAAATGTATGTGCCAATGTACATAAAGTGTTATATCTTGTAAGATATAAAATATTACATTTACAATCTGATTTCTATTAACATAGGAATCATTTATCATGAAGACTTTAGTAGTAAGGTATAAATAATATCATGTCATTACCATTTTACACATCAATGTTACGCCAATTTCTGATTTCGAGCTTTCAGATTTTTATTTCGTCCTTGGCATTTTTCGTTGAGCGCCCAATCCACGTGTTAGTAAACATGACAAAGAACCTGTTTTATTTTATTTTTTATTGTAAAAATGTACAACTAACACATTTAGTATGTAAGGAAATACAAGATGGTAGGCTTATCCTATAGATATTGTAGGTTCTGACCATAGAGTTATTATTCCTTACGGGTATAATAACTTTATGGTTCTGACTCGAATTAAGGTCACAGAATACATATATTTTTATATGTGCAAATTCCATATAAAAAGCACACACAGGACAATCGCTATGTAAAGTTCAATAAGGTATTTATATGTGTGTTAATACCGTACTCAAACCCGTTGAATTAGTCATCGAAAATGATAAATGGATGAACGTAAATCGAACTAAAAAGAGTTCCAGTGATTGTTCATGTGTGCCAATTAAGTACATTATTATTATTATGACAATTACGGAATATGTTACGTAAGAGTAATAAATATATGTTTACTTATAAGTTCGAAAGTCAGGATGTGTGATAATAGCATGGAAGTAATAAGTACTGTTGTACAAAGGTACTTATTACTTCCATGGATAATAGTCTTTTAGATTAAATGACAGTCAAATGACAGTAGATAGACGTGATGACGTTTTTCGGGTGAGAGAGAGAGAGAGATAGAGATAGAAGAGTCAACTAAACTAAATACATCCGCATGCTGGCTTGAAATACTTCATGAAGTTCGTGATGGTGTGTTTGTTGTTATATCATGTGATATTTCTTGAATATTATTTCCAATTCGTGAAATCTAATTTGAAATATTTTAAAGTTTATTGCAATTGTTATTCGAACTTGTGATCATATTATGATTTAAAAATAAACATGAGCTTCCTACTATTTGATCGAAGCTTCCTACCGAATCTGATCAAGTGTGTTTTGTGTGTGGTAAATTTTTACATTTTATCTTTATATAGAATTTTAAATTTAGTATAAAATCATTAAAATTGCAAATACGTGATGAGAATATCCTAAAATAGACATGGAAACTGGTTTTAGTATGAAATTTTTGCTTCACATATTTCAACTAATTACCTATGAAATACGCTACCACACAAAATTTACTTTCTATGCGAAAAACCTAGTAATCGCAAGTGGAATACTGAACGGTGGTGGCATTTGAAAACACCTATTATTCAATTATTTTTTATTGTAACTGTTTTTTTTTAAAGTTTGTTAATCTGTGGAGTAACCCAACAATAAATAGTTTCCTTTTTTTACTTAAAAATTGTACTTATTTATTCAATAATTGATTTCCAGTGCATTGAAGCTATGAATTGGTGCGTTGCTCCTTTATTATCGTGTATCCGTAATATTATTGTTATAGTTTGGATGTCAACCGAATGTACACCGAATTATTTTTATTATTACATATTTTATTTCGAGTCTGTATGGTGCAAGCATAAATTAATTTGTAATTAGCCTACAGGGCGTTAACATGTACATTAAGTGAGAACGAAAAAGACAATGAATGAAATTAATAATCGGTTACCGAAGACTTTGTTTTATTTATATACAATCCTTTTATTTACACAATGCTATTATTTATTGCCTACCAATTTAATTATAGGAAAATAGCAAACAACGCGGATATTAGGATACATTACTCTTTTGAAGAAATAATAATGTGGAACAAAAATATTATGCTCAGGACGGGTCTTAATAGATAGGTCATAGATCATACTCTAGAACCTCAGAATAATTTAATTAGTTTTAAGAGGCAAAGTCAAATGTTTTATTTGCAAGGCACAAATCGTACGCATTTATTAGTCTATTCATTTTAGATTATTTCGCGGCAAAATTATTTATCATGCTTTTTTGTATCTGTGTTATGTCTATGTATGAGTACATTAAAAAACTATACCCTCCCTCTCCCCCCGCCTTCGGCGTCACCCCTTCCCCCCTTGAAACGTGTCCCGTTTTACAAATTTTCTGAATTCTTAGGAATACTATACAAGTTAGGACAAAATGATCAAAGGCTACATTATTTATCAATAAATTACCCGCAAATAAGTTCTTCCATTTATTTTGATATGAGTCATAGTTTCAAAGCTATGGTGCGTCAAAGTTTACTAAAAATCAGCACTTTAGCAAAAATAAATCTTGTTATACAAGTAACAATTATGTTTATATTTTTTTACAAGGAAATATTGGGGAATATTGCAATTAAAATGTATAATTGCGGTTTTTATCACTTCTAAAATAATAAAATAATCGAAATACATATCCTCAGATAATAATTACAACATTTTTTTCAAAAATCTTCAATATTCCCTACTTTTCGGGAACATTCCCGGGAATATTTCCAAATTTCCGGGGAATATTCCCGACTTATGGGGAACATTCCCTTGTTTCTGGGAACGTTCCCTAAAAAGCTGGAATTGACTTTATAGGATTACTAGCTTTTGCCCGCGACTTCGCCCGCGTGAGTTTCACTTAGATAAATAAGTAGTAGATTGTTAAGTTGCTCCCACACTGCGAATATTAACCTGTAACGTAACATTTGAAGATTCGATTGTGCGTATTAACATTACTATTTGCCTGTCACACTGACGAACATTCTCAGATTCGATTTTGATTTTGCCATTTTTGGAGGTTTTGATTTCAAAAGGTCCACATTCGCAAAATGTCAACTTCGCACAAGGTTACTTGCGCAAAAGGTCCACTTTCACAAAATGTCACTTTCGCAAAAGGTCACATTCGCAATACTTCACTTTCGCAAATGGTCACTTTTGAAAAAGATCACTCTCGCAAAAGGTTTATGTCGTAAAAAGTTCACTTTCGCATAAGGTAACTTTTCTTCTTCTTCTTGGCGAGTCGAAATGGCATCTATATTTTCCCAGACCAGTAGGTGGCAACGACAATCGCCCTATCGTTGGCCTGGTAAAGGTCCTCTATGGTAGACGATTCAGGGCAATTTGGACACGACAAGAGGTGAGCCATAGATTGCACAGCTCCGCAATCGCACATAATATATTTTGCCGAGAAACCCCACCTAACGCGGTTTTCACGGCATCTCCCAACAGCAGCCCGAAGTCTATTTAGAGTCTTCCAGACTGCCCAGGGGAGATCTCCACCCGGTGGGAGTTTCTCGGTCGGTGATACTATATCCACCTCCTTGGCGTAAGCCGAGTTGCACCATACTGGGCCCGCGTATTCGCCAGCCGAATAGCATAGCGCAAGACCACTCGTACGCAGGACATGAGCCGATGCGCCTCAACGGCTTGTGATTAGGCGGCGTAAAATATTGTTGCGTGAGTTAATCTTGGCCTTCAGGTTTAGACAGTGTAGTTTATACGTCAGGGAGCGGTCCAAAGTTACACCCAGATATTTTGGAGTAAAGTTGTGATTGATGACCATGCCACTCCCACGAGATCTTTAACTTTCTTCTGGCCTCCTGGTTGCGTAAGTGAAAGGCGGAGCACTCTGTTTTGCTGGAGTTTGGGCGGAGTGAGTTCGATGAGTAGTAGTCCGAAAGTTGCGATAAAGCTGTTTCCAAAGTAGTTTCTGCAACTTTAAATTTTTTAGTCTTGGCTGTAAGGTAACTTTTGTAAACGTGTGATCCGTTGCGATAGTTGTGATCTTATGTGAAAGTGACCTTTTGCAACAGAAACATAAATCTAAAATTTCATTTTCACTTTCAAAATTACAAAGTTTCGTACTTACTTCCATCCCCTGCTTATTGCAAAAAGTCACTTTTGTAAAAAGACATCTTCGCATGGTAACTTTCGCAATCGGTCACTTTGGCTAAATGTTACTTTTGCAAATGGTCAATTTCCTATAAAGTAACTTTTGCGAAAGGTTTCACATTCGCAAAAGATCAGTTTCGCAAAAGATCAGTTTCGCAAAAGGTCACATTTACAAAAGGTCTCTTTTACAAAAGGTCACTTTTGCAAAATGTTATTGATGCAAGTGTCACTTTTGTAAAAGGTCACTTTCATATAAGGTAACTTTCGCAAAAGTTTACATTCGCAAAAGTCACTTTCGGGCATTCTGCAAAGACGTTACGAGAAAGAAACATTTTACGACTAGGGGACATTTTGTAAAATAGACATTTTGCGCCTAGGCCAATTTTTAAAATACAATGATTGCATATTTTTTTATTAAGAGGTAACTTTTTTTCATAAAAGATGGGTTTGCTCTTGACCACAATCTTGTCCGAATGCATTATTTTTTTAACTTTTTTGTAGCTATATAAAAAAAATGAAATTCATCCGACCATCAGCAAAAGGATATCTTCGCAAAAGGTTACTTCCGTATGGTAACTTTCACAAACTGTCACATTTATAGATAACAACAACACACACACACTTTATCGCACACACACACACTTTACACTTTGTTTGTCTTTGTGACATTTGCAAAATGTCACTTTCGCCAAAGGTCACTTTCGTATAAGGAAACTTACGCAAAAGGTCACTTTCGAAAATGATCACTGTGGATGCGAATGTGACCTTTTGCGAAAGTGTACCTTTTTCGCCGGTGACTTTACGCAAAGATGTCCTTTTGCGAAAGTGACATTTTGCGAAGGTGCCCTTTTGCACAAGTAATTCTTTGCGAAAGTGACATTCTGAAAATGGCATAATCGGTGAATGTTCGTCAGTGTCATGTTCGTCAGGGCATATTGTAATGTAATACGCACAATCGAATCTTGAAATGTTACATTACAGGCAAAATTCGCAGTGTGGGAGCAACTTAACAATGGTGAGTAATGGTAAAAAGTGCGGATACTATTTATCTAAGCAAAACTCACGCGGGCGAAGTCGCGGGCAAAAGCTAGTAATCCTATAAAGTCAATTCCAGCTTTCTAAGGAACGTTCCCTGAAACAAGGGAATGTTCCCCAAAAATTGGAAACATTCCCGGGAATATTCCCCATTCCCGGGAATATTCCCGGGAACGGAAATTTGGGAACGGCACATCACTAGTCATTAGCCGCCACTTTGACAGTTTTTAGTTCCGATTTTTAACACTCGTGGCGCTGCCTTACGTAACAACAACGATGGCGTATAACTATGTTAATATGCTTAGTCGCTAAAGAATATCGTAAAAAGAAAATCTGTTAGCATTTTCTTATTAAAATAGATTTTCATTTAAACATAGTTTTATTTTGTAAGTATAGTCACCCTACATTGTAAATACTTAGTAGTACGATGTGGCTTAACATGGGCTGCCATATTGGAGAACGTATCGCAGTGACAATCCGGCTAATCGTTGAACCGCCGTATTATAAAACGGCGCTGTTTTGTAATACAGCTAGCCGTAATATATGGCGGATTATACAATCCGACTGCGACATATACACATGGTGGAGCAACTCAATTCAGCTTTGACACATCCACATAGGTATGTTTTCACACGCTTTTTCGTAGTAAAATGATACAATTTTCAGTATCGACTGTGGAGCTGGTGATTCTCTGGTATATTAAATGTGTGATAAAAAGTTATTTTTCTTTTTCCAGTCTTAAGTTTTCTGGGTAATTTTCTGGGTAATAATAAAATTGTGATTTTTCGCTGGTTATAAATTTTCAATCAATTTTGACGTACCATAGCTTTGAAACTACGACTCGTATCAAAATAAATGTAAGAACTTATTTGTAGGTAATTTATTGATAAATAATGTAGCCTTTGATCATTTTGTCCTAACTTGTACCTATAGTTTTCCTAAGAATTCAGAAAAATTGTAAAACGGGACATGTTGCAAGGGGGGAAGGGGTGACGCCGAAGGCGGGGGGAGGGGGAGGGTAGTGTTTTTTAATGTACTCACATACAGGCATAACACCGATACAATAAAGCATGATAAATAATTTTGCCAAATTTTCCATACATTGAAATCTAGAATTAATATACTATATTTTACAACAAGCCGGTTTTAATTTGCATCTAAATTATTATTCTAGTTTTTTACTTTACGACTATGGAGCTACGCTGTTATTTTTTTTGTAGATTGCTTTTTTGTACCTAGGTATATTAACTGTTCTTTATGGCACTGTTGTCGTTACTCTCACAAAACACTACTTATTAAATTGCTCTCACATATTTATGATATAGGTACTCTTAAAAAATCTGTGGTTACTCTAAAAACAAGCATCAGGAAATCAAATCTTTAATTAATAGTTTGCTCAGTAACTATACTACTAGTAAAAATAATAATTTAGGTGCCTATACCCTGGTAACTGGGCACTTTTATTTCCTCTTTGTTAACTAATAACGATAGGTACTAATTGAATGAATACAACTAATAATGGTGTGATTGTTACAAAGTAAGACTAAGAGCAAAAACGTCGATTTTTAGGTCGGATTAAGTCAGCTTATTGGTTTCCCGCCGCCACGGTTCGCCGGATATCGCCTAATTTCTAGTACGTAACCTGACTCGCGGAAGGCATTACCTATCCTATTGTGTTACGTTGGGTAGCTTGGAGTAAGGGAGCGTGATGATTCTATTAAGATCAAACTACACCGTGGTCTGCTCAAAGCTTGGGTGGTTGACCTATCGTTTTCCAAACAAATATGTGTCTATATACCTACAAGTAATAATCTTGATATAGCATCCCCATTTTTTTCCTGGAGCTTTATCAACCGACTTCCGAGGAGGTATAAAAATACACAAAGTGGAACACACTTTATAGGTATACGCCTTTGTATACGCATGCAAAACAAACAATTAAAAAGATAAGAATCTTGGCAGTAGTAAACAACATGATTGAAATTAAATATTTATCGATATGTTGAATAAAAAGTACGGGTGTCACGGACACAAAAAAAAAACGATTTCTGTGGACGAATTTGAGAAGTTTGATATGTTGCTGACTGTACTTACCACACATTCTGAATAACCATATAATACTAGGTATGCTACTACACATTAGCTACTCAGCATAGATATGCGATGCTTACGTAGGTGATCGCTCATAGGTCACTACGAAATCTGGATGACCATAGGTGATCTAAGCAGACTTAAGTATGGTACCTTGTGCTAAGCTATTGCATTTTTCTCTTAATATTTAATCGTAGGACCAAGATGAATTTCTATATTTTGACATTAATTAACATTATCTAAAGGCGATATAACTAATGGTTCCTTATGTGTCTGGACGATCATCCAGTTTAACCTATTATAATATCGGTCAAGCCGATAAGTTGTAAAACTGGATCGCATTTAAGTTATACGAGGTTTTTTAATCTTTATCAATAGGTAGGTACACATAAACAATAATCAGCCAAATTCTTGTCAATAAATTACTGAATTGACCTAGGTTGATGTCAATGACATGATGACGCAAAGTGCACATTTATTTTGATGAACAGAGCGGCGAGGAAATGTACAAGAGTCGACCATCCACAGTAGTTGAAGTGAACAATCTTCTCTGCTCTATTTTAAAGTGAATAACAGAAAAAATAGATAAGAACAGCCTGAAGAATTTTCCTTGAGTTTAACATAGGTGACAACAACTAACTGTATTCGATGTCATAATCGTGTCTCAATGGTGTTTCAGTAGTAGTGGTCATCTACTATTGAAACAAGATAATGACCTAATGTTAGCATCGTCGACACTCTGATCTCTATTCGTTTTACTGAAAGCCAACTCGTTTTAGTTGATATGGTGACAAATAAATGATAGTAGGTACATTTATGGACCCTGTCGGGCACAGCAACTTGGGTAGAAAAGAGGAGGTCGCATCATCTCATTTTATTAATAACATAATAAAAATCGTCATTATCATATAGCATAATATAAATCTTAATTTCATGTAAATATAGGTATTATTAAGTATTAATTGATTAGTAGGTACTATCAAAATTTAGAATTTATCATTTAAATAGTCATTTATACTATATTAAGCTTTATCAATTAGGATTTTTTTAAATTTTTTGTAGAATCATTTTCTTCTTCCTTTATTTGTTTAGGTAATTTATTGTAGTTTTAATTGACATTATAAATGTACTATTAGAATTTAATTTGAAGTGCCAAAACCAGCTGATATTTTTTTTTAACACCTACCTAAATAAAGTGAAATCGTCATTGGAGATTTCGGAGAGTACTGGCCCAGGCAATAGATCAGGCGTCTTACCGGCTAAAACACCTCATCTGCTCATGAAAATTTCCTGCAATTTTAAAAACTAATTTTCATTACATTCTGTTTTTCAGACGCGAAATTTAAATATCTACATTGGTATATCTTATTAATACCTTAGTTACTTATCTTATATACAGTGGCTTTACTCTTATTGCCCTAATTATGTAATCATTGAAGATCTACAAATGGTACACCCTCATATTACAAATTATTATTTTAAAAACCATCATTTTACAAACAACGTTTGTAAAACTACACATTTGAATAACATCTGCATGACAAACTCATCCTTTTAAAAAATGATCATTTTACAAATAAATTTATTAGACAAATATTGGTTTTACAAGTTATCATTTAACAAACAACTTTTAAAAATCAACGTTCAAAATTTTTAGTGGTTCAGGTTGTTTTTAGTGTTAAATTTGTTTATTGAGAAGGTAATCATTAAAATATATAACTAAGAACATGAGGTATGGTTTTTAATAAAATATATTTTTGAAGTAAAAAAAATATGACAAAATATATTATTATTGGCAGAAATCAAGTTAGGTTTCACCGGGAAAGCTTTGAGGGCGGAAAAAATGTTAGGTTCAGGTTATTTTTTTTGTGACCACCCGAAAAGACTTAAGGGCAGAAAAGAAGTTAGGTTCAGGTTATTTTTTTTATGACCACCCGGAAAGACTTCGAGGGCGGAAAAGAAGTAAGGTTCAGGTTTTTTTTTATTACCACCCGGAAAAACTTTGAGGATGGAAAAAAGTTAGGTTCAGGTTGTTTTTTTTATGACCACCCGGAAAGACTTTGAGGATGGAAAAAAGTTAGGTTCAGGTTATTTTTTTTACTTTGAGGGCGGAAAAGAAGTTAGGTTCTGGTTATTTTTAATGACCACCCGGAAAGACTTTTGAAGGGGCGTAAAAGAAGTTAGGTTCAGGTTATTTTTTTTATGACCACCCGAAGCGACTTTGAAGGCGAAGAAAAAGTTAGGTTTAGGTTATTTTTTTTATGACCACCTGGAAAGACTTTGAGGGCGTAAAAGAAGTTAGGTTCAGGTTTTTTTTTATGACCACCCGAAAAGATTTGAGGGCGTAAAAGAAGTTAGGTTCAGGTTATTTTTTATGACCACCCGAAAAGACTTTGAAGGCGGAGAAAAAGTTAGGTTTAAGTTATTTTTTTATGACCACCCGAAAAGTCTTTGAAGGCGGAGAAAAAGTTAGGTTTAGGTAATTTTTTATGACCACCCGGAAATACTTTGAGGGCGTAAAAGAAGTTAGGTTCAGGTTATTTTTTATGACCACCCGAAGAAACTTTGAAGGCGGAGAAAAAGTTAGGTTTAGGTTATTTTTTTATGACCACCCGAAGTCTTTGAAGGCGGAGAAAAAGTTAGGTTTAGGTAATTTTTTATGACCACCCGGAAATACTTTGAGGTCGTAAAAGAAGTTAGGTTCAGGTTATTTTTTTTATGACCACCCGGAAAGATTTGAGGGCAGAAAACAAGTTGGGTTGGTTAATTGGTGTGGTAATAAATTAATACGACTTAACTAAAATTAAGAATTTAAAACTAAGGAACAGAAAAAAAATACATAGCTCCCCCTAAAGAGCGAATCTCTGCGGCAAATTGCATTGCTATTGGCATGATGAAGCCCTTAAAGGTTTGTAAAATGATGTTTTCGTCAAGAGAGTTATTTAATGAAATAAAACTTTATAAAATATAATTTTAATACTCGATACATTTGTAGAGTTAAAACAATTATAAAAAAAAATTGTAAAATGAAACGTTTTTAAAATAATGAGTTTGTAAATTGAAACATTAAAAGGTATAGTTTTTTAAGTGATAGTTTATAAAGTGATGGTTTGTGAAAGGTTTTTTGGTGAAACATTAGTGAACCTCTACAGATACCACAGGATTATGGTCTAACGACTGCCAAAGAGCGAGCATGCCAGTTTGTATCATATCAAACTGTCGAGTGAGTGAAGTGGACGTGGTCAAGTGCGTGCCGGGACCCTGCAAACCTTCGCGTAAAAAATGCTAACATAACAAAATTCGTAACATAAATTATTTTTAAAATTAAAACTAGAGCAAACGCACATAATAAAAATAGTTTTGTAATAATCATGGATGAGGCTTTCGCTCATGTGGAAGGTACCAAGAGGAGTAAAAGGGGGCTAATTCCCCCAGACGGTGGTTGGGGATATGTAATCGGACTTGGCGTGGGGTTTACTTTCGTAAGTTTGTTTTTACATTTTTTTTAATATGTTTGCACTTGTGTGTTAACCATAGATCGTTTTAACAATATTGTGGCGAATAGGTTTTACCAAATACTATTTATATAGTATTTGGTAGAGTTACAAATACTACATCGCTAGAGTTTATACTCTAGCGATGTAGTATTTGGTATTACTATACCTATTCAATAATGTTTCGAAGGTGTAATGTTTTTTAGAAGTTAGATAGTTAAAATGTAGAAATTACAAGAAAGAGTTAGATAAGTAGGTATCTCAATTTTTTATTAAAAACCATTGAAATGTTAGATTTTTAAGTAAGTAAGTATTTCAAATGAATATTCCTAGAAAGTTTTGGTGTCAATTTGGTTTATTATAAGTATTGGGCTAGTGACCTGACCCTGTTACGCATGGGTAGAAATTATACCTTTAGATAAACCATACGTATGAAATTATCTAAATGATAGTGAAAACCACAACCAAATCTGTTGCAAAGTTTAAAAGATCTAAGCGTACAGGCGCGAAATGCCACTTTTTATATAGATATGATGTGTTTATAGTTTGATTTATCTATGCTAAAATATTAAGCTAGGTAATTATCATTTGCATATTACGAGTATAAGCCAAAAGAAAACGCTAGCATTGCTGCATTTTTAGCGTCCCAAATCGCGTCTATTCGGTCAATGTAGAATTTTTTTATGTGGGTATTCAGACTCTGTGATGTTATAAACTTAGTATAAGTATTATTGTACTGATTATACTGGTTTTCTCTTATGGTATCTCCTATATATCCCTACTATTCTTCTTTTTATTTATTGTTAATGTCGGTTTCGTTATCTTTCTCAAAGAACATTAATTTATTTATCATAATTACAAGCATAAAATTTAATTACTATGTATTTATAACTGTATTCAGCTTATAAAATATACACCTATATAAAAAATATGTATATATAAGTATGTACCAGTGGCGTAGGGTGAATAAAAATAAAGGTAAAGCCGGGTCATATCTTAACTTGTAAAAAAAACATGCAATAAATTACATACCAAAATTGTGTATACCTACCTAGGTAGACAACCAAAGATTTAAATCGTAATCTTTGTAAACAACCTATTTGTACTAATTAGCCGCCATTTCTCACCTAGCCTACGTGACGACAAGAAACAAATAAACCTTTACTATGAAACACTAAACAATATAATATACCACAATCAAGCTAATCACTTTATCATCACAATTATAAATAAGCATACGAAAGCGCGCGAAACGATGGCTAGCTGGGGTGACTGACCATGACAGAGGCAATCGGGAACGCGAATAAATTGCTCTGATTGGACGAAAACTTTCGGGAGGCGATCTGAGAGATCGGCTTATAATCGCTGTTATATCGACGAGTTGTTGTATGTAGTAGTAATGTGTATGTGTGCGTGAATTGCATACATTTGAATTATTCGAAATCCCAATATTATGAGCGGGTTCCCCAGCCGCCGCGGTACCGCGGAATGCGTCCTACGATAGTAAAATCGTGTATACATGTGTGCGTTTGCGCGATTTCAAATACATTGCGTATTTTGTGTCTAGCATATTGAAGAATATATTTTCAAAGCTCGCAATGTCATTATGTGCGTTTAATTAATCACGCGCTCATATAAAATTACATTAATGGGTAATGCCGCCGATCCTCGGCTTATAGTAAGAAGTGTCATATAGGTAGGTATATGGGTATAGATGTATATATATTTGAATCTGCTAAGGGAAGCCGGTAGGAATCGTGTTCTAAGGAGGCTTCGCCACTGGTATGTACCTACTTAACCAAAGTAAGTAGTTATTGACTTACATTATGATAAAACCAGAATACCATTTTTATCATCATTTCCAACCTATAACTGCCTATAATTAACATAATTATTATCACCAGCTTGTACTTGTAGAACTTATTTTAACACGATTTAAAAAAATATAAAATAATACGTACCCCTATTTAAAAAATTCTTTCAGCAATATTTCTTTCGACGTTTCTACTAAATACAAATCTGATGGTCTAAAACGAATTAGATGAATTGGGATATGATGAAATAATAATCATTCCTTGATATTTAAAAAAAATCCTTATAAACCCAATTATAAGATTCATTTCTAAATATTTACGAAATGAGATATGGATGATCATATTCCGATTTATGAAAGTGGCTGTTTTAGACCCCGTTTTAGAATTAGCATTTAGTAAAATGTATGACTTATCTCACATGTTTTATTCCAAACGACAGATAATCATTCTTATGATCAGCAAAAATTAACTGCCCTCTACACATTTTTTAAAATTGTCGATTTAGACAAAACAATTTATTGCAATCAATCAAGATTGAGAAATATTTTATTTTTAAATATCCACTTACTCTCTTTTAACATCAATCATGTAAAGTATTTGTGGTTAAATCCATGTTAAATCTTTAACAAAATTAAAATGTTTCCCAATAACTGTCGGTTTTGTTTTTTCCAAGACGTTTACTTATTTCCTAAGTTTCGCTTCCAAGGAAATAATCTACCTTCACAGTATTGAAATCATAAAGCATCTAACATAATGTATATATAAGAAAAATATTGAAGTGTTGTATGTAAGAAAAATGTCAGAAATTGTAGGTAGGTAAAAACCGAGCATGACCAAGGAACTCAAAGGAAACTCAAGGAACTTAAATTATTTCAATCAGATTACATCTCGTACTGTTTCATGATTTGTTGTTTTTTCAGATGCTTGGTTTTGGTTCCTCTAACGCATTCGGCATCCTCTTCAATGACTTCTTCTTAGAGCAGGACGCTAGTGGGCTGCCTCTAGTCATAGGTGTTTATAATGGAGCACTATCTTTTGCAGGTACGTAACGAAAAACAATAATAAATTAAAATTGGCTTCTGACGGGAGGTTCCTTGTTAGAAATACGCCAAAAAATGTTAATCTCCATCAGGCACGGTCGGCCAATTAGAAGAACACTTAAAATGTTTTTATAATATTTTTTTTTCCTTTTCATTAGATACTGAAAAGAAGAAAAATTAGAAGAAAAAATATTAAAAAAGCTGAGTAAAAATGTGTTTTTAATTAAAAAAAAATGTCGAAGTCCACGATCATTTAATGGATTGCGTAAAATATTTTCCTTCGCATAAATTAGATGTAGATACGATCCGTATCCATAATTATTGTTTCACCTTTTAATCTTTTAGTAAAAGTATTTCTATTTCATAAAAACTGTATCTATGCAATAGCCAATAATAGTTACATGTAATAAAAATAAGAATTCATGATCCATTTTGTTTTTCTATCCTAAATATCTAAAACATCTAAAATTTATGTATGACAGAGTCAAGTATTTCATTAAGCCTGCATCACACGTTTTTAGCCAAAACAGGCGTTACTGAATTGACCCTGGTGCCAAAACTAGATCATTATTGATAATAAAAATAGTACTTTAGGCTTCTCAAATAACTGCTACTACTTATACGAGACAGATAAAAATATTTTGCCTTTTATTTTTGCGTAAATACCTTCCAGAAAACACGAAAAATACGAAAAACAAGGTTCACGGCTTTAACGAAATCATTATGTAAAACACAAATTATAATTTCTACATAATGTTAAATCGCGAGTTTATTAAACTAGCTACAAGTTGCTCGTTTTAGATTTTTGAAAAATAACTCGAAAAAAATATTATATATCGTAACAATTCACTAAGAAATTCCCCATACATTTTTTGTATGGCAATGCCATCGCTCAATATATACGAGTTCCAAGCCCACGAAAAATCAGTCTGCCGGTAAGAGTCAAGGGGAATCCACGTCGCTCTGCTGCTCGGGAGGCATTTAATCTTCGCGTGTTCATGTATTCACAGACAGCAGAGAGTAATGTAGATCAGAGTTACATATTTATTACTTTTAATCTTTTTTAAAATTTATATAGGTACACCATTTTCTTACTCATGAATGATGGCCGACAATTTTTGATGAAATAGAAATCGTAATAAATCGCAATCATAGAAATCGAAATCATAAAAATCAAAATAAATCTAAATCAAGATCCAAGATGGCGGACAACTTTTTTTTTCAATTTTGCGATATGTATATCGTTTCATAAGTTTTTCAGTGCGCTGATTACGAAAATAACATTTATTTTGAGATCCCAGATGGCGGACAACTTTTTTTTTTCAATTTTACAATATGGGTATGTTTTTATAGGTTTTTCGGTGCGCTAATGACAAAAATAACATTTATTTTGAGATCCAAGATGGCGGGCAGTTTTTTTTTCAAGTTTACAATATGGGTATGGTTATATAGGTTTTTGGGGACGCTGATGACGAAAATAACATTTATTTTGAGATCCAAGATGGAGGACAGTTTTTTATTTTATTTTACAATATGGGTATCGTTTTCTAGGTTTTTGGGGACGCTGATGATGAAAATAACATTTATTTTGAGATCCAAGATGGCGGACAATTTTTTATTTTATTTTACAATATGGGTATCATTTTATAGGTTTTGGGGACGCTGATGACGAAAATAACATTTATTTTGAGATCCAAGATGGCTGACAGTTTTTTTATTATTTTACAATATGGGTATCGTTTAATAGGTTTTCGGGGACGCTGATCTTAAAATAAATGTTATTTTGGTCATCAGCGTCCCCAAAAACCCATAAAACGATACCCATATTGTAAAATAAAATAAAAAACTGTCCTCCATCTTGGATCTCAAAATAAATGTTATTTTCGTCATCAGCGTCCCCAAAAACCTATATAACCATACCCATATTGTAAAATTTAAAAAAAAGTTGTCCGCCATCTTGGATCTCAAAATAAATGTTATTTTCGTCATCAGCGTCCCCAAAAACCTACTAAATGTTAACCATATTGCAAAATTAAAAAAAAAATTGTCCGCCATCTTGGATCTCAAAATAAATGTTATTTTTGTCATCAGCGCACCGAAATACCTATATAACCATACCCATATTGTAAACTTGAAAAAAAAGTTGTCCTCCATCTTGGATCTCAAAATAAATGTTATTTTCGTCATCAGCGTCCCCAAAAACCTATATAACCATACCCATATTGTAAAATTTAAAAAAAAGTTGTCCGCCATCTTGGATCTCAAAATAAATGTTATTTTCGTCATCAGCGTCCCCAAAAACCTACTAAATGTTAAACATATTGCAAAATTAAAAAAAAAATTGTCCGCCATCTTGGATCTCAAAATAAATGTTATTTTTGTCATCAGCGCACCGAAATACCTATATAACCATACCCATATTGTAAACTTGAAAAAAAGTTGTCCGCCATCTTGGATCTCAAAATAAATGTTATTTTTGTCATCAGCGCACCGAAAAACCCTTATAACCATACCCATATTGTAAACGTGAAAAAAAAGTTGTCCGCCATCTTGGATTCCAAAATAAATGTTATTTTCGTAATCAGCGCACTGAAACACTTATAAAACGATACCCATATTGAAAATTAAAAAAAAATTGTCCGCCATCTTGGATCCAAAAATACTATTTTTGTAAACCTCATCCCGAAAAATTGGCCTTCATGGGATGCCAGGCAGATGTTTAACATCTTAGCATCCTGGCACGACGGTCATGCTATTTTCTGTCGCGGCATTCGTGTCCATTTTACTGCCAAGTCGCGCCAAGTATGTTTTACATAAGAAAATGGTCGTAATTTTATTTTTAGTATTCATTAGGTACCGTAAAGCAAGAAAAAAAAAATTATATAGGTACCAACAAATCCTTTGCCGGATCCCTGTCACTTATACTTCGGGTTGGCGGCAATCTCACGTCGATGTGTGCGTGTGACTTGCACACAGCCAGCTGCGGTCTATCAAATACCTAAACTCGGTCGGGCGCGCGGACGTGATACACTCTTAAATTAAATAACAAAAAAAGTATTTTATCACCCATCTAAGTGGATACGAGCATTCCGAAAAACAAATATTGCCTAACTATAGGTCTTTAATAGATATGTTTGTTCCCATAATTTATGCTACTTCGTATCAATCGACTCAATGACGAGAGATCTACTATATGTAGAGTTTATCTACACTCATGTCGAAATATTCGAATTACGAATTTAAAGATGGTTTTATAAAGACGTACTTTATAAACGCACATACATAAATTAAAAAATAAAATAACTTTTTAATTTTTATAGTACACTTTTACTTTTTAATTTATTAAATTAGGCTATGGTTTTAGGCTGAATGTAAAAAAGAGGCGCACGCATGGCATGCGCAGTTTGAACTTGTGAAAAACGCATTCGCGCACGCATTCGTAGTTTTTAATAATTTCCCGCTATAAAATTTTTCTTCGTTACCTAGCTACCCATTTTGTTTAATTTTAATTGTTCCTATGAGTGAATATAAAGTAGTGTATGCAACTGTACATAATTAGGCATTAAAAAACATTTTAATGCCTCTCATTATGTATCTCCCTACAACTTCGCCACTCCACACTTGATTACATTCTTTTGATATTGTGAAAAAATAACCTTACCTTTCTTTTTTAAATTTAATTACATTGACATTTAATTGTTAAACATGTACGTGTATTGTGATCTTCAAGTGACTGAAAGTATTTATTTTTCTAAAATGTTCAAACTTGCGAACGGGTATTGCCAGGGGATCCTGCTTCGATCCTGATTCGAATTTTATTTTTATTTTTTGTTCTTAACCAATTCATTGTGGTTACTTGATCACAAACATAACATGTTCCGTTTTCAACGCAAATCTTGTTTACCTTTCAATTTGAATTTCGCGCGCCTTACCGATGCACTTATCAATCATCACAATTCGCTGTGCTGCAGTTCTATTTAGCCAATGGGGCGCCCGGACTTCCGCTGGCGCATGCGCAGATCCTACCGGTGTCTGAGAGATCAACGCCATAGGCTGGTGGCAGAAGGCTGGTGGCTGAACCAGTAAAACCTCTCCGTGTCTGTACGTGAAAGCGAAGGCGCGCGCGCATCAAACATTACATTTTACTCAATTATTCTTAATAAAACTTCAAGTGCTCAACAGTGTTTTTGGAACTTTATAATCGTGTGTGGCTGGCCGGCTAGGTGTCTAAAGGAAGAACTATTCGTGAGGAATCGTGCTCGAAGCCTGCCTACATGGTAAGTGGTTTGTGCATTGTTCCTATTGTCTAAATCGTCTGTAGCAACGCTTATTAACGGCGAATGCTTTCAATAAGTATTCGATCCAATGTGGTGATTGATAGTGTACTCTAATTTCTACTTATCGAATCAATTTAGCCACATTTTTTGGTGCCGAAACCCGGGAACTTTGGATACCTACCTTCAGTCTGCCGCCAAATACCAATTCGATTTAGTAATTGCTACTTCATTTACCGTATTCCACGCTTATTATACTTACTAGTACAGCTAAAACGAATAAACATAACATTTTGTTTCAATTACTAATCGGAAAACAAGTCTTTGTTCCATTTTGTTTTGTTGAGTACCTTACCTACCGATTATCGATTTAAGATGGCTTCCATCAGTTTCTAGAATATTTGTTGAAAATAAATTCTTTTGTCGTTTTATACTTATTAGCATAAAATTATCTACTGTTTTACCGTTCGCAATAAACAATATTGCAAATCCACCTTCTCATAATTTTATGTTGATAGTTCGTTATAACTCGACTACTTTTTTCCAACCGTTCAACGTTTCCTCTTGATATTTATTTATCGAAAATTTATTTCGTTTCAAATTACGAAATATTTTTTATCGTGACGTTGTATCGTTTATCGTATCATATTTTCAACGAATTTTGGTGCGTTCACATTTTCATTATTACCGTTTTAGGTTAAAAATCATAGTTTTTTGTTTTTACAAAAAAAACTGATTTTTATTTTTTTTATTTACCGTACATTAACGAATATCGCAAACCGTTTTTAGTGTTCCTAACGCTCATTTAATTCATCCTTATCAATTTAATTTATTTCAATTTAAAACTCAGGTGACCGAGGTGACAATATTACCTGTTGTCGTGTAATACCGCCCCAGTGATTCTCGTCGATTCTTGTGAACGCGGTCTCGCTGAAGACGTTCGCAACTAAACTTTTTTTATCGAATCCGAATATTTGTTGCTATCAGTTTTTATTGTTTTGATATTAATTATGTCTTTACTATCAAGGCGTAAATCTAAACCTACTATTAAAAAGGGTATCGAAAATACGTACACTATTAATAATTTGCCCAGTTTGCGACGTAAACGAACTATAGCATATAATCGCTTAACGAAGGCTTTGGAAGTAGGTACCTTAGCCAATACCGATGAATCACAAGTAGGGTTATTTCTTTCATATTGTCATGAAATAAAAACGATTGCTGATAGTTTTCATGACTCCCATTTTATTATTTTGGACCTTCTTAAGGATGATGCCGATGAGGAGGACGATGAACTTCAGGATCGATTTGACGAATTGTATTTTCAAGTGTTGGCAATTCAACGAAAATTTGAACAACGTTCATCTCAACAAGCTGACACTTCGAAACATAATTCATTGACCGGTTCGCACAGTGGAAATATGCGGTTACCAAAAATTTCGTTGCCAACTTTTTCCGGTGCTATCAAGGAATGGCCTGAGTTCATTGCAACTTATAACGCGTTGATACATGATTCTACCTCCTTATGTAATATTGAGAAATTTCACTATCTCGTGTCAGTTTTAAGTGGTGATGCTTTATCGTTCATTAGAACTTTTCCTGTTGCAAGTGAACATTATTTAAGTGCGTACGAGGCTCTCAAGTCCCGTTATGAAGATAAACGCGAATTAGCGTTTACGTGCTGGCGTGATATCTTGGACGTTAGTTTAAAGACTTCGAACGCTCAAGATTTTCGACGCGCCTTAGACACGATCGATGAGAACTTAACAATTTTAAAAACTTTAAAATTACCTACCGATAAATGGGATTTTGTTCTTTGTTATAATGTTCTGGCCAAACTCGATACCAAATTAAGACGCGAGTTTGAGGAAAAACATACCGATATTGAGCTTCCACAGTATAAACATTTAAGGGCATTCTTACACTCTAAAGGTGAAGCATTAATTCGCGACACGCACTTTTCGAATGTTACCAATAAAACCGCTAACGTTTCAAAGGACACACCGGGAACTTCACAGAAGTTCAAGCGACATAACGTCACGCATTCGCTTGTCGCTCCCACCGTCACTACTCATAAAAATGTTGGTGATAAACAACAAGCGAAACCTGCTCATAATTCGAGCACTCCGATTCGTAAATGTGCCTACTGTCGTAATGAACATCACATCTCGGCCTGTAGTGATTTTTTGGCAAAATCAATAGATGAGCGCATGGCTGTGGCCACTGAAAAGAAATGGTGCTACAATTGTCTTAACGCATCCCATTCAGTGCGAGAGTGCACATCAATGTTTTCATGTCGACAATGTAGACGTAAACACCACACTTTGCTACATAAGGAGCCGGCGGCAAGCTCGGCGACCTTAGTGGCTAAGGATTCGTTAACTCAGTCTGATCCAACCGTAACCACAACCGTGTTACTGGCAACAGCTCTCGTCCAGATTCGTGATGCTTCTGGTGAATTTCATACATTTCGCGCGTTATTTGACACCGGCAGTCAAAACAATTTTCTCACGGCTCACGCCGCTCAACGATTAAATCTAAAACCTATAACTGGTAATATCAACGTTTATGGGTTAGGGGGCAGCCCTGCCTCAGTCAGTGGCTTTGTTACATGCGACATTGGCACCAACTGTAACGTAAAGTTTCGTCTGGGAATGCTCGTCATACCGAGCATTTGCGGAGATCAACCGATAGCAAGGCTAAATACGAAAGGATGGGAGGAGGTCAAAACACTACCGCTAGCTGATCCTGGTTTTGACATCCCTGGTCCAATCGACGTCTTGTTAGGTGCCGACGTCTTTGCTGAGTCACTTCTCGAACAACGTCTGAAGGGTAACGCCTCTCAACCGCGAGCTTTCAACTCAGTCTTCGGCTGGCTTCTTCTTGGGAAGTCCAGACTCGCATCGTCCAGTCTACTAGAGTAGCCCCTTCTACCGTAGACGATAGTTTAAACAAAATTGTTCAACGTTTCTGGGAAATCGATAACGTTCCACAATCTTCCCGATTGACCCCAGAAGAGCAACGCTGTGAAAATAGTTTTCTCAGTAATCACTACCGTGACGAGACAGGTAGATATGTAGTTTGTCTCCCCTTCAAGGACGACGAGGAGCCAGTCTTTGAAGGTTCTCGAGAGATAGCCTTACGACGCTTTCATGCCATTGAAAGGCGTCTGTATCGCGATCACAATTTAAACCAACAATACGTGGAGTTCATGACTGACTATATCGACAGTGGTCACATGACTCTGGTACCTGCCAAGCAAATGGGTCAAGGCAAGTATTATATACCGCACCATTGTGTGCTACGTCCCGACAGCGCTACAACGAAGCTTCGCGTTGTATTCGACGCCTCGGCTAAAGATGCAACTTCCAAATCGCTAAACGACTCGCTGCTGACGGGACCGAAGCTACAATCAAATATCGTAGAGATCCTTCTTCATTTCCGTGAGCACGCAATTGTCTTCATGGCAGACGTGCGCCAAAATGTACCGTCAAATCAACCTAGCTCCTCAACATCGTGATTATCAACGTATTCTCTGGCGAGCTCACCCAGATGAGCCTCTTCAAGAGTACGTATTAAATACCGTAACGTACGGAGTGTCTTCCGCTCCATTCCTGGCGTGCCGCTCTATTCAGCAACTGGCCAACGATGAGGGTCACAAGTACCCAAAGGCCAAAACCGTTTTAACTTCCGACATATACGTTGATGACGTCATATCCGGAAGCTCATCGCTGAAGGACGCCAGAGAAATCAAAACTCAACTCATCGCTCTTTTCGGTCTTGGCTCGTTTGAGCTCCGAAAATGGGTGAGTAACCGACCCGAGCTACTTAGCGATCTTCCCGCGGAGGCGTGTCTTTCAGAAGCAATCACTTTTACCGAAACTGAAGACACAACTATCAAGGTTCTGGGCCTTAAGTGGGAGCCTGCTTCGGATTCGTTCGTCTTTACCGTTAATCCATCTAATCAACCGTGCACCAAGCGAACGATTTTGAGTGAGGTTGCCAGAATTTTCGATCCTCTGGGTTTTCTATCTCCTTTGACAATTCATGCCAAATGTCTTATTCAAAAGCTTTGGATTCTAGGTCTTTCATGGGATGATAAGCCCCCACCGGAAATTATCTCTCAATGGGAAAAGTTCTCTGAACAGCTTCCTCAAGTTAGGAATCTTAAAATTCCACGTAAATACGCTACCGATAGCGCTCAATCATATCAACTGCATGGATTTTGTGACAGCTCCGAAGCAGCATATGGCGCCGTTATATACCTGCGTGTTATCGAGTCTGACGGCTCCGTTCGCGTCTTTCTCGTATGTGCAAAGGCTCGTGTAGCTCCTTTAAAAACGTCAATCGTTACCTCGCTTAGAGCTGTGTGGTGCAGTTTTGCTTACAGACCTTATCAAATTTGTCAAGGACACGCTGCGGATTCCTGTCCATGACACTTATCTGTGGTGTGATTCCACCGTTACCTTATCCTGGTTGCGAGCTCCTTCTTCTCGCTGGGTGACATTCGTTGCAAACCGCGTAAGTCACATTCAAGATATCGTACCGACCGAGTGCTGGAGGCACGTACCATCTGTCACAAATCCTGCAGATGTTTGTTCGCGTGGGCAATTGCCTCACGATTTGCTAAACAATGCCCTATGGTGGGCGGGCCCAGAATGGTTGTCTCAACCACAGTCTGAGTGGCCAATCGATACATCGAAAAATCGTTCAAACGATGACAATGCGGTGCTCTCTGAGCAGCGTCGCACCACGGTTCTCGTTTCGGATCAAATCGAAAGCGTTAATCACACGTCTATAATTGATCGGCTATTCGAAAAATATTCTTCTTTAGATAAAATCTGTCGCATTATCGCTTACGTTCGCAGGTTTTGTAATAACATGCGTAACACTGTTCCGCGATCAGATAATCTTTTCGTAACGGACGCTGAGCGTCATCGTGCGTTACTAATTATCGTCAAACATTTCCAACATCGTTGTTTTTTGGATGTCATATCCAAATTACAATCAAAGATACAGTTACCTCGCAGTTTTCGTAAACTAAACCCGTTTTTGGACGAGCAGGGTATACTCAGAGTAGGCGGGCGCCTATCGCGCTCCGATCTTGACTTCGAACATAAGTATCCCGCATTATTGCCCAAAAAGAGTGTTCTTACATCAGCTGTAATCGAATCTATTCATCGAAACAATTTTCATCCCGGTCTGAACACAACCAACTATCTGATTTTACAACAGTTTTGGATACTTGCGGCAAAGCATGCTGTACGTCATCATCTTTCAAGATGCATAAGATGCTACCGTCTTAAACCGAAACCTTTGCAACCCTTTATGAGCGACCTTCCGGCCTTTCGTGTCAATCAGGCAAAACCCTTCTCTGTCGTAGGTGTCGTTCTAGGAGGGCCTTTTCGAATTAAGCTCGGGCTTCATCGTGGTGCTAAAATCGATAAAGCGTACTTGTGTTTATTCGTATGCTTGAGCACAAAAGCAGTGCACCTTGAGGTGGTTTCTACTTTATCGACTGACGGCTTCATCGCGGCATTGCGTCGCTTCGTTTCTCGTCGCGGCCGCTGCAATGTTATTCACTCTGACTGCGGTACGAATTTCGTTGGTGCAAGTTCACAACTAGCGTCAGGTATCGAACAAGCCTCTCATGCGGAAAAAATAGATTTTAAACGTAACGTACCTTCTGCTCCCCACTTTGGAGGGGTGTGGGAAATCCAAATCAAAGCCGTAAAGAGTCATTTGTACCGTATTGTTGGCGATCAGGTCTTAACGTTTGAAGAGCTTACCACACTCTTCGCTCAGATCGAATCAATTTTAAATTCGCGGCCTTTGTGTCCATTGAGCTCGGATCCCAACGATTTGAACGTTCTTACGCCCGGTCATTTTTTAACGCTGGAACCTCTTACAGCAGTTCCTGACTTCGACTACAAGGACGTAAAAATCAATCGACTAAATCGATGGCAACTTATCCAATCTTTTCAACAACAATTTTGGAAACGCTGGAAAAATGAATATTTACATGGGTTAACTCAGCGAGCAAAATGGACCACGGACTCAACACCGTTAATTGTAAACTCAATCGTACTTATAAAAGAGGACAATCGGCCTCCTCTTCAATGGGCATTAGGACGAGTTGTTTCCTTGCATCCTGGCCCTGATGGGGTAGTTCGAGTCGCAACCGTTAGAACAGCCAGGGATCACTCGCTTAAGAGACCTTTGGTCAAACTATGTCCTCTACCCTCCGTATAATCGTTTCAACTTATCATTTGTTAGCTTTTAAGTTTAGAATAATAACTTAAACATATTTATCGTTAATTACCGTTTCTTATTCTTACTCTGGGAAAATCCTATTGGTATTTTGGTGGGCGGAATGTTCCGTTTTCAACGCAAATCTTGTTTACCTTTCAATTTGAATTTCGCGCGCCTTACCGATGCACTTATCAATCATCACAATTCGCTGTGCTGCAGTTCTATTTAGCCAATGGGGCGCCCGGACTTCCGCTGGCGCATGCGCAGATCCTACCGGTGTCTGAGAGATCAACGCCATAGGCTGGTGGCAGAAGGCTGGTGGCTGAACCAGTAAAACCTCTCCGTGTCTGTACGTGAAAGCGAAGGCGCGCGCGCATCAAACATTACATTTTACTCAATTATTCTTAATAAAACTTCAAGTGCTCAACAGTGTTTTTGGAACTTTATAATCGTGTGTGGCTGGCCGGCTAGGTGTCTAAAGGAAGAACTATTCGTGAGGAATCGTGCTCGAAGCCTGCCTACATGGTAAGTGGTTTGTGCATTGTTCCTATTGTCTAAATCGTCTGTAGCAACGCTTATTAACGGCGAATGCTTTCAATAAGTATTCGATCCAATGTGGTGATTGATAGTGTACTCTAATTTCTACTTATCGAATCAATTTAGCCACATAACATGTTTTATTATATTATTATTATTTTTTTACTATTTATATTTTATTTTTGACTGTACACAATCTAGTGTATGTATAAAGTTAATGAATAGCCCCTCTGGCATGCTAGGCGACCAAGACTGTTTCATGAGTTTCTTTCGGCATTTCTTCTCAGCAGTGGTCGTTCCGAAATGCTAGTAGTTTGTAGCTTTGAGACATAAAATATTATGATTAAATAATTAGTTATCGACGTGAAAAAGAGCCTTCTTTGAAGGCCAAGTTTCAATAAAAAAATTTGACTTTGACTTTGACTATCAGTTGCATAAACTACTATTAAAGCATTGTAAGAGTAACTATTATAAGTATTACAGCGAGCGAATACAGGGTGAATTAATAAATATTGGCATCATCTCTCATATTCATGAGTACTTTCACCAGTAGAAAGGACGCCAATATTTTTGAATTCACCCTGTATTCGCTCGCTCTAATACCTAATTGAACTAGCCTTGCCCCGGGGCTTTTCTTCCGGGGGAATTTAGAGATAAAATTATTCTCGGCATTTTTCTACCCGTGTACCAAATTTCATCGAATTCCTGACAGTAGTTTTTGCGTGATTGAGTAACAATCATGAAAAGTCACTTACAAACTCACATCGAAACTTTCGCATACTTGTTTGTGTGAGCTCTATATGTGTAAACGAAGCTTTGCCATTTGCATTCATTGTTTCACTCAATTACTGTTCAATGGCTTTGCCTATTAATTTTTTAACATCTGTCTATGAACTGAGCTCAAATTACTGTCCCTAATTGACGGGTAGTTGTCCCAATAGTGTGCATCTGTTGACCTGATTAAGCCCGCGAACCGATTAACTTTTTACTTTTTAATTGTGATCGGCCTTTGCCCTCAACTATTGACTTCTATTAAGTTCTATTTGAAAGAAATTATAAGCATGAATTTGAAGAGGGCACAACATTTTTCACTCAGAAAAAGATTGTAGTTTTCTCTAATATCCTGCATGAGCTCTATTATTTCTTTTCTGTTGCCTCTTCTTCCTTTTTGGATCTTTAATTTACCTATAAGTCGTATAAGTCACTTACAAACCTCCGTGGCCCAACGGTCATCACGCCGGACTGTCACACCGGAGGTCCTGGGTTTGATCCCCGGTCAGGTCAAGATGGAAAATGATCTTTTTCAGATTGGCCTGGGTCTTGGATGTTTATCTATATATGTATTTGTTATAACATATAGTATCGTTGAGTTAGTATCCCATAACACAAGTCTCGAACTTACTTTGGGGCTAACTCAATCTGTGTTATTTGTGCGTATATATTTATAAGTACTTACAAATGAAAGATGAATTACTTGCACATGTTTGACCCACATTATACATCGTAACTACGTGTACATGGAACACAAATCTTGCGACAATAATGCAACTCGATCCCCCACTTTCTACACCACACCACCGTCAATCATTTTTAGACATATGGTAACTTTATCCATGCCTTCCATGCGATTGCGGGTATTGGCAGGCCATTTCCTTAAATTTTATACTGAACCGGAAGAATTTGTAATGTCAAAAATATTGTTATTATTTGCTTGTAGCGTGTTGTAGAATGAATGAATTAAAAATCAAGATAAATCATTTGTTTCAAATATACACTTTTGACTCCTAAAACACTAAAACAAATCTTCTCTAACCTAATATTTTAGTGTACCATAGAAAATTGGCCCATAATTATATAACACTCTATGCCGATCTATTTCTCTATTTTTTCTCTTCTTTCTATTAGTTTCTTCTCTTTTCCCCTTATATTGGCAGCTTGGCTTGGCATCACGGGTGCGGATGCAGAAGCGAATATATTAACACCAGTAATTTTTTTTTTATAACATAGGGCGGCAAACGAGCAAGCGGGTCACCTGATGGTAAGCGATCACCGCTGCCCATGGACAACTGCAACACCAGGGGTATCACAAGAGTGTTGCCGGCCTTTCAAGAAGATGTAGACTCGTTTTTTGAAGGTTCCAATGTCGTATCGGTTCGATAATACCGCCGCAGGAAGTTGGTTCCACAGTTTGGTCGTACGTGGCACGAAGTGCTTTTAAAACGTACGGTGGTTGACAGCCAGTCATCCAGATGGTATGGATGAAACTTCAGCCTGTGACGGATGGTACGGTGGTGAAATTCTGCGGCAGGTATTACGTCGAACAATTCATCAGAGCACTCCCCATGATACATTCGGTAAAGAATGCACAAGGATGCGACATCCCTACGATCAGATAATACAGATAATATTACCTAAAGTAATGAATGCTGTTATTGATTTAACCAAAATTTTAGTAAATAAAATTAATTGATATTTTAATCGTGATTTCAGGGTTCCTCAGCGGCATTGCCTTGAAAAAGTATTCGTTTCGGCAAGTTGGTCTGTTCGGCGCGGCACTCTTCGTTTTAGGAGATGTCCTCACCATATTCGTACAGAAGACATATCAGCTTGCCATTACCTTCGGCGTTATTAGAGGTAAGAGTTTTTTAATTAACAGGGAATAAAAAAAAGAAATCAGAATCGTACTCGTACTAAAATGATAATAAATATTTTGCTGCTTAATATGAAAATTTCGAAAATGTCTCATAGATTTAAAAAAAATAATTATATTGTAAAGTGAAAAGTCAATCATGTAAAATATGTAGAGTCAATTATGTAGAATTATGTAGTCAAAAGACAATAATAATGTAATTATATGTAGTATGTCTGACTCTATTAATGCATTTTTTATGTATAACTAGCTTTCGCCCGCGGCTTCGCCCGCGTTAATTTCCCACGGGAACAGTGGTTTTTCCCGGAAAGAAATATGTCCTTCTCCGTACTTCCAGCTATGTGTATGCGAAATTTCAGGAAGATTGGTGAACCAACTGATTGGTGAATTGTTGGTGGTCTACTGAAGTAGATAAAGCGTGAATAGGTAACAAACAAACAAACTCACTTTTGCATTTATAATATTAGTTAGGATTAGGATTAGGATTACATAACGTATTGACACTGATAAGAGTATAGCTTTTAAAAAGGAAGAATACATGTTTTGCATACATTTATATTTTTCACCTCGATTTAAAAGGTTCGCAAACTATATGACTACAAGTATCTTTTAAGAAACAAAATAATAGCGACTTCAAATAACTCTACCTTAATAGAGCTGATAGAGTAAATTTATCTCAATATAATAAGTAGTAGGTATATGAGTAAAGTTCATTCACAGTAAGCCAGCAATTGACAATGATCTATTTACAGAGCACATAATTTTATTATTGCAAATTAATTATGCGATAAATAAACTGTTTTATTTTGGTGATATTTACTATGAGGGATTTTAGGGATGATAAACCAATCGACATAATTAATAATGTGGTCTTGAGGACGACATAATTACCAAATTTGGTTGTTCCTTGGTTATAAGGTTACACACCTGGTATCATATGTGATATAAAACTACGTTTTTATTCTGATTGAGACAAAATGTGTTTAAAATCACCCTGACATAACAATCTTAAAATTTAAGCAGTGTCCGCTGACACCCCTTATAAATCCTATTAACACAAAGTTACGATTTCAGGGTCAGGATTTGGCGTCATGATCCCCGTCAGTTTTACAGCCTTCAATTGTTACTTTACGAAAAAAAGGACCGCCATGATGAGCGCGAATCAAACCATGAGTAGTATGGCCTCTATAACCTTCCCTATGTTGGTTACCTTCCTACTCTCAGAGTATGGGTTTAGATGGACACTGGCTTTGATCATGGCTATAGATCTGCATCTAGTCTTTGCGATGCTGGTGATGCATCCAGTGGAATGGCATTTGATAAAGTCTGAAGAACCGACACCTGAGATAGGTAAATATTTTACAAGTTATAATCCTTTATGTCCCGGTATATGCTGGTTTATGTAAATAACTAGTAGAAATATTTAACAAACACTCCTATGTAAAGATTAACATATTTAATTTATTTATTTCATATAATGTATGATGTTATTGATGTTATGTTTTAGACAAACATAATTTGTGTTGAGAAGGTTTATGGTACTTAAGAATCCAATATTTGTTGAACTTCGACATTGGATACTTTAAAGCTAATATTATACATTGGTAAATCATACTTCGACATTCAGTAGCGGAGTCCATTTCAGCATTCATTGCATTGTGAATGTTTTTTGTTCAATGTTTGTCGCGTGTACCATTTTCAGAACTACCATTAAAATGTGATGTCCTTAGTGTAAGAAAAATGCACGCGGATAATGACGATTCCGTTATAAAAATGTTGTCAGGTGACGTTGAAGAGATCAAAGAAAATAAGACGAATAATCGACACGAGTCTATACAGAAAAGCATAATGTAAGTTTCTTTTAAAAATCTAGTTGATATTTCAATTCCAATATGTTGGATTTAAGTTATCTTTTCTTGAAAATACTTTCATTTTTTAACTTTTTGATTAAAATTGAAGTTTCTTTCTCCAGAAAAGTAATTTGTGACAACGTAGAATTGGATCTGTTGAAAGACCCAAGGTTCGTCAGCACTTTGGTCGGGATCGGCTTTGCTTTCGTTTCTGACGTGACTTATTTGGCAATGGAACCTATGTTGTTGTTTTCTTATGGATTTACACAGGTAATTGTTTTTAAATCATAAAAAATCTGGTAACCAACTATTTTAACACCACAAAAGTAGAAAAATAATGGCATATATTTCTATCTATTTCTTTGGCTCTCGTATGCTGCAGTTTCCGGTCAACAATATGGCAAATAAATAGCAATCCCAGAATTGACTAAACAGAAGTGTATCTCGAAATTTTGTGATAACAATACATTTTGATCGACTAGGTACCTAGTCAACCGAAGTTAGGTACATCGGTCAAACTATTGCATTAATTGCAAATTTAGCAGGAATTTATGAATATTTTCAGATGGAAGTGGCGACGTGCGTCATGGTTGGAGCTATTGCTGACCTGATGGCCAGATTCGCATTTGCTGTGTTTACTTATTTCTATATCGTGGACAGCAAAAAGCTGTTCTACATAGGAACATGCATCACCATTATTCTTCGTATAGGTTAGTGTTTGTGTTAATTTATTTGAACTCTGTCAGTTGGATGTTTAACTGGGGACTATATGACTTGTACTTGGATGTTATTGCATGTTTTTGATTTATGATATTGTTGACTTTGAAGTCAAAAGTTGTTCATCTGTCCGTTTAAATAAATTTGATAAGTATAGGTTCCTACTTAGGTACTTAAAATGAAAAGAGAAGGAACGATCTCTTAATTTTAGAAAACAAGTATCTATCAAATAATTCAGTAGTAAAAAACTTCAATGATGAATACATCACAAGTGCTTTCATCAAGGTATCATTTATATATTGGTCGCTGATAGTTATTGTAATATAGTTAGATAAATATTCTGCCGGAATATTTGACTTTATAGTTTCATTTTACAAGCTGATTATAAGGCAGATAAACTAGTCGGACAGGAAAATTAAAATAAGTACCAGTATTTTGATTATAAATAGATAAATATTATAAATGCTAAAGTTTATTTAGACTACTACTATTACGAGTATGCCTTCTACTACTACATGCATGATAAATTTAGTAGAATTCGTATTGATGATACTGTTTACCGCGGAAATCACAAAGACTCCGATGTGCAGCTAGTAAAGTATAAATATCATTGAGTTAGTTTTCAAAACACAAGGATACCTACTTATTTATAGGGCTAGCTCTATCTACGTGTTTTAATCTTAATTTCTCAATATTTTCCAGCACTGGTGAGCTCCAGCGACCTGTGGTACGTGTTCGCGGTGACAGCCCTATCAGGGCTGGTCCGGTGTACGGTCCAGGTGTTGTTCCCGCTGGTACTGGTGGCCGCGGCCCCTGATAGATTCCCTGCGGCGTTAGCCCTGCATATTCTGTTCTCAGGAGTCTTGATGCTCATGGCAGACCCACTTATTGGTATGAATTGGTTTTATTTTATCTGTAGACCGTTTAGATTCCTAAGGCTGACTACGTTGCCAGCTGGAAGCTTTCCGAGAACAAAAAAAAAAAAACTAAATTGCTGAATTATCTAATTAAATTTAAATTAGTATATTATTGATGAAAATTAATTTAGTTCTGCCTCAATAATGTATTATAGACACAACTTTAACTTACCCGCAAAATACTTTTTCTGATTTTGTTATCATCGGTCATTCTGTTGGGGCAATGGCTACCCTTATGGATGGCCATAACCCACCACGCCAAAGTGGATTTTTGGAGTTTTAACAACTCCAAATACAGTCATTACCAACGTATCTTCCGAAGCACGGAGAAGCTCAAGATAATAAATTTTGGGTCACCCATCCCTTGACTGACCATTGCCAAATTTACTTAACCGCCACCTATCACAGGCGACCACCGAACTCCTTACAGATAGCAATTATTTATTTCAGCAATTTTTTTTTAATAACTGATTATTCTGTTAATTTCAGGTGTACTGTATGACGCCACTGGCAGCTACATGTACTGTTTCCTCGCCATGAGTATATGCTGTCTCGTGTGCATTGTTCTATGGACTATAGAGTACTTAGTTTACCGCAAAAATAGATCCTGAATACAATTAGTTACCATTAGTGACCTTACCTCGATAATTTAAAATTCATGTATAAATTTATACCTACTACTTATTTATATGAATGCATAATGAAGATTTTATACGAATGATTTATTTAATTAATTATGTTAAAAGTGTATTTAAAAACCCTAGATAGGTAGTCACAATGTTTTAACTTTAATTTTAAAATTATCGTAAGTAATCTGGCTTATACATGTACTGTGCCTATTTACGAAAATTTTACCTTCGTGTGTGACGAATACCTACTCGACCTTAGAATATAGCTCTGTAGCTCTACCATGAGTTAATAGTGACCAAACTCGCTAGCGTCGCCGTAAATAATGTCTATGAAAAAATGTACAGCGCCTCTAGCGGTCACTTGAAGAATTAAAATCCGTACCATGAGTCATCATTGAAACCTATCGAGTTACTCGCTATCGAGCCGCTACCTAATGGGTCCCCGACACGATCAAGTGCACTTGACAAGTCTACGTGCTTGAAGTGAATATTGATCGTTTACAGCGTTGACTTGACAAGTCTCGTCAAGTATCTACGGGCTGGACCATACTTGACAAAAATTTTGATTGACGGCACTTGAACCACCTTGCGCTTGATGCGACCTGAAGCGACTTGACAAGTTTTTATTCATTTGCGGCCGGAATTGTGGCCTTGTCTGCGTTGGAAACCATTATTAATTTTTGCGACGACCACTTTTCTGGGCACAGGGCGGTAAACGACTGCGGCACGTGGACTTGACGGCACCTTCAAGTCGCGTCTAGTCCCTCGTCAAGTGAAATCGTCAAGCACGTAGATTTGTCAAGTGCACTTGATCGTGTCGGGGACCCATAACGTGTGGCGTTTTGTATAGCTTTTCTAATAATGGGTCCCCGACACGATCAAGTGCACTTGACAAGTCTACGTGCTTGAAGTGAATATTGATCGTTTACAGCGTTGACTTGACAAGTCTCGTCAAGTATCTACGGGCTGGACCATACTTGACAAAAATTTTGATTGACGGCACTTGAACCACCTTGCGCTTGATGCGACCTGAAGCGACTTGACAAGTTTTTATTCATTTGCGGCCGGAATTGTGGCCTTGTCTGCGTTGGAAACCATTATTAATTTTTGCGACGACCACTTTTCTGGGCACAGGGCGGTAAACGACTGCGGCACGTGGACTTGACGGCACCTTCAAGTCGCGTCTAGTCCCTCGTCAAGTGAAATCGTCAAGCACGTAGATTTGTCAAGTGCACTTGATCGTGTCGGGGACCCAAGAAATCGGTACCATGAGTTGTAACTTTGACAATCGTAATCGAGAAATACCTTTACGACTGTAGTAAACTATTTCACTGGCTAATTGGGGCGTGAAAAGGTGTAAACAATCTACCAAAATTCTTTATTTTTGAGTGTTTGTTGGAAAAATAATGTCGGCTAGAAGATATTTAGCATGGGATATGTTAACGACGGCTGCTTATCAAGATGAGCGTCGTGATCAAGGCAATTTTCAAGTGAACATTAGAAAGTTAATTGGAAATCCCCTTGAACACATAAGTGAAAACAATTTTATAAAAGACTACAGACTTAATAAAGAAGCTTTTGAGGATTTGTGTGATTTGTTAACCTATTACACGGATTTGAAATCCACACAAAGAGTCTCATTGGAATCCAAGGTAAGTCTTATTGGATATTGACCATGTACGATTCCTTATGATACAGACGTAATGAGATTTTATAATTATGATGTTTATATATTTTTTATTTGTAGGTTTTATGTGCATTATTATTTTATGCACACGGTGGTTATCAAAGACCTACTGGCAAGGCTAAGCTTTTTCCCAGGAAGCGATAAGTGTTTATTTAGACGAAGTAACACAAGCATTGAACCATCCTGAAATTCTCAAAAGATTTATCAAATTTCTTACAACAAGACAAGAGAGGGATACCATTAGACAAAGGTAGATAAAATTAAAAATAAAGCAATAGTTTTATAAAAAAATATATTTATTTGATCTCTGCTTCTTATCTTATTCTTTGTTAGTAGGATCGGTACGATCTACAGTGAATTCGGGATACCAGGGGTGATAGGATGCATTGATGGCAGCCACTTTAAAATATTTACACCCAGCAAAAAGGAGGAGCATTTATATTACTGTAGAAAACACTATCACTCAATGAATGTGCAAATGGTAAGTAAATATGATTATGATTTTAGTGTATGTGCGGTACATACTAAGTGAATTTTGTAAATGTGCAAAGAAAATTAAAACATTAAAATTATTTGTTGCAGATATGTGACCACCGTTGTTTAATTTTATCAGTAAATGCAAAGTTTTGAGGTGCAACCCACGATTCTTTTGTGTGGGAAAATAGTACTATTAACAACTATATTCAGTCTTTACATAGGCAAAATGAAATTGTATGGCTTTTAGGTAAGAATAAAATTCATGTTTATTATGTTCATATAGGTAACTACTATAAATTTACCACTATTATAAATATCTACGCATTTTGACAGGTGATTCTGGTTACCCCCAAAGGCCATGGTTAATGACGCCTTACTTGAATCCAGCTGACGGCTCTATTGAAGAAGCTTATAATACTGTACATACTTCTACAAGAGTCTTAATAGAAAATACTTTTGGGCGACTGAAGAATCGTTGGCGTTGTGTTCACAGAGACAGAACATTACATTATCAGCCAGACAAATGTGCACAGATAATTATAGCATGTTGTGTGTTACATAACATTGCTATAAAATATAATGTTCCAGAAGAAACAGATAATGATCCTGGGCAACCCCGAGGTAAGTCTACGAGACAATTTGTTAATCTAATGCTTTATTACACACTAGCTTTTGCCCGCGGCTTCGCCCGCGTGAATTTCCCACGGGAACAGTGCTTTTTCCCGGGATAAAAAGTAGCCTATGTGCTATTCCAGGTCATTATCTACCTCTGTACCAAATTTCATCGAAATCCGTCCAGTAGATTTTGCGTGATTGAGTAACAAACATCCTCACAAACTCACAAATTCACAAACTCACATCCAAACTTTCGCATTTATAATATTAGTATGGATACATAACAAACGAATATAAATAATTTGAACAAATAATTAGCTGCCTTATACCATAGGGTGCAAATATATATATATATATATATATACATACATACAAAAATACTGTCGTATAAAATGTGTATCAGTTATTTTTTTCTTTTGGCAATAAATTTTTTAGGTAATAATCATGACACTTTACTTTGCAGAAACATTTAATCTACAAGAAGTCTTACATGAAAATGAAGGTTCCACTGATTTATTAATGGGCAGAGCATTGCGAGATCAATTGGCTCGAAGAATATACTCAAGAAGGACGAATTGATTTAGTAAAGTTAATATAAGTAAGGAAATAAAAAGTACAGAATCATAAATGCAACCCCTTTTTATTTTTTCAACAATTTTAAACAGTTTTTAAACAAATGTCATATTTATTAGCTTATAAAAAAATTTAAACAAAAGGGATAGATAGAGCCTACGATCACATACGATCCAAAGGCTAAATTTCGCATTGTGGTGGCCAAGTAGGGGGAAATCCAAATCATTATGATGATGGTTTGTCAGCCTCATCGCCTAATAATACGATATTTTACATTTCCCACTCCCTCGATCGGCTTTTATGATCTGCGCGGGAAGAGAAGTAGCGGGTAAATATTTATTTATTTAAAAAACATAATAACATTATTATAGTACACACCAAAGCATATAGGTATATACGTACCATATATACCATATATTGTAAGTTTTTCTTTCACTCCCAGAACCGCATGGATAAACAATATAGAATATAAACATTAGATAAAAGTCCTATTTAACCTATTGTAATCAATAATATTTTACCCCTAATTATTACTATTATCTCTTATTTTTTTTCTCTAAAACATCTATTATTCTATTTCCTAATATTAAAAATTGCCCTAATAAATCTTGCCACCGTTCCTCTGATTTTAATTCTAATTGTCTTATTCTAATTCTCTCTTGCTCCGTTTTCTGTTCAAAAGCAATCCATTCACAGTCAGACCTCACAAAGGCTTGTCTTGCTAGTTCTAACTGTGTCTGTGTCCGGGTTCTTCTTCGAGAAGGAGAACAAGGGTCTATTAAACGGCCTCTACGCCGACGAGGAGTTAAAGGCAAGGGCGTGGGGCTCTGTTGCGCTCGTTGCTGTGCACTGGTAGATGGTAGAGTCAGTGTCTCGCCAGCCAGAGTCAAACCTGAAACATTAAGATATATTTATGAGAAAGAATAGATAAAGAATTAGACGACGTTAACTGAACTTAAGGATCATTCCTCATTCTTTCATTAACAGTCAAATAATCTTCATTTGTTACCACACTTGCCTATTTCTGCCTAAAGAACAGTGCTAGCGTTGTTGTATTCCGATATGAAGGGTGAGAGAGGCAGTTCAATTACAGGGTACTGTGGCATTAATATCTTAGGGTACAAGTCAGCAACACACTGATGACTCATAATAAATCACTGGTGTTCGTGGACTGCGGTATTAATTTACCACCAAGGTAACCAGCATGCTTGTTTGCCTACATGTCACAAAATAAATAATAAAATGTTATCTTTGGCTTAATAACCCTTACCTCTGTCTGCCCCATCAAGGATAAAAACTTACAATATGTATGTATAAGAGTAATTACAAGTTTGTACCTGTTTCTCCAGATTGTGATGGTACATGTGAGGGAGGAAAAGTGGGAGAACGAGCAGATGTCCCTGGACGATTCCAGTCTTCCATGGCTAAAATAAATACAAATAATTGCTATAATGTCTTAAAGTATGGTTAAAACACAGCTTGAGTTAAATTATAATATTACACTATTAGTCTAAATTTTAATAATACAATAATGTATGCAATGCACTATTATAAAACTGTATTGCGTGCTAATAAATAAATAAACTTACCAGTGTTAGTATCATCTACTTCATTAATTTGCTCTATTAAAGAAATATTACTATGGTGGTGGTGGTCCAGTGACTAATTCTTCCTGTAAAGTAAATTTCAATAAGATTTAAATATAATAATTGTTTCAAACAAATAAATTAAGCAAAAGTGGGTTATTTTTACCAGCCTACCTACCTCTAACCCAATTTCAGGAATATGAACAATTCCTGTAGCTGCCTGAGTTCCCACGATGGAGAGGACTTTTTGTTCCAGATCTGTCAATTTTAAAGTACATGCAGGCCCACCACCAGTTCCCAGAGCAGCTCTGTGTATGCGAGATGCTTTTTACTTTATGTTATTTTTAAAATCGCTCCACACCTTCACCACACATTTCCATCACCATAGAAGATAGACATGAAAAGAAAATAATATAAGTGTTTAAATTTATAAAAATAATGTAAAAGAAATAAAGGTAAATAATAATAAAATAGTACAAACTTTTCTCCATTTATCAGCAGTTTTAACATCACCAGTCGCGTCGGCATTTAGCATTTCTGCTAGTTCTGCCCAGCGCTGTATATTCGTGGCCCTTCCTTGGGGCCCTTCGGTGGGCTTGCTTAGGTCACCATACCTAAAAAAACTACTTGTAATGAATGATCAACTTAAAATACATTCCAGTGTTCTATTTTTATCTAACCACTTGAGACCACAAACAAAAAATTATACTTCTTTGAAAACAACTTGAAAAATGTTTATTTACATACCTTTCCATATATTCAACCAGTAATTGAAATTGCGACGCACTGGTTCTCATTTTTATGTTAAATTATTATACTAAAAACAAACACAAAATACAACCAAACTCAATGCACTTTCAAGTTACATTCGAAATCAAAACAAAAACTTCTGAGTTGACAATGGGACTGTCAAAATATAACCACATAATTCAAAAATCATCTTAAAACGTCAGCGTAAGCCCCGTTCTACGATGTTTAATATTAGAAGGGTTATAGGAACATCAATCGCACTCTGTCTTTTAGGTGTGGTTAGAAAGAAATAGCTACAATGTGTGTGAAGTAAGGCACATTGGCAATCTTACCAACCATGACAACATAAAAACTACACTACCTGTCGAGCTAACGTTATCGACTCCGTGACACTCATGGTACGAGTTGAACACAAAACTATTCGATCCGCGTTTATTCGCTATCGACTGTAGTAAACCAATGTAGGTTTTCGATAGTAACTCATGGTAGAGGTACTGTAGCCCTACCATGAGTTAATAGTGACCGAACTCGCTAGCGTCGCCGTAAATAATGTCTATGAAAAAATGTACAGCTCCTCTAGCGGTCACTTGAAGAAATAATATCGGTAGTATGAGTCAACAAAGAAAACCTATCGAAAGCTATTCGCAAGCGAGCCGCTCGCTAGCGAGTAACGTTTTGTTTTTTAGTATGGAAATCGGTACCATAAGTCACAAATTCGACAGATGTCATCGAGAAATACCTTTGCGATTGTAGTTACGTAATTCACTAGCTAAATGAGGCGTGAAAATGTATTTTGATTTACAAAACTCTTTATTTTTGAGTATTTCTTGTGAAAATGATGTCGGCAAGAAAATATCAAGCATTAAATATGTTAACTAAGGCTGCTAATCAAAATAATAAATAAAATGAACGACTTCAACAAGGAAATTTTTGAGTTGGCATGAGGAAGAGAATTGGAAATACTCTTCAACACTAGCGAAAAAATAAAATGAAATAAATTAAAATACTTAGTTTTTATTTGCTCTGACCACTAACCATAGCCACTAACACAATACATATTTTCAACAAAACTACTGAACTGATTTTCTTCGGTTCTTCACTAACGGACGGGGTGGGTCATGTCATGGTGAATAGAATAAAATAACTTTATTTGCGTAAAGGTGTAGGTCCAAATCCTGTTGTGCAAATTCCGCGGGCAAAGAGGCGAACAAAAGTCAGCACCACATTAATTGGCTTTCTCCACCTGGTCAGGTAGTCCTGCGAAATATGCCAACTTCAGCTGTCTCCATGCATCTCTGTTCAAAAGGAGTCTTCTCCAGCCTGTTCGGAGATCGTCTTCATTTCATTAACGAAAATATATTTACAAAAGATTATAGGCACAAATAATTCACAATATATTACTGCAACGCCGGTCAACGCCCTTCTCAAACAACAAAATCTGTCACATTAGCAAAATATATCCAACCTAATTTAAAAATGATCTCAAGTTTAGCTCTATGCACTGCACTACGACACATTTTACATAAGTAGGGTTATGTATGGGTTATGGGAACATCTGTCGTACTCTGTCTTTTGGGTATAGTTAGAAAGAAATAGCTATATTGGGTCTGAAATTAGCCACGCACTACACGTATACCAACATGATAACACGAAAACTATACTAACTATCGAGCTATCGATAGCGAGTATAGTAAGCGTTCACAGTACCCATGGTACGAGTTTAACCAAAAACTGTTCGATGCACGTTTATACGCTATCGACTGTAGTAACGTTATGTAAGTTTTCGATATCAACTCATGGTAGAGGTTATCGCTCATACCCAAACGTCGTCATTGTTGGGCTAAACTGTAGAGTAACTTTGTATATAGCATTATACTCATAATTTCAGAGAGAGAGTCATGAGAGTCATATGGAGAGCGTAGAGATCTTTGGTATAGATAGTCCTAAGAAACTTCTTATATTTATTGCATTTAAATGAAAACTATTATAATAATTAGAACAAAAAATCATTCATTTTAAGTTATTTAAATTAATTCTTACAATGTTGTACTTTCATACTATACAATGTGTCCCGTCATCAGTGTCGGAGCCTTTAATGGTATGTTATATGGCATTTTTTATGGACAAATCACCACTCAAAACTTTTTTTCTTAAATTTTTTTTCTTTTTTAACTTTCGTTTTAAAATAAAAAATAAACATTTTAATGGGGGCTAGTTTATTCACAAGAAGCTAATAAATAAAAAAAAATTTTTTTTTTCTTTTACGTTTTTTTTTTGTCTTTCATATTGAAACATCTTTCTCATTTTATTGTTGTATACATGCAGCTTTATGCTAGCTAAATGAGACCTATTTTATATCGATAGGACTTTTACACGAGTAGTTACGATTGAATTAGCATAAGAGCCCGAAAAAAAACAAAATGGCTGCCATTTTATTACAGTAGAAGAAAAAAAAGTTTTGGGTACCTAGTGATATGTTCATAAAAAATGCCATATAACATACCATTAAAGGATCCGACATTGATGACGGGACACATTGTATATAGGAAATTTCATCATAATACTTAGATCCGTTTTTGGGATGCAAACATTGCTCGTTTATTATTACATAAGTAGGGTATATTTAGGTTTAATTTAATAATAACTACGTACCTATTAATTATTTACGATAAAGCACAGTTACCTACATTAGTATTCTAAATAAAGAAAAAAAAACTATTGTTCAACTTATTTATTATGAAACAACCATGCATTAATGTTATAAACAAGTATACTTACAACAAATGTTATTAATTACCAAGTTAGAACAGTAACAAGATGAAGAAACTTAAAATTTTTACTTTGTTTTATAATTTTTGTAATATGCAATAAAATATTGCAACAATCAAGACACTTATATATTTCATTATTGCTATTACAATTCGAATAGAATATAATAAACTTATAAATAGGTTTCTTGTATATTCTATTTTATTGAATATTTATGAAGTCGACTTCATAAATACTCAAAAAAATAGAAATATCGATATTTATGCAAAATTAAATTAAAATAACGCGTGTTTAAAGCAAATAAATATTCACACGTCACAAAAATGTTACTACCTCAAGCTTCAAGCAATAAAGGTTATCGTACACTGACAAATGCGATATACATGCGAAGACAACGACTCCTTTATTACTATCATTTTTAATTCAGTGTAAAATGGATCTAAAAACTGCCATATCACTACGTATCGTACCGATGTGCCCGACTAAGTTTATTTTTATTTAGCAATTCTGAAAAACTTCTAGACGTAAATATAATGCCATCTCACTCGCACAAGTCGTCTACCTATTATATATCTAAGCGGTTATGTATATTTAGGAAAAATGAGCTCTAAGTTTATTAAAATTAAAATATGTAACATCTCATTAAACTACTTTGGAAAAATGTAGAGAACTATCTAATTGACTGGTTTGGACGGGACTCGTTTCCGTGGCTCAATCTTCAGTCGGAAACCGTCTTCCCTCTTCAGGATGATGTCAGCTTGCAGTTTGAATTCCTTCTCGTCAACTACCGAGGTAGTCTTGAAATTGCGGAGAATGGTCGCCAGCAACACTTTTAACTTCAACATTGCGTACTTTCGACCTGTTTAGGAGTAAAACTTATAAGAGTAGCTATATCCATATAGAAAGTAATGTGGAACACGTAAGGAATTAAGAAGAGAAAATAGCAAACAACAAGAAGTTATAAAGAAACTTGATAAATAGAGAAGATAAAGGCCATGTGATGGCAAATAAAGAACTGAATCTATTCACGGATAGGAAAACTCTTTGAGAATTGAAAAAAAAGAAAGATGAGGTTTTTTAGTGACTGTGACATCAAGTTAAACAATATCAATTGACATGAAAATAATAGAGATGAAACATAAACATAACATACCAACACAGCTCCTGGGTCCAGCGCTAAAAGGTATGTAGCTGTAGTAGTGCCTGTTGGCAGTGTTTTCTGGAAGGAAATTGTCCGGGTTGAACTGCTCCGGGTTTTTGTAGTACTTCTCATTTCGGTGGATCTTGAACGTGCCTATCACCACGGTCGAACCAGCTGGTAGTAAGTGGCCGTTCGTCACTGTCAAAATAGTTATGATTCAGTTCATGTGAATGATAAAGAATGGGAAATATAACGACGTTTGTCAAACGAATAAAGTATAAGATTAGGTAGGTATATAAATTTAAAAGATACGGATAAAGGACTACGACCTATGGTTAATCTAAGGTTAACTACATACCAATCTTGACATCCTGCTTCAGGTTCCTAGCAATAATCGGCACTGGCGGGTACAACCTCAGAGATTCAAGTATTACTCGTTCGAGATATTTCATTTCAAGAGTATCGTTGAAAGTAACTGGTCGGTCGGAGTCGCCGAAGATTTCATATAGTTCATCGTATACTTTGGCTTGCACATCTTGATGTATCCCAAGGAGACACAAGACAAAACTGGAACCAGCAGCGGTTGTGTCATGACCCTAGAACCAAGCCGATTTTAAAAATCCTGAGTGATTTGGGTATTATTTCACAAAAACACTCCCAACTTTTACAAATTTTGTAGACTTAGCAATTTTCAGTCATCAGTTAGGAAGGAAATGGAATAAAAAAGTAACAATACAATTTTGAACAATCTTGTTTATTTTAAAATTCTTAACTTACCTCGAACATTATCGTATCTACTTCCTCCTTAATTTCATAATCTGTTATATCATTTGTACCATTTTGTGCCGATTCAATCATGAGATCTAAGAAAGCAAGACGTTTCTTCGCACCTAGAATAATTTAAACCATTTTAGTAATTCAACCCCTAATAGATACTAAATCATACAAAACTATCTTTATTGGTAGCAATATTTATATTTTTCTTACCGACATCATTTTCGTCATTGAAATCAAGATCGTCTCGATAACCTTTGAAAACCATGTCAGCTAACGTTTTATTGACATTGCCTAAATCATCTTTGGTAGATCTGATTAATTCTTCTATAGTGCTCGGTATAATTCCTTTGGCCTTGTTTTCGGTGTAAACTTGCTTTTTCTGCTTGATAACCTACAAGAAACAACATGAATAGGTACATAGAGCCACGGTGTACGACAGATAAGATATTTATGAAGGTATAAGGTACCTATATGACGTGTACGGTACTTACCTTATTGGTGAGTCCGTGGATTATGTTAAGAAGCCTGATCTGCTGTTTGAATATTGTAGTTAGTTTGAAAATGAAATCAAATCGAAGCCATAGTTTGTAATGTCTCTGATGAATGATATCGCACATTCTGAAAGAGGAGGAAATCAAAGAAATAAAAAGAAAATGATAGAGATATTATCAAATAAGTTTATTGTGCATCTGTTTGTGATACTTACTTCATAACAGCCATTGCATAATCAAAACCTGATTCATCCTGTGTTTTTCTATTAATGCCCATAGCGGTCTCTGGAAATAAGTATTTTTATGGGTCAAATTGAATCAATTTTAAAATGTAGATTACCTGAATCGGAATATCTTGATAATAAATTTAAAAGTCAATCCAGATTTCAAACTACCTTAATTACAAAAGAATAACGATAAGTTTAACTTACCCAGTAAAATATCGACAGTCACACCACTCATGTAGTCATGAACATCAAAAACCTTACCCACTTCGGGCTTTAGCTTCTCCACGACATTTAAGCTGTTTTGATTGAAAACACTAACGAACGACTTCAGAATATTGATGTGAAATGTCGGAGCGATCATTTTACGATGTGATCGCCATTTATGACCTGGAATATTTTAAAATTAATCCTTCAAAGTTTTTGATATAATTCAGAACATTATTTTTTATGAAATTTCCAAAAAAATGCAATTTTGTGATATTTTTTTAGAATGTAAGGTAAGTAAGTTCTCACCTGAACTAATCAGAAGTCCTTCTCCTAACCAAGGCTTGAAAAACGCATATTCTGATGACTTGTCTATATGAACTTGACTATTTAGAATAACTTCTACATCATCAGGCTCTGTCAGAAATATAATAAGCTTACTTCCGATCCAAAGACGTGCAATTTTTGCGTACTTCTTTGATAATTTTAAGGATAATTGCAATATATCTGTAAATGAAACAAATATATTTTTTATATATTCCCTGTATTATCATAAAATCATTAAATTATAATAAAACCTACAATTTTTTAGGTCGGCAGAGGATACAGAACTAACTTAAGGTTTCAGAACACAAAGGGTGAAGGGAGCAACACTTGAGCAAAACATTATCCTCCATATCAAACTGTAAGCTTATTACCTAAATAACCAGCTATCTTCTGTTGTTAATTAGTTATGCGATACTATAAGTCTAACAGAAGACAGAAGTATTACACCAACTTACCTGAAGGTGTTTTTCCAAGAGCAAGGAGAGCATTTCCAATGAACGGTATGCCGGATGGCCCTTGGATCTGGTTTCCCAAAATATAGAGCTTGGACTTTTGCTGCCATCTGTAGAAAAGCCACAGCCCCGTCGCAAGCAGCAGCAAGGGGTAAAATGCTAGACGAGAGTAGTGGGTACCACTGTCTTCGTCAATTATTACCGACATTCTATAAAAAATCATAATAGAAGAGAGAAGAAAATTAATTGTGATAGAGACAAGTGGATGGTAGCCTTTATTATAATTTGTAAAACATTTTAGGTACTATCTAGAAATAAATTAGTATTTATAATATTGCACTTTGATCTTAGTTTTAAGTGCATTTATATATAAACTGGACTGAATGTCACATTTTTATGAAGTCAAGAGGTAAATAAATAAAAAATATCACAGAAGAATATCAACGTGCTCACGAAATTTTACGAGTGGAGGGTTCCATAAATAAATGTCAAAAGTTAATAGAATCAAGTAATATGGACGTAGGACCATGAAACAAGAGTATATTTTATTTTTATTCAATTTTTTAAGATAACAGTTTCCAACGTCTACAATTTTCGCGAAATAAAAACAATTAAATAGTTATTGTAACAATATCCTTCAAAAGAGGATCTGTGTAAAATGGTACTGCCAGTTTCTAAATAAATTGCATCATATTATAGAGGAGTACTTACGTTAGGCGTATTCCTTTTTTAAACACTAAAAAGACATGAACTCTACCTGGCTAAACATTAATAAAAAAATATATATCCTGAAGATGTTCCAATGAAACTGAAACGGACTCTTTTTACGCTACGCCCGTAAGCGAGTGTGATGTCTATTAGCATAATTGGCATTTTATTGTATTGACCTCTGGCCTTCAGCTGTCACCCTTTTTAATATTGTATTTTTAATTAAAAAGGCGTGAAATACCTCAAATACAGCTCCCGCCTTTCTTATTATGAATAGGTATTAGGTAGGTACAATATTATAAGAGCGACAGCTGAAGGCTACAATGACATCCAGCATTTCACTAAAATGAATGAGTTTCATTAAAAAATAGTTACTAGTGGTTCTGTGAATAGTAGACCTCGCGAACGTAGCTGCGACTCACCGTAGTGCTACAACAAACTACCGCCTTTATTAATTTTTTTTACAACAATCTGTGGAGTATCCGATGTATAATATTCCTCCAAAAAAATGTAAATAAAATACGTTCATAAATAACAGCAAACTTCCCATTTTGTCTTTTTGCCACAGCCATAGAAAAATAAAATTCAATTAAAAAATTTTTTTAGCTCTATACTTTTTGCCCCTATTTCTCCCCCCTCCAAACAAAACAATGGGTGAAATTTAAAATTATGTAACGAAACTGGGGGAAACGTCAAAAAGCGAGAGCAAAGCGAGCACTACGAGCTCGCGCTCGGGTGCAAAATTCCTGAAAGTCGTATTTCATTAATTTAGTTGAAAAGGCTTCCAACTTTAAATCAGATTCGATGATTTTTTTAAAATTCTCATACAAACTTCAATCCCCGCTTTAGGGGTGGAATGTCAAAAACCCATCTCTTCTGTGGACATACTAAACGGAATCTAGATCATTTAATTCTTCTACGTGCAGTGATTTGGGCTCTGTAATTATGAATTAGGACATGTTATTTTATGTAAGAGTCTATATAGACTACTTAGCTGTTGCCCGTGGCTTTGCCCAAAAAGTAGCATTGTCACTCTTTAGACATCCAACTATCTCCACATCATAGGAATTGTGAATTATGCATATCCGTACCCTAAAATTATTACCAACTAGCTTTTGCCCGCGGCTTCGCCCGCGAGAATTTCCCGTGGGAACAGTGCTTTTTCCCGGGATGAAAGGTACCCTATGTCTTTCTCATTACTTCTATGTGTATGCAAAATTTCAGTAAGATTTATTCAGTAGAAAAAGCGTGAAGTTTTAGTTAATATTTTTAGTTATGAATAATCAAACTCACTTTCGCATCTATATTATTAGTTAGGAATAGGATTAGGATAATAAGTACATACAGTACCCTAAAATACAATCAATAAATTAATTACGACACTTCATACATACAAAAAGTATTATTTATTTTCATAATTACCATATTACGAATCATATTATTATGTTCATTGTACTTTTGAGTAAAGTACAGTTCGTTCAGAGACAAAGAAACTATTTATTTTCATTTTATTTACTTTATTCACAAATATTCTAATAACCGGACGGACTAAATAGATACAATTAGATGCGATTAGTATAATCATAAATTGCACTAAATTTAATGTGACGGAACTCTGATCCGGGGTTCAACGTTGATCCGGAACCCATCACTTCTCTTGAGAATGATGTCAGCTTGCAAGTTGAACTCCTCTTCAGGTACTGCTGACACTGTTTTGAAATTGCGCAAAATCGTCGAAAGTAAAATTTTCAGCTTCAGCATGGCGTATTTGCGGCCTGAGAACAAAAATGCTCATTCATCAAGTCGAATATCGCTAAAAATATTATATTTTATCGTTATGTTGTTTATGTTTATTTTTCTATCGCACCACACTTGTTGCCTTTTTCTGTTCGGTCCAAATGTCAGACTGGCAGAAATGCCTTAAAATTTAAATAAATAAATTTTATTCTGTATGAGAAATACTTTTATTCTGTATAAGAAATTTGGCCTGTGGTGTGGCCCTAGAATAGCACCAACCCATCTCTTCCCGTGGGTGTCGTAAGAGGCGACTAAGGGATTTAAAACACCGGAGGATGGGCAGCAGCATCTTTCCGCGTACTATGCCATCACACTGCGATCGCCAACCCGCCTGCCAAGCGTGGCGATTACGGCAAAACCCCCCATGGATAAAATCCTTGGGGGAGGCCTTTGTCCAGCAGTGGACGTCTTTGGGCTGAGAGAGATGAGAAATAGCTATGTGGAAACTAAACAAACAAATTACAGGGCCGAATTAAGCCTATGCGGGACCCGTAGTACCTATGACCGAAAAACAGTCATTCATTATATGCGCGGGCATTGGCTATTTTTGCTACTAGGCTACTTCACGACTGTGTATTAACGTAGTGCACAAATCTAGGCGTTTTTTTTAAATTTTTTCCGTTTATTTGATGAACTGAGGTTTACTTGATAATATGTATGAAATGTAAATGGAATAAATTAATTAATCTATATGTTTAGCTTTCGAGATTTGGTTAATGATCAGATGTGGGCGTTTTGTTTGATACAGTGGACATTTTGATATGGTGAACTTTTTGCAACTGAAGGAATCAGAAAAAAAATATTTTTTTTTTTAAATTAAATGTGTTATGTGTTATTTATGCAAGAAGAACCACGTGCAGGAACAAGCGTGTTAATTTAATAGGTACAATGCACGCAAATTATAATTTACTTGCATTTGCATAGAATGCAATAATGACAAGAGAAAAATGCTTCATTATTCCAAAAATACATTTCCAGGGTAATCAAGTATAGGGAGGTACTATATACTTATATTACCTATGTATTATGTATATCTGGATATCAAATTCGTCTGCTCTGGTCATTCACCCTACTTGTTGTTTTTTTTTCGAATTAATATTCAAGTTAATACTTACTGGAGTGTTAATTAGACTCTAGTATTGAACATTTACATGATTTTTCTCTTTTTCAGTTCATAATTTAATACAGATGTTAATGTCTTTCAATACGGCTGCCGTTAGACGGCAGACGTCGTCGTCGTTGTCATGTTAGATAGGCGACTTGAAAAAAGTTAACACAGTGATATCTATCGAAAAACACTGTGGAAAACAAAAGTGATACCTAAGTATTTGAAAACTACGTACCAACACAGCTTCTGGGGCCGGCACTGAACGGTATGAAGCTGTAGTAGTGTCTATTTGCAGAGTTCTCCGGGAGGAAGTTGTCCGGGTCGAATTTATCCGGGTTTTTGTAGTGGTCCTTACTGCGGTGGGTGCCAAATGTCCCTATCACGACTGTGGCGCCCGCTGGTATAACGTAATTGTTTGTTGCTGTAGAACATTGCACAATATCCGGGTAAATCGATTAAATATCAAGTATGGGTGTAACGATATTTCCAAAATATATTTCTTCTATTGGAATATCATAACACCATGGGTTCTAGAAGTTATGTAGAACTTTATGATTAAACCGCACTTTTAGGCAAAATAAATAAATTTTTCTTCGTAAATTATTTTACTTACAAATTTGGACATCTCGGTTTAATCTCCTAGCTATAGCTGGGACTGGAGGGTACAGCCTTAATGCTTCCAGAATCACTCGTTCCAGGTACTTCATTTGCAAAGTGTCAGCAAATGTGACTGGACGGTCGGAGTCTCCGAAGATTCCATAGAGCTCGTCGTATACCTTAGCTTGGATGTCCTGGTAGACACCCAGCAGGCATAAGAGGAAGCTGGAGCCAGCTGCTGTAGTATCATGGCCCTGTAGAGAATTAATGATAGTATAAGATATAAGGACACGGACAAACTAAAAAACTTGCATGTAAAGGGAGAAATTTCGAAAAATCCACCCCTAAGGAGTAAAAGAGGCCTCTGAAAATATACTACTTTTCTGGTGATTGTTTTCTTGGATCAACACTCTACGAGTATTATGAAAGCAAATGATTTAGATAGTATACCTCAAACATAATTGTGTCTACTTGCTCCTTAATTTCGTGGTCCGTTATAATATTTGTCCCACTTTGGACGGATTCTATCATAAGGTCCAAAAATGCAAGGCGTTTCTTCTCACCTGTATGAAATATTTAGTGAATACATTGACATTTTTGTAAATAAAGACTTTATTGTTTTTGGAAAAAGTGAAAATTTTCTTACCCACATCGTTTTCATCAATAAAATCCAAATCATCTTTAAGACCTTTAAAAACATTATCTGATATAGTTTTGTTTTCTTCTTCTTTGTCATCATCAGTCGTTCTAGTTAATTCATCCATTGTTGGCGAGTTAATACCTTTGGCTTTATTGTGTAGATATATCTCCTTTTTATTTTTTAAAACCTGTATAAATCAAGTTATTTTAAAAACTTATTCGTAGTCGTTTTGATATTGAAATAATAATAATTATGCTGATTAATAAAAACCTTGTTCGTCAATCCATGAATGATCTGCAAAAGATGCTTTTGCTTCTTGAAAAATGAAGAAAATTGGAATAAGAAATCAAATCGCAGCCAAAATTTGTAATGTCTTTGATGAATTATATCACACATTCTGGAAAATATAACTTTGGTAAATAATATTGCTACTACATTCTGCTATTGATATTATGTATGAATATCATTGTCAGTTTTGACAAATATATAGTCAAAGATATTTAAATAACTTAGTAAGGAACTGCTAAGAAAAATATAGGTATAACACCGATTTAATTAAAAGATTTAATGCATATTTAACTTATATCAAGTACTTAATAACTAATAAAATAAATTCATAGAACACAGGTACAATTTAAGCTCAAAGAAAATCAATTATTAGTATGCGTTAGAGAATTTGGTCGTATTAAAAAATTCTACTCACTTCATAACAGCCATTGCGTAGTCGAAGCCAGACTCGTCTTGTGTTTTTCTTGTGATTCCCATAGCAGTTTCTGATAAAAAAAACAAATAAACATCACAAGTAACACACATCCCAAAAAAGAATAGGCAAATGTACCGAAACCTTTTCATGGTAACTGCATGCTTACCTAGCAATATATCTACCGTTGTTTCACTCATATAGTCGTGAACATCAAAAGTATTGCCAACTTCTTCCTTAATTTTATTTACCACATTCACGCTGTTCTGGTTAAATACACTCACAAACGATTTCAATATGTTTATGTGAAACGTGGGTGCGATCAGCTTTCGATGCGTCCTCCATTTATTGCCTGAAATCAAATTTGAAAATGACGCGTGCGATGTTGTCGCAATATCTTGAGAGCCCTGATCTACCGATAATTCTCTTATCACATGTGTTGGTGTCAACCGCCAGGTCAGATTATCCTACAACTGACGACGCTATTTCCACCTTATAGAGGTATAAGGCGTTGATAGCGTCGAATTTATAATGATTACGGGTAGGTGGCTATTCTGTTGACCATACGTACAGTCAGATGCAGAGAAAGCTAACCCCCTGAGATTAGGATTTGGTGAAATATATAGGTCTGTAGTAGGTGACTGTACATCTACACGTATTAACGAACGTTGCCAAAAGCGTTAAAAGTATTACAAACATCGTACCTTTACTTATAAGTAGACCCTCGCCAAGCCAGGGTTTGAATAGGTTATATTCATCGGATTTTTCGATATGAACTTGGCTGTTCAGGATAGCCTCTATATCGTCAGGGTTCGTGATGAAAACGTACAGCCTGGGACCGAGCCAAGCACGAACCACCGGGCCGTACACTTCCTTAACGGCTAGGCAAAATTTCACTACATCTGTGAAGTGAAAATTCAATGTACATATATTCAAACAGTACTTAATTTTAGACTTTGTTATTGATGTTGTAGATTTGATAATGGGGTACATTGGAAACAAAACAGTTATATTGTATTCAATTATATTTGATTTTTTATTATTTTACTCAGTAGTTAACTTAATTTAACTGAACACAAAAATACGTTAAACACAAACAAATGTTAAAAAGAACAATCAAGAATAAACAAATGAAAAAAACACTTATTAGCTTAGGATCTGTGTTTTAAAATTGATTTTACTGCTATTACTACTTATGTTGGTGAAATCACTACATATTTGAGTTTACATAGTAATAAATTATCTTATCTGTGTTTATGTAGAGTTCGAGTGGTGAAGACGTTTACTTGTAGTCGACATGTCCCAAGTTCGAACTCTACTTGTGCCTCAGGAGTTTGTATATTAATCTAACTTTTGTAATGTATGGTAGTTTTCATAGACTTCAGGTCAAAGTCAAATTTTTTTATTGAAACTTGGCCTTCAAAGAAGGCTCATTTTCACGTCGATAACTAATTATTTTATCATAATATATTATGTCTCAAAGCTACAAACTACTAGCATTTCGGAACGATCACTGCTGAGAAGAAATGCCGAAAGAAACTCATGAAACAGTCTCGGTCGCCTAACATGCTAGAGGGGCTATTTATTAACTTTATACATACACAGGGGAAGGAAAGATATGAAGAAACTTGCACTCTAGTCGACGATTTACTGTATTTATTGTGCGAAATAGGGAAGGATAATAGCAAAAACTACTTCAATATCATTTCCATGAAATTCGGTACACGTGATGAATATGAACACTCATAAATAGGAAGGACCAAATAAGAAAAGTATAATAAAATTTTAGTCACCTGTAGGCTTTATCCCAATGGCTATCAGTGCGTTTCCAAAGAATGGTATTGCTGGGGGACCAGGGATCTTGTTGCCTAATTGGTACAACTTGGACTGCCGATGTCTCCTCAATACCATCCATAAGGCAGCGGTGATGAGTACCAGACCGAAGGTAGCGATTCTAGCAATGTTCAGCTCCCTCCCTACGGCCTCGGCTTGATATGTAGCTGACATTTTGCTGCAATAAACATTTTCGAGTGAATACTTCTTTAGGCGCGCCGAACACTTTAGTTTGTGAGGTGAAATGTTCAGCTATGTAACACTCGTTCGGGTAAAGACGGCTCGGGTCGAAGATGACACTTTCTTTGACTTCTGTCGACTTGTTAATATATCAAATCACACACCACTTTTTATTACAAGCTTATTTGTTTCAACTGTCTCGGTTGCAAACCTAAGTCGCCCTATTTTCCGGTACGAAATACGATAGGTATCGGAGCAGGATTAGGAGGCACTACTGTGGATTCATTAGTGTATATTAGGCGTTTTCTGGTTTGTTTGATTTTTAGAATACTTTCCTTTAAAATATAGAGAAGCCAAGAAAAAATAAAGAAAAAGTTTATATTTCAACAAAATGCAATAAACGAAAATCCATACTAATATTATAAATGCGAATGTTTGGATGTGAGTTTGTGAGTTTGTGAGTTTGTGAATTTGTGAGTTTGTGAGTTTGTGAGTTTGTGAGTTTGTGAGTTTGTGAGGATGTTTGTTACTCAATCACGCAAAATCTACTGGACGGATTTCGATGAAATTTGGTACAGAGGTAGATAATGACCTGGAATAGCACATAGGCTACTTTTTATCCCGGGAAAAAGCACTGTTCCCGTGGGAAATTCACGCGGGCGAAGCCGCGGGCAAAAGCTAGTGTTAACTAAATTTAACCACGAACGGAAAAAAAACTCCAACCCACCTTTTTGTCTTCCGCACTTAACCTAAATTACAGATTTTTCGTTCATCAAGAGATTTTTCAAGAGGCACAAGTATAACACCGAACTGTCGATCTAATTGTGGATTGATACTCAGAAGGGAAATCCGGCAACCTTCGCATGATCCTAGCTGACCTAACCTTGGTCGATTATCCGAAATTGTTATGTAAGTGTGTTTCATGTGTGAGTAGTGATCCACTTTATAAGTTGCAGGTATTTGCTTGATAAAAAAAATATTACTGATGAAACGTTGCTTATATCGTCAAGTTTGTATGCTATTGTTATTTCATATATTATTCTATTTATTCTTAATTTTCTGTTTCCGTTTCCAAAAATTGTAAGTCAGAATTAAATAAAACTTAATATTTCCTTTAGTTTCTGATAAACAAATTGATGCAGTTGAATTTTCCTGTCGAGTTTAAAATCTCTTCTGCAACATATCCACACAATTGCTTTCCTCATTCTTGAAGGCGTTGGGCCACAAATACTTGTACTTATTTATTATTATAGTCATTACTTTACGTAAGTTATAATTTACGGTTACACTAATTATTTTTAAATGACATTATAATATGTAACTGTTTGAGTACCTATTTACTACAACTTTCTGTCGCTTACTCTGATGTTAGGTAGGTACCAGTGGCGTAGCGTCCTTAGAACACGATTCCTACCGGCTTCCCTTGGCAGATTCTAATATATACATTTTTTATTATTAACAATAATAGCTTAATCTCGCGGCCTACACTTGCACAAAAATCTATACTCTATACCCAACCCATATGACACTCTCTTACCATAAGCCGACGAGCGACGGCATTACCTTAGATAATTTAATATGAGCGCGAGATATAATTACATTGTGCGCACATCATTACATTGCGCGCTTTGTAAAAAATATTCTTCAATAGCTGGATACAACGTACGCAATGTATTCGAAACCGCGCAAACGCCACACGCACGATTTTATTTTGCAGGACGCGAGACGCGGTAGTAACTAACTCGCAAATAATATTGGGAATTTGTAAATTGAAAATGTATGGTGACACACACACAATGACATTACAACTACATATGCAACCACTCGTCGATATAGACAGCGATACAAGCCGATTTAAAATAGCCTACAACGAATCCTTATTGGTTGTTCCTGTTCGCTTGAAAAATTTTCGTCCAATCACAGCGATAATCCGCGAATGTCTAATGTCATGCTAATTCCTCAGATGAAGGAAAAAAGAATAGACATGTACAACTATAGATTGTTATGCCGTTTTATTACCGGTTTGCCGGTTTATTATTTTTTACTAAGTCTATTCTAATTCGCTGTTCGGTTCGCTTCGCGCGCATTTGCGCTTTGGTTTGCACTCACACGGGGCGTACCTATGCTAATTATCTATTGTTAACTTGATTGTGGTATATTATTTAGTTGTATTGTATAGTGTTTGTAGTTTGTTTCATGGTAAATGTTTGTTTGTTTATTTTTGTTTCTTGTCGTCACGTAGGCTTTATGATGAGAAAGGCGGCATTAGTATTAATAGGCAGTTGTCTTACTCGTACTTCCCGTTGACCTAAAATTATGAAATTTGGCAAAAAGCAAGGTCTAACAGTACTTATACAGGAATAAATCTGAAAATTGTAAATATGTTGTTGGAAATCTAAAAAAAGTGTTACAAACTTATTTTTGCGCTGGATTCAGTATGAATCTTAGGATCGAACTGCAAAGTAAAGTGTGTTTTTGAAACTAGTTGGACTTGTTGTTTAGTTAGAGCTATAATGTGAGATGCTTTGCGTGTACGGAACTCTCGGTGTGCGAGTTTGACTCGCACTTGGCCGGTTTCTTTCTATATATTTATAAAGCGCGTGTGAGTGTTTTTTAAAGCCACTTTTATCATACTCGACATGCACTGTGGCTTCACTTTTGAATATTTTCACCCCACGCCACTGGTAGGTACTCTACGATGTTTTAAAAATTAACGTAAAAATATAAGGTTTCCTTTTTTACTTCCTAAATATACTTCACAGGCAATTACAACGAAGAGAAGGAAGCAGAGATGCAGATATCTAAGTATGTAAGTCAAATTGTACACATAACCTTAATGGATACACATTCATTACACATAGCTCGAAGATCCACTTGATCTATCAGATCTATGCATTTCAGTTTTGGTCTTGTGAGCTTGAAGTTGGCAAAAGAAATTCTCAATCAGTATATACGTAGCTAGTTCATCGATTATTTAGAAACGAACCTCTAGGAAACATTCTATTGATCGACTAATTCGACCTGCAAATTAGGTGTAACAGTCTGTGATCTCATCGCTCCTCTATCCCCGAAGATGAGATATCAAAATCTTATTTTGATTAAAAGTGTCCATATTTTCCACAATCGTGTAGATACTTAGTTATCCAAGATCTATTGTTATCCGTACAGAACGTGAGTAACAAAAATAATAAACTTGATGATAAGATAGCTTAGTACAATCACATCGGTTAATATAACCGACTGAGACGTCCGTGTGTCCACAGTGTTCCGCAGTGCACCGAGATGGATGACGCACTGGGCCAGTTGGAGAAAATTAACAAAAATGGAACGGAAAATGGAAAAGTTGAGACAAAAGAATTTGAACCACGGGAGTCGCAAACGCCTTTGAGAAGACAGGTGTGTTAAGTGTTTGTGCTTTTTAAAGGTTTGAAATTGATGACGATGGACTGTGTTGTGATTTAATAAAATAATGTTATTAAGGTTTGTTGTAGAATGGGTAAGTACGTAAAATATTATAAATTACAGCAGCTATGCAGATATATTACTTCAAGTGTACGAGTAATTAACTATTATATGTTTGAAACAGTAGAAACACTTGCAAGGTAAAGATGGAAATGCAATCTTGATCTTGGTTCATTTTAATGAACCTTTTTAAAGGTAACTGGCAGTTAGCAGTTACTAAATTTGCCATATATTATAACTGAAATTAGAGAAAGTTCTTATCGACAAATGTTGGCTGATTTATCACGACATATCAGAAGGATAGTTCAACACTTAAGAAGGGTAGTTCGAAGCATAGAGTTATTAACATTTGAGCTTTATGGTTTGAAGACACGCGCTATGAAAACTCTCGGAACTTCCTCACAAGTGGAACCTTGAGCAACAGCTATTAAAAAAAAGATTTTTGATAAATAAAAGGGTATCTAAACCGCATAACTCGATAAAGCCCTTGGATCACATGGAAATGAACCCAAACTGGTTCCGGAGGTATGCAATCTCAAACAGACCAATGACACTTTGACTGGCCATTGAAATGCATCACGCAAGGTTCTTGATGGAATTTTACAAATTATTTCTCAAAGCTAAAGCTTTGTTGTAATGTCTAATCTAAATTAAGTTTATTACTCTTTCTCAAAAAATCAATCAACTAAAACTTATTCAAAAGTTAACGTAATAAAAAGACATAACAATAAATGGAGCAAATTTGCGCACAGTTTTGGGATTTTAGAAAGAAAACAAAACCTATGAGGTATTGTCAAAATAAATAACGTGGACTGAAAGGATAAACACTGAAAAAAGGGACGTTATCTTGACGTGGAGAAGCTCTCTGAAGTGTATTTTCTCCTTATCTTATTTTCTCCTATACAGAGACATAATTACTTTTGTCAGCACTCAAAATCTTATGTGCCTTTTCCCAATGACGATAGATATAAATTCTTCTTATAAACCTTGGCACATCTTCCTAATTTCAAGTGTTTAGACTATCCAAATCTATACTATCCATACTTTTTAATAAGGCTAAAGAATTAATTTGATTGTATATTTGTTTGAGATTAGCGCAATCTCTGAGACTAACGATCCGATTAGAAATTGTTTTTCTGTGAATGATATTCTAGAAGCCACGTTCATGAGTAAGGAATCCTGAATTCACACAAGAGCGAAGCTGTGTTGCATAGTTAGTAGATACAAAATATATTACGAAAAGAAGATATAAACCGTTTCATGGTAACGTTAACAAATGTTATTTTCATAAAACTGAGGAAACAGAGATATGTAATTTTAAATGACTTACGTAATTTTATGCGAAATTTGGTTTATTTTTACAATTTTAACTACTCAAACGATTGTTACGCACATACGAGTATTGTTAAAGATACAGTAAGGGACAGCTTAAATACTGTTCTAGAGGAACAATCAAATTAAAAAAAATAAAGAAACGAAGAGAAATAAATTTTCCTCTTTTGGTGGAAATGGAGATTGTAAGAAACAAAACCTGCAAGAGCTTATCGCAACTTAATATATATATAAATTAATAATTTTGCTCAATAAGCAGGAGCCATAACGGCGGTATTCTTAGCAATATTAAATGTTACATTATTATGTACCTACTCTTTCTTTACTAGTACAATAGTAATAGTTGCAAAAATCGAAGTATAAATATAAGTGTAGTTATAAATAAAGATATGCAAGCATTAGTGCTTGGATTACCGTAGGATTTAATATATCCTTCGGATAAAAAGTCATTCTGTAAAGATTGTGTTTGATTTAATTGTGATATCTTATCGTAATAAATAATTTATTGCTTTTCACATTGTACAGTAGATAAATACCCTGTCGGGCATTGCATTGGTTATTACAAATACAGTTATGCATCATTTCAGCTGATTTTCGTATCCTTCTAAGATTTCCAAATTCGGAGGAGTTTGAATTTAGCAATTAACCAAATATTAAATTTTAAATTAAATGTTATATAACTGGAGACTTAGGAAATGTGTGTCGGGAACGAAGATCAATATCACAAGATAATTAAATTGAGGTCATACAAACTCGTAAATAGTGCTATCAATTTCTATTAGCTGACATCAAACTTGTTTTCTCTGACACTCGTATCAGTCCACGTGCTAGAGAGTACTGAACTTAGTGTTAGTATGATAATTAATTAGATTTGTATTGAATTGTTGCAAAATAACTGATAGTGGCAGATGGTTGATGATTTTTTGTTATTCCTTAATCGATAATATAATATAGAAAACAAATATCTGACACATTCACTATATTTTTTTTTCTCAACCTTAGAAGACTAATTTAAGAAATAGGTAGGTATTAAATACACGCCCTCGGCTCGTTTCATAAAACCACACTCATGTTTTAATGCCTCTCATTATGTATCAGTTGCATAAACTACTATTATTTTTAATTTTATGTAATGTGCGTTTATAAAGTACGTCTTTATAAAACCATCTTCAAATTCGTAATTCGAATATTTCCGCTGCTATTTACAATATTATTATAAGATTACTATATAGAAATTTCGCCCAAAGTAACATTTACAATATTATTATAAGATTACTATATAGAAATTTCGCCCAAAGTAACATTAATTATTTCTGTATAATAACTGGACTAATAAGGTCAATGCTTCTCAACCTTTGTCTTAATATAGTAAAAATTATGGTAATTTGTTGCAGTTTTTAATATGCTTCGGCACATTCATGGTGACCCTCGGAGCTGGGTCTACTGCAGGCTTCTCCGCAATACTCATACCGCAGCTTCAGCACTCGAAAGGGAAACACAAGTACTCCATAGAGACTATATCATGGCTAGGTAATATATATATATATTTTTTTAATAAGCTATATAGTGTTCCCTGCTGAACTGGACAAACGCATTGAAATATCACGGTTTGCATTATATTGCCAATATTAAGTTACCAATGTTATAGGCATATACAATACATACCTCTACAATAACAGTATACTTAGTTATGGTCAAAAATTCTTTTTAAATTTACGATGTTTTTGTTCCTGACCTGTTTATGCTATTTAGAATTAATGGTTCGCTTACTAATGAAATATTATTTAATTTCAGCATCAATATCGTCATTTGCTCTAGTATTTGGTAACCTACTCTCAGGATATTTAATGGAAAGGCTCGGCAGAAGACGGTCGCAGCTCGTATGCGCCGCTTTCTTCGTAAGTGGGTGGATTTTGATTGGATGTTCACAAGACAAACTTTACCTCATTTTAACAGGAAGATTTGTTACTGGCTTATGTCAAGGATGGCTGGGCCCACTTGGACCTGTATTCGTTGGAGAAATCAGTTCTCCGGTGTATAGAGGAATCTTCCTAGCTGCTATGTCTCTAGCCATAGCGTCTGGTGTATTAATGTCACATCTTTTCGGCACTATACTTCATTGGAGCTATGCATCATTCCTCTGTGGATCATTCCCTCTTATAGGAGGAATAATATTGTATCATGCACCAGAGTCACCGGCATGGTTAGCCTCCAAAAATCGTATTGATGAATGCATCGCGTCCTTCCAGTGGTACAGAGGAACGAGCCCGGAAATGAAATCAGAACTGGATAAAATGATTGCCGAGCAGACAAAGAGAGACAGGACGAAAGGAAAAATAGAAGCACTGAAGTTAAATATCAAAAAACCGGAATTCTACAAACCGTTGTTTGTGATGACAGTATTTTTTGTAATAACGCAGTTGTCTGGTGTAAATGTTATTTGTGCGTATACTACAGACATGATGAATGAACTCATAGGAGGTCATACCAATAAAAAGAATGTGTATGTGGCTATGTTAAGTATAGATGTTTTGCGATGTGTATCGCTGTGTGTCGCATGCGTGTTACTAAGAAGACTGGGTCGACGGCCCCTTGCAATGTTTAGCGGAATTTTTACATCTGTGTCATTGATAACGTTGGCCCTGTACTTGTATTTGGTTGATACACGAACTATAAGACACATCATGCCAGTTATATCTTTAGGTTTGATGGCGATGTATATTATAGTATCAAATTTGGGCATATCGCCCTTACCTTGGAATATGGTTGGGGAGCTGTTTGCGACAGAAACTAAAGGTGTAGGTTCAGGTATCAGTGTAATGATGACTTCCATTGCTTTCTTTGGAACTGTTAAAACAGCCCCCGCCATGTTTGAAAGTATAGGTCACCATGGGACATATCTATTTTATGGTATATCAACATTACTGGGGACAATATTCTTGTTCTTCTATCTTCCGGAAACAAGAGGAAAAACTTTGTTACAAGTCGAAGAGTACTTTAGACATGGTAACAATAAATCTCAAGTGCCAGAAAATGAACCATTAAGTAAATCAAATGTTTGACTTAGCCGTTATCATTAGGTAATTCAAATCCAGATCTCTTACTCTAGTGATATTTTATTATGTCAATTTATCACAAAGAAACAATATGATTTAGGTACAAATAATGATTTAATGTTTAGTGGTAATAGTTAAATCTTACGATGTGCATTTATAGTATACATACAAATTCTATATACATTTTAAAATATTTAATAAGTAGTGTTTTCATTAATTATTAAAATTTAATGTATAAATAAAAAAGTTTAGTTAAGACTACATTCATCAATACCTAAACTCTAGGAATCGAAGGCTGAGATAAGGCACATAGTTTACGTAAATAATACATATACCTAGAATAAAAATAGATATCTGATTATCCAGAGGATAGAAGATAATATTTAAGTTAGGTATATTATGAAAAAAGTTATTTTGAAAAAAAAAAATGAGATTTATAAACTTGGCTATGTTAGTACACTAAGATAATAAAAAAATAATTTTAAGTTTAAGTGAAATGAATACTTTCGGAACTACTCGAATGTTACATATAACTATTTTTTTAACTTGAAATCAATAAAACATTACTTGACATACATTTGTAGTGTTTTTAAAATTGTTTGTTTTTAAAATTGAGAATCAATCATGCATTAATTTTACAGCCAAAAGGTTAAGTTGATTGTTCTAAGTCTAAATTATACTAATAATTAGTTATGTTATCTCGTATTTATAGGACATAAATTATGAAATATTATTCAATATTACTTTAAAATTGGTGTCAATGATAAATTGTTTGATATAATTGAATGATAGAGTTTAGGAATATTATAATTGTTGTGTAATATTTCTGCTGATCGACAGAAAATATAGTTTTTCTAATAGATTTGGCATTTACTAACAAATTTTATTTATTAGTTCTATTATATGTACAAAATATACCAGTGTGGAGATTAGAGCCTTTTTTATAACCCTGCAAAGAATATTGAAAAAATGCGTAGAGAACATTATGAACCAGAATGTCAATCATGTACAATAATGTACATGTGAGGTTTGGTATATTGTAATTCAACTATGTATTTCCATCATGAAACTAGATGAAACTCAAATGTGTTTTATTTGAATATTAGTAATATTTATTAAAAAAATATTTTTATTATTCATGAGTATTATTTACTAGATAATGATAATGTTCTTATAAATCATTGAATCATTTTATAAATGTAAGTACACTACCAAACCCCAAATGCATACAAATACGATTAGGTCCCAGAATACTAACTTTGCTAAACATATATGCCCAAAATATTATTCCACAACATTCAATTAATAAGATTTATTAAATCATAATGATAACTTATCAAGTAATTTATAAACGAGTGTGTTCGATGGCGAATGAAGAAATAACATATTAATGACTTCCTGACTCTAATAACATTTCCTTGAAGATAAGTCGGACATATCCTTTATAGGCCTATTTCACAGTCGGTTAAGTGGGCACTGGCACGTGTCGCGTCGCATCGCAACTTTTTGTTGCGACATGTGAAGAAGCAATTCGCTAACATGTGCGACGATTTTTTTTGAAATTTTTAAATTCCCACGGGGACATGTTATTTTTTGCTGGGAGCGGAACGCATCTGGTGCATAGATTTATTTTTAGGCTCAGTTTTTAGGGCTTAAAGGAATAGGCTGCTTCTGGGTAAGCTCGCTACACCCCGTAAATCCCATCTCTGTCCTCGGGTAAGATTGTCGTCAAGAGTAAACCCATCCTTAATCATAAAAAAAATGGATTCGGTATTCTCAATCCAAACTAATATTATAAATGCGAAAGTGAGTTTGTTTGTTTATTTATTTGTTTGTTACCTCATCACGCTTTATCTACTGACCCAATCTTCCTGAAATTTTGCATACACATAGTTAGAAGTACGGAGAAGGACATAGGGTACCTTTCATCCCGGAAAAAAGCGCTGTTCCCGTGGGAAATTCACGCGGGCGAAGCCGCGGGCAAAAGCTAGTAGGAAATATAGAGATAATATAACAACAACGTGATGCTGGCAAGTTGGTTTTTGCAGTAGGTAAGTGGTTAAGTTCGTTATATGCATACCTACATAGAATATTTAAGTTTTGACATAAAAAATCGGATATAATTTACTAGGAAAGTTGGGATACTTTTAACTTCTTCTTCTGGGCGTGTCAATGCCATTCCAACGATATCGGTTCAAATTGTATCTGAAAAGTGTTCCGCCACTTCTATGGTCTCATACTTTGAACTGAAAATTACTCTTATAAAATCGTTTTGTTGTTGATTGCGTGATATTCACATGCAATGACAGTCACAATTAAATAAACTACATTGTTATTCGTTATTCGTTTAACTAATAATGTGAAAGACAAATTAAGGTACTTTGCTGTCTAGACAGCTAATTATAAATTCATTAAAAAGTTATTGTGGTAAATACTATAAACGTAGTAAGACGGGTTTATGTTTGTACTGGGAGATAAATTGTTAAATATTGAATCAGGTCATTACCATCGACTATATACTCACAGAAAGGCGTGAGAAAGGAGTCATATCTGATTTGAATTAGTCGTAGAATAGGTTTTTGTTTCGAATCTAATACTAGTTACGCCTCGATCTTCACCTCCGTGAGAATTTCGGGATAGAAAGTACCCTATATTATGTTGTTCTAGGTTTTACTTTACCATTGTTTTGTAGCAAATTTATCGAAAATCATCCAGCCAGTTGTTTTTGCGTGAAAGATTAACAAATATCCAAACATTCATTCACACAAACTTTTACGTTTATAATATTAGTAGGGGCACATTATATAATACTGTACTAGTCGTAGGAGCTTTATCTACCAAACACAATAAAATAGCTGGCATATTGATGCAACTAGAATTATAAGTTTATTTTATTGAAAATTTTAAATATACACTCGCAAATTAATCAATACTTACCCTAACCGAACTAAATTCTTTAAATTTATACTTCCGAAAAGGGTTCCAATAAATTGTGACCTTGTCGGTAAATCAAACAATAAAATTACACAATGCACAATTGGTGCATAATTGATAAACGGTTTAACAGTTGATTGACTAGCACAGTCAGTAGCCTATTGACATTACAAATTCGCCTTTATAACCAGCGCAAAGAGTCTATGAAGAGTAACTTGATGCAGTTGTCTGTACGTTCATACAATTAGCATCCCGGGTCATCATTAACATAATCAATGCGGTAAGTACAAAAGGCCAATGTCGGACGCAGCCAGCTATTACTAAAAGTGCGTAGAATTGGCTTTATTTGACAGACAAGAAGTTCCTGTGTATTATTTTCACTGATCAAGCTCATAGAATAATGAGTTTACAGAAGAATGGTCTGACGTTTTACACATTTCTACACAACTGTGGTAGCACAGTATTATGAGAGGAGAGATAGATTATGAGAAAAATGGCCTATAAGAAGAGAGCTCTATGATTAACAGTGGATAGAAAAAGGCTGAATTGATAAGAATTAAAATATAAAAGTAGTTAGTAATTCTCAAAATTTACGTCCACATGAGATATTATTGATAAAAAAATCTATATTTTCATTTTTAAAATAAAAGTCTTCATTTAAATTCGATCATGGCAGGTATATTTGATGTAGATATTTCGGGAGATATTAGTAGCACCCATAGCCGGAGAGCATGTATGAAGAGAGTGATGAGTGTAGAGGATGCAAGAGAGATCTGTAATCGTAGCAGGTGGAAATCGCTAGTCTCTGCCTACCCCCTCAGGAAAAAGGCGTGATAATATGTACGTATGTAAATCGGGATTTATCTATGTTTTCTGTAATTTGCAGCCAGTTGCATTTCCCATAGCAGGCAGTAGACCGTAGAATATATTAATAATCCAAAGACACGTGGCTGAACGGAAATGGTACACGTGCTGGCAATTTAGAAGTAGGGTAAAAAAATTGTCTAGAAGAAGCACCTATTTTGAAGTGGGCGGGGCGGCAAATAGAACACGAATGTTGAATTGACCCTTTTAAAGGGTTGTTTGTTGTAATACTTAGGATTTTTTTTGTATAGTGATGTTTTGTTTTTATTTTGCATTTATTATATGTTAGATAAGATTCTGTTGTGATTCACATTTAGTGCGTAGCGAAATATTGTTTATATTAATGCTTTTATATGTAAGAAATTTTGAGTCATACGTAATGGTACGTACCGTTAATTTTTTTTTTGAGATACATATTTGCATCATATCTCTATTCCAATGTCACTCGCCAGATAGTAGAAGTAATTTCATTTAAATTTAAGAACTTTGTTCTTGTCGGTGGAGTGTTTTTTCCATGTCTCCCTATCCTAGTAGAAGTAAAGTAAGTAAACATATTTTTTTTTTAGTTAAAAAATAATTGTTTTAAATGGCAATAAAATACAGGAACCTTAGAACAAATGAATCGGGTGAAAGTAAATATAAAGAAATTGCATAGAAACAAGGAAAAGAGCAACAATGTAATTTATTTGATAGACATCGGTGATACGGTGAAGTGTTTGTTTTGTGGCGTAAGGCGTATTGCTATCTTCAGAGATAATAATCGGTTGATAGGTATTACTGGGTACTACATACCCAGGTATGCAGTAACCAGTAGGTGCTCAAGGATAGTGTTACTGACTTGGTAATAAATGAATGGTACTGATTTACGAACAATAGCAAAATCATTAAGAATACAGAGATTAAATATTATATCATCAGTTTTATAAGAATTGAACATAATATTAACCACGCCATTGCTTATAAATCTTTATCGTCAGGGATAGCGGGTCGATACACTTCCACTCAACTCGATAAAAAAAAATATTATATATTTTTTTAAGATCGGGACTGATTTTCAATAGAATTTTTCAAAGCATTATTAAAACTATCCAATTGTACGCCTCTCTTTTTGTTTCACTATCTTTAGTATTTTTCTTATGTGTTTGTGCAAATTGTACAAAAATAATTATCTATTTAAATTATTTATTTAAATCGACAGGGAACGTCCGGGTTTGCGTTCTTAATAGAGGAAACGGGGGTGCGTGTGCGTTTGATATGGTGCGTATGCGCATACAACTGTTACAGCATGTGCAGTTGTCTCCGTGATTCCGGTTTCATGATGTTTTTTTAAATATTTAATTATGTTAAAAACTGTTTTTATTTTAGATCTGAAACTTAACCGGCCTCAGCGTATTGTAAAAACAAAATATTATAAATTTTAATATAAAAATTTGGGAAGTTAAATTCCTTCTAACAACAAGGTCACGGAACAAAAGTCCGTGTTGCTCTATGTCTAATTCAGATTAAAAAGATATTTTTTTGAGGGGTAGGTAGGTAGTCACCAAGTACATACTCTAGTCTGAATATGTTTCCCATAATTTAGGGATAATTTATAATGAATAAGAGACCTGCAACACTGCACCCTCTTTCCGCCGAGGTTGACACACATGCACTCTATTTTGAGACATAATTAGGTGAGTGCATTAAGTTGCACCATATTGTGAATGCGTGCACTGCACAGATTGGGACAAGTAAGGTTAGCAGCCACAGATGGTGTATAGTGGGGTAGGTATAGGTTGGAGCGTGAGCCCCATATAATAATAAAAGTAATCTTCAGGGTCGTTGTATGATAATAATAATTTATTGATAAAACATAAGACCTAAAACAAATATAAATAACGGTTAGAAAAAGATAATAAACACACTTCACTATAAATTTAGAATCACTTCCAAAAGAACCAATAAAACTTAATAATACATACCCGATAAGGGTCTATGTTGATTTATATAATATTAAATATATTTAAGATATATTATTTATCTTTATAATATTAGACGATAAATGATTTACATAAACTGAGTCAAGAATGATATCAAAATGTAGAATCGAATGTGTATGAATACAATTTAAAATTTATGACAGGTGAAATAAGTATGTATGTGCCAGCGCACGCATAAATGGATCAAAGAGGATGAACGCGTCGCCGCGTTACAGTACCGGGGGGGGCCGGTTTTAAAAAAAAAGTTTTAAAAACTTTTTTTTTAATCTTAAAAATTGTTAAAAAATTGAAATATATGTAATTTTGAATTTAGAGAGTAAATTATGAATTAAAAAATACATAGTAAACTTAAATATAAATATAAACTTATTATACAATAGTAGTATAATTAAATGGATGAAGTGAAAGTTAATTTAGAAAGGTGAATGAAATTGAGATGAGTATATACAATAAGCCAATCAGTTCCACATATATCCTACCTAACAAATACTAACATACATACATCACCTAACAAAGTCATAATTCCATTTAAGGATTTGTGACTAAATACATCATAGAGAAAGCTTATATAACAGGAAGCATTTCTCAAGAACTGAGCTTATTAATGGTGTAGGCTTAATTAAAAATTAGTCACCAACCGCTAACTTGTAAATAATAGCTTAAGGCTTTTTTAACGTGTCACTAAAACCGCACGATGACAAATATGTACAAGCATGTACCTTAAAAAATAGGTAGAGTATAAAAATAACACTATGCGCGAAACGCAAAAATTAAAATAAACGTTTTAGTAATGACGTAAGGAAAATATCAAGTTAATGACATAAATTGTGTAAGTAAGTAAGGTAAATAAATAAGGTAAGTAGAGTTACAAATTAGAAAACTCTAATTAAAATAATACGGTAATTAAATACAATTAACAGTAATTAACGGTAATTAAATGTAATTAAAAGTACTTAAAGGTAAGTAAAAGTACTTAATTAAAAGTTATTAATTAACTTTAGTTAATTAAAATAGGAGAAGAAAAAGAAGTAAAAAAAATAATTGAACAAATTTTCAAATTAGGATGACAATTGTCAAATGAGATGAGAAACTAAAAGGTGATGAGGTGAGAAAATAAACATCTTTTCAAATAAAAAGATTAAATAGTTAATAAGGCAACTAGAGTAAAGAAATTGCCTTAATTGGCTTAATATCTTTGATATGCCAGCGGCCTAGGGGTTTATGATAAAAATCTGTTAAATCATAAACTAGTGGCGAGATTTTATTTGTGATGTAACATTTAATAAATTTGGGTGCTAATTTAGCCGAAAAATGTTTATCAGCAGAACTTAAAGGATAATTCCGCTTCCAAACGATGTCACCTATATTAAATTCGATATATTGACGATGCTTGTCGTAAAGCTTAGCATTAACGTCATGGGATTTATACATACGTTTTTGTACTTCTGAAAATACTGGAAGTAAATTACCTAAATGCTCTGCATAAATATCGCGAGGAGCAAAAATATAATCTTCAATAGATTCGGTATCTGAATATATTGAACCACAAGTAATTAATTCACGGCCGAAGACGAGGTAAGAAGGGGTAAATTTTGTTGTTTCATTAACGGATGAGTTAATGGCAAATTGAATATGATTCAAATGTAAGTCCCAAGTACGATGGTCGTCATCAACAAAAGAAGCTATAGCTGTGATTATAGTTTTGTTGTAACGCTCAACAGGATTTACTTGAGGGCAGTAACGTGGAGTGTAATGTACATGAGGTATTTTGTAAGTATTAAACAAGTCTTCAAGTTCAGCACTTATCATTTGCGGACCATTATCTAGAATTATGGTTTCTGGAATTCCATAATTCATAAAAACTAAATTTTCAAGAATATGTTTTATAATAGATGATGTTGCTCTTTTAATGGGGTAAATAAGGCAGTATTTAGAAAAACAGCAGGTAACCACTAATATGAATCTATTTAATTTACGTGATAAAGGTAAGGGACCAATAAAATCGATAGCGATTGTTTGAAAAGGACGAGAACAATTTTTAGGCTTGCCCATTAAACCGATAGTGTTTTGATTTTGGTGTTTGTAGGCTAAACAAGTATCACATTTAGAGATGAAAAATGCTACATCTTTGTACATACCAGGCCAATAATAATGAAGTTTAAGGCGATGGTAGGTTTTGAAAATACCGAAATGAGCTGCAGTAGGTAAATTATGGCCGTAGTTATTATGGCCTGTGGTGTGGCCTTAGAATAGCACCAACCCATCTCTTCCCGTGGGTGTCGTAAGAGGCGACTAAGGGATCTAAAACACCGGAGGATGGGCAGCAGCATCTTTCCGCGTACTATGACATCACACTGCGATCGCCAACCCGCCTGCCAAGCGTGGCGATTACGGCAAAACCCCCCTATGGTTGATACACCCACAACACGGCCCCTAGTCCCCGGCGGCCCCGCTATCCCGGACTCTGGTAGCGGTCACGGTAACGGCGGGGCAGGGGGTGCTAAGAATCCCCGGCAGATGCCAGGCTACCAACCCCGACGACCCTTGGCCCTGGCAACTTACAACACGTGCACACTGCGGACCGACGAGAAACTCGCTGAACTGGAGGAAGAATTGAGCAGGTTACGATGGGATATTGTAGGATTATGTGAAGTCCGAAGAGAGGGGGAGGACACCATGATCCTCAAATCCGGAAACCTGCTCTATTTTCGGGAGGGCGACCAACTGTCCCAGGGTGGTGTCGGGTTTATCGTCCACAGGTCCCTCGTCAACAACGTGGTCCATTTCGAGAGTGTTTCGGCGAGGGTAGCGTACCTTGTACTCAGAATCACCAAACGGTATTCGTTGAAGGTAATACAAGTATACGCACCGCCCTCATATCGCTCCGACGACGAGGTAGAGACTATGTATGAGGATATTTCTAGAGCCATACATAGCTCCCAGGCCCACTATACCGTTGTGATGGGGGACTTTAACGCGAAACTAGGCAAACGAAGCGATGATGAGCTGAGAGTGGGGAATTTTGGATATGGAACGAGGAATGCACGGGGTCATCTGCTGGCCGGCTTTATGGAGAAGGAGGGCCTCTTTATGATGAACTCCTTCTTCAAAAAGCCAAAACAGCGAAAGTGGACATGGTTGCATCCTAATGGCGTTACAAAAAATGAGATTGACTTCATCTTGTCGACGAAGAGGCACATATTCAATGATGTCTCTGTGATCAATGCCGTAAAAACAGGAAGCGATCACCGATTGGTAAGAGGCATATTGAATCTTAGAATAAAACTCGAAAGGTGTCGACTGATGAAGTCTACGCTCCGACCAGCGCCTATCCAGCTCCAAAACCCCGAGAGCTTTCAGCTCGAGTTGCAGAATCGCTTCGAATGCCTGGGAGACTGCGAAAATCTGGACGATTATAATGACAGGTTTGTGCAAATTGTTCAAACAGCTGGGTCTAAGGCCTTCAAAACCCGCTGTTCAAAAGGAACCAAAAAGATCTCGGACCTCACCAACAAACTCATGGAAGAAAGACGAAACTTGGTTCTGCAGTCCTCTGACGATGCTGCTCAGTATCGACGTCTAAACAGACAGATCTCCAAGTCCCTAACGCGCGATTTACGCCAATTCAATACTGACCGTATTGAAGAGGCGATTAAGCGAAATAAGGGCTCAAAAGTGTTTGCAAGGGATCTGTCTGTTGGTCAAAGCCAACTGACCAAGCTGAAGACTGAGGATGGCAGAATCATTTCGTCGAAGCCAGAGCTGTTGGAAGAGGTTGAGAAGTTCTACGGACAATTATACACCAGCGTACGCGCACCTGTCAGTAATCTGGCCAAAGATCCAAGAGCCAGATTGACCCGACACTACACCGAAGATATCCCGGACGTCAGCCTATACGAGATTAGAATGGCTCTCAAACAGTTAAAAAACAATAAGGCACCGGGTGATGATGGAATCACGGCTGAGCTTCTGAAAGCAGGTGGAACACCGGTATTAAAAGCTCTTCAGAAGCTATTCGATTCCGTCATACTCGAGGGACAAACGCCTACGGCATGGCACAGAAGTGTGGTGGTACTTTTCTTCAAAAAAGGCGACAAAACCTTATTGAAGAATTATAGGCCTATCTCACTTCTGAGCCATGTCTACAAACTGTTTTCGAGAGTCATTACGAATCGTCTCGCTCGCAGGTTCGACGACTTCCAGCCTCCCGAACAAGCCGGTTTCCGAAAAGGCTTTAGTACCGTAGACCACTTACATACGCTGCGGCAGATTATACAGAAGACTGAGGAGTATAATCAGCCCTTATGCTTGGCGTTTGTGGACTACGAGAAAGCCTTCGATTCGATCGAGACCTGGGCTGTGCTACAGTCTCTCCAACGGTGCCAAATTGACTATCGATATATCGAAGCGCTGAAGTGTTTGTACGAAAACGCCACCATGTCGGTCCGTCTCCAGGATCAAGGCTCGAAACCTATCCAGTTGAAGCGAGGGGTGAGACAGGGAGACGTTATATCTCCAAAACTGTTCACCGCCGCCCTGGAAGATGTCTTCAAGCTTCTGGACTGGAGCGGACTCGGTATCAATATCAACGGCGAGTACCTCACTCACCTTCGATTCGCTGACGATATCGTAGTCATGGCTGAGACCTTGGAAGACCTAGGCACAATGCTCGATGGCCTCTGTAGAGCCTCTCAACAAGTGGGTCTAAAAATGAACATGGATAAGACGAAAATCATGTCTAATATCCGTGTCGCACCCACTCCTCTAAAGGTTGGAGACTCTACACTCGAAGTTGTTGACAATTACGTATACCTGGGACAAACAGTTCAGTTAGGTAAGTCCAACTTCGAGAAAGAGGTCAACCGTCGAATCCAACTCGGCTGGGCAGCGTTCGGGAAGCTTCGCGATATCTTCTCGTCCAAAATACCGCAGTGTCTCAAGACTAAGGTCTTTGACCAGTGTGTGTTGCCAGTGATGACATACGGAACAGAGACGTGGTCGCTTACTATGGGCCTCATAAGAAGGCTCAAGGTCACCCAAAGGGCGATGGAGCGCGCTATGCTCGGAGTTTCCCTGCGTGATCGAATCAGAAATGAGGAGATCCGTAGGAGAACTAAAGTAACCGATATAGCCCGCAGAATCGCCAAACTTAAGTGGCAGTGGGCGGGGCACATAGCTCGCAGAACAGATAGCCGTTGGGGCAGAAAAGTTCTCGAGTGGCGACCACGAACCGGAAAACGTAGTGTTGGCAGGCCTCCCACTCGGTGGACCGACGACCTGGTGAAGGTCGCGGGTTGCGCATGGATGCGGGCAGCGCAGGACCGGTCGTTGTGGAAATCCTTGGGGGAGGCCTTTGTCCAGCAGTGGACGTCTTTCGGCTGAGAGAAGAAGAAGAAGAAGGTAAATTATGATTTTCATAAATAATGGACTCTCGAAACTCTGATGGAATTACGAGTTTCCAGTTGAATTCGGAATTATATTCAGTAACAGCGCGACAATATTTAAATAATTTATTATTTTTAATGAGGTAATCTGGAGTAGAAGTTGGATTTATTTTACATTTGTCAAATGGACGTAGTTATGCAAACCAGATCCAACCCACACCTTGGCCAAAATTGAGTTCTGTACACAAAATTATTCAAAAATAGGCCTTACGTTTATGGAAAAAAAGACCAGTGTCTCCAGTGTTTCATTGGTCTAAAAAATTTATTTTTTTCAAAGATACCATCTTAAAACAACATATTTGGAACGTAAGAAAAGATCCAAGCAGCGCGATTTTCAGGAAATAAAACATAAAACTAAATCCATGTCACTTGGTTCTATATATAATTATGAAATTGTTATTTTATGAGGATCATGCCGATTGGATCTTATTTGCATAATAAATATATTCACAATTGCATATTTTGAATAAGATCCATTTCACATGGTTCTTTGTTTCGTTTTGAATGAATACAGTTCTTACGAAACATGCGGTTTGGATCTCGTCTATGTAACGTTTTACGTAATTATGCAAACCAGATCCAACACAAAAATATAGAATGTTGGGAAATTGATGTTTTACTTTGGGACTTAATATTTAAATATAAGGAAAGTTTATTAAATACGCTAATAAGTAATATCATAGATAATACTTAAAAGTACACGGTCAAAATTCTATTACAGCGACTGAACAGTAAAATGTCTGAATTTTCATGGAAAACATTGAATGGATCCTGTTTGCATTAAGTTAGTTTGCAGTTTTTTCTTAATTGCCTATATACCATGTACTGTGACACAATTGATTTCGTTTTATACATTGATGCAATGTTTTGATATTAAGACAATATAATGAAGAGGCATCGGCGAATTACAAATGGCTTTATTTTTAATCATAAATTTAACCAAAGTTTCAAAATGCTTTGTTAAAAAAATAATAATAAAGAATAATATCTGAAAGCTTTTGCAGTTATTCTCGGAGAATGTCTAAAAAGCTTTCAGATATTATTCTTCGGGTTCATCTAATTCAAACTCGAAGTCCGGCGCTCCCGAAAAACCGTCGACATCATCAACAATCCTGTCATCTCTAGTCAAATTCTTATAGAAATTGTTTACATCGTTTGGAATAACATGTAAAATACTTCTTATGTCTTCCAGTTTTACACTGGGTATGGGCTTTCCATTAGGCCAAAGTGAATCCATTCGGTTCTTGGACATAATTGGTTGTCTACCACGGGTGTTCTTTCTGTATGTTGAGCTCCTTGAAATCTGCTTCTAAATTTGTTCTCATATAAATTCCTTTTTAAGAACTAGTTCCTTAATTTTAAGCCATGAAATTTTCGATTTATCGACTGATATTTTCTTATTTGTAATAATGTTTTCTAATTTGTAACATGAAAGAAAATCTTCTTTAGTCATTTTTGTCACATGCATGGGTTTATTCTTCTTGCAATTTTTTATTATTTCTATGTAATCTTGTAGTGTATAAAGTCTCTGCTGTAATTTTAAAGTATATTCTATCCTCCCAAAGTCAGTGTCATTAGGCTAAAAGCTATGCCCTGATTCTAAAAATCTAATACTTATCTTTTTTATTTATTTTTTTTATTTTTGAGCATCTCAGATGCAATATTAGTACTAAAGTACTCTCATATAGAAATAAGATATGGTGAAAAAATTCCATGCGAGCAGGACTTGAACCCGCGACCAGGTCTTTATACGACCTTGCTCTTCCAACTGAGCTATCGCATTTCAATCCTGCACACACCATTTTTTCACCATATCTTATTTCTATATGAGAGTACTTTAGTACTAATACTTATCTGTTGCAAAGTCAGATAATCTCATAACATGGCTTTAAGCATTAGGGTTAGCTTTATATTACCATTCTGCCTACCAGCCAAATCACTACAAAGTATTAGGTGTCTAACATCAGGCTTAAGCTTCTCAGTAAGATCTCAGAATCAGGGCATAGCTTTTTGCCTAATGACACTGACTTTGGGAAGATAGAATGTGCTGTAAAATTACAGCAAATACTTTATACACTACAAGATTACATAGAAATAATGAAAAATTGCAAGAAGAATAAACCCATGCATGTGACAAGAATGACTAAAGAAGATTTTCTTTCTTGTTCAAAATTAGAAAACATTATTACAAATAGGAAAATAGCAGTCGATAAATCTAATGAAAAGCCCATACCCAGTGTAAAACTGAAAGACATAAGAAGTATTTTACATATTATTCCAAACGATGTACAGATGTACACAATGTTTATAAGAATTTTACTGGAGATGACGGGATTGTTGATGATGTCGACGGTTTTTCGGGAGCGCCGGACCGCAGTCCGGAACCTTCAGGTTCATCTAATTAAATCTTGAAAGATTGAATTAGATGAACCAGAAGAATAATATCTGAAAGCTTTTGAGACATTCTTCGAGAATGTCTACAAAAGCTTTCAGATATTATTCTTTTAACAAAGCATTTTGAAACATTTGTTAAATTTTTGATTAAAAATAAAGCCATTTGTAATTCGCCGATGCCTCTTTATTATATTGTCTTAATATCAAAGCATTGCATCAATGTATAAAACAAAATCAATTGTTTCACAGTACATGGTATATAGGCAATTAAGAAAAAACTGCAAACTAACTTACTGCAAACAGGATCCATTCAATGTTTTTCATGAAAATTCAGACATTTCACTGTTCAATCGCTGTAATAGAATTTTGACCGTGTACTTTTAAGTATTATCTATGATATTTCTTATTAGCTTATTTAATAAACCTTCCTTATATTTAAATATTAGGTCCCAAAGTAAAATGTCAATTTCCCAACATTCTATATTTTGGTGTTGGATCTGGTTTGCATAACTACGTCCAAATATAGAGTTATACCAAGTGTCTTTAGATTGCTCAAATGACATATTAATAGCGTTAACATGAGCGATGCGAGATAACTGATCTGGTACCACATGTTCAGAGCCATGTTTATGTTTAATTTCAAAGTTAAACATAGAGAGACGGATGCACCAGCGTGCTAGTCTACCTGTAGGGTTATCAAGACGTAAGAACCATTGTAAAGCAGAATGATCCGTATAAATAGTAAACTGTTTTCCGTTGTCTAAATAACAACGCCAGTGTTCTAAAGCAGTTATCACACTAAGAAGCTCGCGCTCTGTAATTGAATAGTTGCGTTGAGGAGCAGTTAGGGTTTTACTCATGTAAGCTATAGGTTTTTCAACGCCATCGAAATCTTGTGTGAGCATGGCACCAATGCCATATGCGGAAGCATCACAATGAACAGCGAATGGTTTTGTAAAATCGGGACAAGCTAATATAGGAGTACTAACTAAAGCCTGTTTAATTGAGATGAAGGCTTTATCAGCCTCAAGAGACCATTTGAAAGGAGGTGCTTTCTTTTTAGTAGAGGTAAGCTTAGTGAGAGGGGCTCAGTTAAAGTACTTAAATTAGGGATAAATCGTCGGTACCAGCTAGCGGTGCCAAGGAATCTTTTAACATCCTTAACAGATGTAGGAGTTTTAATATTTAGGATCGCTTGAACCTTAGTAGGGTCAGTTTGTAAACCGTCTTGATTTACTATATAGCCTAAATATTTAAGTTCATGTCTAAAGAAAGAACATTTAGGAAAGTTAACTGTAATGTTAGCTTGAGAAAGTTTAGTGATTAATTTAGTTAATAATTCAACGTGTTGTTCAAATGTAGGTGTAGCTATGACAATATCATCTAAATAACAAAAAATAGTATTATCTAGCATAAGATCTGATAGTAAATTATCAAGAAATCTTTGTTGAGTAGCAGGTGCGTTAGTTAGACCGAAGGGCATTACTTTAAATTGGTACATGCCACGACCAGGAACATGGAAAGCAGTCTTTGGACGATCTTCCTTTCGTAAAGGAATCTCCCAAAATGCTTTCGCAATGTCAATTGACGATAAATATTTACAATTTTTTAAATTATTAAGATATCTGAAATTAAGGGTAATTTGTAAGCGTCTTTACAAGTGATGCTATTTAATTTTCGACTGTCTACACAGAAACGCCAGGTCCCATCTTTTTTAGGAGTAATGATAACGGGACTAAGCCATGGGCTTTCGCAAGGTTCGATAACATCTAGTTTAAGCATTTCATCGACCTCTGTTTTTAATGCCTTTTGTTTTTCTGGTGATAAACGGTAGCATCGTTGACGAATGGGAGCATGATCACCGGTATCGATGTGATGTTCGGCGAGGTGAGTTTTTCCTAATGGTTTAGTTTCAGTAGAAATTTGTTTAAATTTGTCTATTATTAAATTAGCTAAATCTTGTTGTGTATTTGTTAAATTTTCAAATGAGTGAAGATTAGTAGAAGTTGAATGAACTAGGAAATTGTCATTTTCAGAAGTAAAGTGAGTATTAATGTTACGAAGTATATTAGGAGCTATGTTAAATGTTTTCCAGAAATCGATGCCAAGAATTAAAGGTTCATGAACATCTGGAATTACATGAGCAATAATTATAGAAAATTTATTATTATAAATTACCGGAAGTGAAATTGTTCCGATAGATTTAATAGGTTGTCCGTTAGCTACGGTACCTAAAATATGTTGGTCTTTTCTCAATGAGAGACCAGACTTAAGTAAAAGTTTATGTGAGTCCTTACCAAGAATTGTAATTGAACTTCCACTATCTAATAATCCATTTAAAATGAGATTATTAATTTTAATATGTAAATAGGGACGTTGTGTGTCTTTGTTTTCAAAAAGAAGAGTGTTCACATTTGTACGAAGGAGAGTATTCACATTGTAAGAATTAAAAAAAGTTTTATGTATTCAAGCCAATTATTCCAATCTTGTTTATCAAATTTTGTGGAATTATCAATTTGTGTAAACAGTTTTTTAATTGGTTTTGTTTTATTTGATTGATGACAGGATGGACAATGGGGAAATGTGACGTTTTGTAGGCCACATCTGTAACAAATTATTTGGGTATTCGTACACAGAGAAAGTGTATGAGAATTGGTTCGACACCTTGGGCAGGTGAAGGTAGGAAATTTTTGCGGTTTTTGTGTTTTAATAGCATAGGTAGTTTTAGTAAAAGGATATTCGGGTATAAATGGTATTGTTGTTGTGGGTTGATTGAAAGAGACAAGTGGTTGTGAAAATGTGGAATTATTATTCATATGTATTAATCTTTCAGTAAATTGACATGATTCTATCAATGAGTCAAGAGAATTTATGTCGTGTTCGGAGATGCGTAAAGTAAATTCTGGTAGTAGGTTTCGTAAAAATATTTCAATTTGTTCTGTCTCTGGAATGTGTTTGTATAATTGTGAAAATAATGATTTCATATTTGTTACGTATTCTATAATTCTTTCGTTTGGTTTTTGTATACGGGTGTCTATTTGTTTTTTTAATAGATAATCATGATTAATAATTTCGAAATCTTTTATTAGTGTTGTGCGAAATGTTTCCCAATCTGTTATAGTTTTTATTTTGGTTTGAAACCATTCTAAAGCGTTTCCTGTTAGAAGGTCATATATATGAGAAAAAAGAGTGCTGTCTGAAATCTTACGAACTGAAGCAAAGTGTTCTAATTTTTGAATAAAGTTATTTGGACAATCTTGACCGTTATACGTGAAGCGTTTTAATTCGTTTGTATAGTTCTCACCAATAGAAATTAGTTTATTGGTTAAAGTTTCAAAATATGTAAGAGGTATCGAAAGAGAAGTGTTAAGCTCAGTAGAAAAAGTATCCATGTTGATTTAAATAAAATTCAAAATAAATGTGTTTGTGAAATAAAGGTAACTATAGACATGTTAAAATGTTACGAGAGTATCATGGAAAAAATAAATTAAAACTTTGTATTTGTTCCATGTTGTGATTGTCTTTGATCGTAGCAACCAAATTTGTTGACAACTGACATTTAAATAGTAAAATTAAATTAAAGAAGGAAAGGAAAAAATATAAATAAAGTAGTCAAATTAAAATAATTTCTTAGCTATCAGCGATATAGTATTTTGTTGGCGGAGTATTTCGCTGGCTCTTCAAAAGTGTTCTTGAGAAGTGAAGCGGCTCTCACGATGTCTGCCAACAATTGGATCGGTAGCGAGGCGTTGGCCATCAGTATATGTTTGACGGGTTGCGGCAATCAGCTCAGAAGCCAGCCCAGCAGTAGTGCGCGTGGGCTATAATAGTCAACCCAGCAGCAGGCCCAGCAGCGACGAGTTCAGGCACCGGCAGTTGGCTCAGTAGCTGGCTCAACAGCAGCAAATGTGGGATATGGCAGTCAGTGCAGCAGCAGCCAGTGCACGCTGTATAGATCGGCCAGTAGAAGGATAGTATCGTGCAGTTGAAAACGCACGTTGGAGGTTTTTGATACAGTGGATTAAATGAATACTCACAGTTTCTGAATTTTTTTTGTCAGGCGCCAATGGGGCGTGAGCCCCATATAATAATAAAAGTAATCTTCAGGGTCGTTGTATGATAATAATAATTTATTGATAAAACATAAGACCTAAAACAAATATAAATAACGGTTAGAAAAAGATAATAAACACACTTCACTATAAATTTAGAATCACTTCCAAAAGAACCAATAAAACTTAATAATACATACCCGATAAGGGTCTATGTTGATTTATATAATATTAAATATATTTAAGATATATTATTTATCTTTATAATATTAGACGATAAATGATTTACATAAACTGAGTCAAGAATGATATCAAAATGTAGAATCGAATGTGTATGAATACAATTTAAAATTTATGACAGGTGAAATAAGTATGTATGTGCCAGCGCACGCATAAATGGATCAAAGAGGATGAACGCGTCGCCGCGTTACAAGGTAATCTTCAAAATGATAAGTGACTATTTATGAAAAAACCATTAACCGCGAACTATACCCTAAATAAATAAATAATTCATGACTAGCTTTTGCCCGCGGCTTCGACCGCGTGAATTTCCCACGGGAACAGTGCTTTTTCACGGGATGAAAGGTAGCCTACGTCCTTCTCAGTAAATATGTATATGCGAAATTTCAGGAGGATTGGTTTAGTAGATAGCGTGAAAAGGTAACAAACTAATAAACAAACTCACATTCGCATTTATAATATTAGTTAGGATAGGAAGGGAAAAACAGATATTCGGAAAGATCATTTTCTAATATGTTATCGACAAAGTAAAATAATCGAACATGCATGAACAGATAGTATATGTGTGTATGTATAGTATATGATAGAAAGAAGCCGATTCAAGAACATAAAATTCCTACACCTTTTGTACCTCAATATACCTACTGGCAATACTTACATCATCCTTGTTGCATAGTTTATTATTAGAGTAGGAATAAACCCACACTGATTTATTATGGAAATTAAGATTATAAAGCCTGTATAAAGTTTACATTATTTAGATTAGCGCCAACCAAATGGATAGTAAATTTTGATAATAATTTTACTTGAAAACAAAACTTAATACCTCATTTTGGTATTTATGATAAGAAAAAAATTGTCTGGTGTTGAAGGTATGCCTGTGATGTGTACAGAGTTCGTGTATTAATTTTTAACAATATCCTTAGTCCTCCTGAAATAATGTTCCGCAGTTTCTGCAGATCAGAACCATAAAAAATACCTTGAGGTTGACGTCAGAAGTCTCATTCTCAACGAATTTATAAAGGTGTTTCTATTGTTCAGACTTTATGGACGCACATCAAACAGTAATTTAAATTAAACAACAATGACAAATGTTTAGAAAGCGTTAATTACATCTGCTTATCTTTGATGGAGTCAGCCCATAATTATGATTAAAATGATTATTTGCAAATGTGCATAACATGTAAATTTGATAACATGTGACCCGGTGAATCACAATGAAACTAACACTTGTTTGGATTATTCCAATTACGACATTCTATTTACTTAGAACATAGTTTCATGACTCAAATACTTAGTTGAAAATAGGCATTTTACAAATTGAATCATCTATTGTAATGTAATAAAACTGATGTATTTATTTGTATAATAAACGCGTTTATCTCTTATCAGAAAGATTGATATGAAAATATTTTAAACATTTGATTCAGATTCATGAAATGAAATGAAAATGATTTTATTTAAATAGGCTAAACAATAGCACTTTTAAATCGTCATATTCTTGTTTTTTTTAGTTAGTGGACGTTATTAAATTACTTAAAGCTAAGGTTACCACCGCCTCCAAAGCGCAAGTGGAAATGAGGCGGCGCAACAAACTCCGCTGCTGCATTTTCTCCAAAGACTTCACTTTACAATATATGTCTTACAATTAAATACTAACTAACATGAGAAATCGTAAAGACTACCTTAATAGCTGAATTTATTACTGCAAAGCCAGTATAAAGTCTATTAAAAGATTACTCACGTTTTCTCTTAATTCGTTCCCCACTTCAATACCGCCCAAAAACAAAATTATCTGCCCTTTTGTACTCATTTACAACTACATACATATATATAACATTTTAGTCTCATCCTGGCAGTCAATCTTTGTTTATAAATGACTAGGTATAACAGGTAGGTGTTACCGAAATATGATTGATATAAATTGATTGATTGCTATGTAGAAATAAAACATTAAAGGTGACATTATTTTTACTTTATAATGATTTAACAAATAAAATATGTAGTTTAGGTATATCTAAATACCATGACGTGGCTTTTCCATTTGATTCCTTTAAATTATTTTAATACTAGCCGCGCCCCGGAGCTTTGCTCCCGTGGGAATTTCGAGATAAAAAGTGTCATATGTGCTATTCCTGGTATTTTTCTACCCGTATACCAAATTTCATCGAAATCCGTCCAGTAGATCTTGCGTGGTTGAGTAACAAACATCTGTTTCTCATTTCCAATTCCAATCGAATTAAACAAATTATAGTCAAACAAACGCATATGCCACCGTGACAGTCCAACTTTTGGCATACAGTTAATTTGTGTCAAGTTTTTTAGTCTGAGAACCAGATGGGTATGTTCGCCTGTTCGTATGCCGTATGGCGTCATTGTTCCTGATGGGATTCTGGCCAATTTACCTGTAACCTGGCTTATTAAGGTTGCATAATGTTAGAGAGTTTAATGCCTTCTTTAGAAATTAAGTATGTTTGGTGAGGTAAATGAAAAATAATATAAACTTTACTTTTTAAAGTTTAAATGGAACAGTTATTAAATTTTAATGACATTAATAAGTAATAGTAGATATTGTTTTCAAATCAAAATGTGAAGAAAAATCTAGTTCTTTTATAATATTGTACAATCAGGATAGAGGAGAGAGAGGACAACGGTAGTTAGTAGTTATATAACAAAATTTTACAGAAGGCATAAAAATTCAAGATTAACTTTTTACCTCCATTTTTAATAAAGCGAACCAAGACGATGATAAATGCTATAAGCTTCCAACACGTGGATCAAAGTTTGCACAGAACAGAGCGCATTGAAAACTGTCTATTCAATGGGCTTTGGGTTCAGTTCCCTAAAGGTAAAGCCCGTTTTTTGCTGGTTCCCATGAACCCTGCGACAATGGTCGACCTCGCCGAAAGATCCAACGAGATCCACCCAAGAATAAATATTGCACAACAATAGGGTAGCTTCTTTGACTTTACCTTTCGTTATACGCTGATTCTTATGCCTTGATACTGTTATATTTATATTCAGTTTTCATTTATGAAATATAGAATACATATATTCTGTTTATCTGTTATTTAGTAACTTAGGTATCAATGCGAACTAAGCTCTCTGGAAACCAGTAATTGCTTTTTACAAAAAATTACAAAATGTAACCCAAAATTTAATCAAGTTACGAATTTAAAATACTTATAGGGGCACTGTACAAAAATGTCTTTAAAATATTTATTATAGTGAAATAGCCATCTTAATAGATATTATAATTAAACAGACAAGGATCAAAAGTCCAACTTCCATCTATACCACCGAACACAACAGAAGTTATAGCGGGCCGTAACGGACTTTTTAAAGCGGGAACCCAGTCTTCCTCAAGTCGTGTCATGGCAGCCATTCCCACGCATCATCCATAGAGTTCATCATAATGATCGCGATGCGTGTGCGACCACGTGCATGCATATTTTTAATTGCAAGGTTGCATAAAAACTCCCCATTGGATAGAAGGTCACAATTGGGACTTGGAACGGATTCATTATAAAAGTAATCACAATTTTGAATGACTATTACAGAACTTCCTTGTAAGATTTGTATTCTATCTCCTGTTCTTTAACGGCCTCTGTCTGTGGTCGTGTCGTTTTTCGATGGAGATCGTGAGCTCGACAGGGAATTATACTTTACTAAATTGTTTGAAGTATGATAACGATAATATATAGGTTGAATTATGCAATAATTGTTAGGTTAGAAATTTTGGTTCGCGGCAAAAATATGAATATGAAAACAGAAACTTCTTTCGTATCTTTGCATCCTATATCGGACCAGACCATACCAGCAACTTGTAAAAATCTAAAAGTAGCCATTAAGATACCGCCATGAACTGCGTTAAGTACTGTCATAATCTGTGCTACACCACTATCCTCAGGGTTATAAGCATAAGTACGTGGGTACTCATAACCCTACGGTTACAGATAAGCAACATTACAAGTAGACACTTGTTTCAGACATAAACAAAAGCGGTACATTTTTTTAAAGAGTAGCTGGCATCTTTTTTCGTCCCAAGAATCCAAGATACCAATGTTTAATCCGTGTTGCTAAGTTTACTTTACATAGAATAAAATTCCCGGAGAATAAAACAACGCGAACAAATCTACGGGCAAAATCTAGTTATCTATGTGCTATCATGTGGATCAAATGCAATAATCGTCTTAAACAGCGCTTGACGAATGAAGCGGAAAATATCTAAATGGAAGCCAGAATAGCGTGCAAGCCGCTTACCCCGTAAAATATGACGATATTTTCGATCTTGGAAAAAATAATGGAGAAAATTAAAATTCTTCCCGCCCCGGAAGCGCGGAGCGTGCGGAACGAAGCAAGAAATAGTGAACTTTGTTTACTAATATTCAAATCGCTAGCATTCTTTCTGCACCATCTGCATTACACTTCCTGGTAACCTAAATTTAAACTAGAATAAAAACCGGTTCCATATCTGTTGATAAATGATTTCGATGCGCAGATAGATATGAAAACAATTCAGTTTTTCTGAAAATCTGAAATTGGTGATTAAGTTCAGTTTAATAGATTGCTTTTTCTTGCTATTTATATTATCTGAAGCTGTATGTAACAAGTTTTAACTGATTATAATCTAATTATTATTAGTATAAAACAGACTTTTCACAGTTCATTACCTACCTAAAGACGACTCTTATTAATTTCCATCAGACTTCTATTTATCTTCTTTATAATATTACTAGCTGTCGCCCGCGGCTTCGCCCGCGTGAGTTTCGCTTAGATGAAAAGTATTTTTATGTTCCAAACAGTTTCAGATGTTTCGGATCTTCGATTTTTATACGTCTACAGAAAATGCTCATCAGATTAATCAAGTGCTAAAGCGCCATTTCCATATATGTTATAGTGTAGCTGGTCTCTTGGAGTTATTCATCAGATGTTCCTGATCTTGAATTTTTATACGTCAGCAGAAAATGCTCATCAAGTTAAACGATTTTTGCTAAGGCGCCATTTCCATATCTGTTATAGTGTAGCTGGTCTCTTGCAGTTCTTCATCAGATGTTCCAGATCTTAAATTTTTATACGTCAGCAGAAAATGCTCATCAGGTTGAACGACTTTTGTTAAGGCACCATTTCCATATTTCTTATGGTTTAGCTGTTCTGCTATGGTTCTTCATCAGGTGTTCCAGTTTTCAAAATCAATTGTAGCCTATATGTTGCCCAGGCTTAATAGCTATACAACAAAAAAAGTTTCATTCAAATCCGTCCAGTAGTTTTTGCGTGAAACGCGTACATACATACAGACAGACAGACAGACAGACAAGAAATTCCAAAATAAATTTTTTGCTTTCTATTGTTCTTTTTAGGTGTCCCTCTACCCATTTTAGTCACAAATACTAAATGTACAGACAAAATATTTTTACTGTTTTATTATATGTATAGATAGATGAACGTGAAAAGACAAAATATTTGATGCGATTTCGACAGCCAGACTTTTGTTCTGGTCTTTATTTACTACAACAAATACAATATGGATGATGACTGGGTAAAAAATAAAATATATGATGCTATTTAAATAATGAAACATTATAATTGAATGTCACTTTAATTGATCAATTTTATTTATAACATGGTTTACTATTTTTTAGTTCTAATTAAAGTACATATATTGGGAATGCTTTTTGACTACACTATAAGTGACGTCACCGTTGAGTACTGTCATACAAGTCCCATATAAATTATCGTTTTTGACATTTAGAAAAAGTAACTAATTTGACTTGTAATCATCTACCCTATTAACAGTACATTGGGTCAGCACGGTGAATATGAAGCACGATCAGGAATTTCCGCTGTAGATAGCTAAAATCTTATTACCATAAATTATATTTTTAGATAACTTCCAGCTTCTCTAAACATATATCTTCACTTAGTAGGTATTAATGTCTAGTAAAAGCGAAAGTTTCTGTCGCTTTATGACATGAAGTTTTATTCCGAAAACTTTTGAATCTGCCTTTCAACTTTCTTCGTCATCATAACTCCTATTCATGACATTGAATGGCGCCAAAAAAATCTGATTTGAAATCCCGATCTTAAAACTCACCCCGTTAGTTGTGGACCCTTTTTTTTTTAACAGCGGCTTACTATAATAGCGCTATCGTCTTACCGTTAACGGCCCAAAGTTGGGACTGGTTCCTGCACACTTAGTTAATGTCGATTTTAACTGGTGGTTAAGGATAGAGCTGATTTTTTCAATATGTAGTTTGTTTTTTTTGTAAAATTATATATCTCACTAGCTTCATTGTTTTGCAAGGACTAGCTTAGGTACCGTACCAAAAATAGAAGCCTTGAAACCCTTGGGTAATGGGTAGGACACTCATTGGTATACATTTTCAAAATGACTTTAATTTTTTTTTCATGCTAATTGCAAACGTTTTATATACATATATCAGCTCTACAAATTGTAACTTATGCAACTTTATTTTCTAATGTATGAGAATAAAAAGTCCACCGACGAGTATTGTGTCAAAAGGATGACGTTAACCTTAACTTAAATGTTTGATCAACGTTGGTGTAATCAGGCTAGCAAGTAATGTAAACCAGAAGAGCATTAAGAAGTAGGTCATTTGCTGTTAAATAAATTATCTTCATTAGCATACTATTTTTCTCAAAAGGGTTAAGATTCAATGGGTTAAGGTTTAATGAGCTGTATACATAATTAAAATTAAGGGGTTTAACGGTAATCACCGTATAAAATTAGCATTTTATATTTTTTGAAGGAAAAAGTAATCATTTATTTTCATAATTAACTTATATATCTAAAATCACAATATTGACATAATGATAAGAAGGCACTATAAATAAATTAAATTATTGTCATTTGTATACCATTAGGTGCCCTTAATATTCAATTATTTACATCCAATGTTTACATCATTATTATTTCAACTACGTTAAAATATACATTATTACAATTATCTAAAGTGCAGGACTAAGTAACGAGTACGAATAATAACAGCTATAACTTTGAAAATCATTTAAGTAGATATTTTTTTACGCGCTTATAATTGAGAAATGTTACTACAAGTTAAATTACCAAGAGATGACATTATCAGCTATCTAGTTTGAACTTTAAATCGAGTGCGACTAACAAATGTTCCCGTGCACTGGAATCATTATTCTGCTGACCGTTACGGAACACCTTGCGCCCGCGCAGCCAGTAACCGACTTTGGCACCACAGCTGTATGTTTTCATTACAGGCTATTTGCTACATCACAAAATATAATATAAAATATTGTAATTCATCTAAATATTAACAAAATCTTGCATTAATTTACATTCTTATTTTTTATAAGCGGACGGGCCTGACGAGTTTTCTCCTGCCACCACTTAAGTGTCTCTTCGAACTGCTCTCTATCTTCGGGAGATACTTGGATATCTGGCAGCTCCTTCTTCAGATCTACATCACTGTAGTGGTGATCATCAATCAGTTCTTCCTCACTTTCCTTGAATTTGTAGCCATTATGAGCTAGAATCAAATCCGGGTTGATAGCTTCTAAAGGCAAAGACGACTCTTCATTGAAGTTATGTATTTGCTGTTGAATAGAATCAGCATATTTAACTTCAAAGTCATTTTCGTTCATTGGCATATCAGATTCACTAAGGTAATTTTGTTCAGGGATGACAGTGAATTGTTCTGCTGAATTTGGGAATGGAAAATTCCCATCCAGGAGGTGAGAATTCACATCATCTTGTCCAAGTAAATCTGATGAGGGTGTCAGGGGTTGACCAGCACCATCATCCTCTTCATATAAGTGTGGAGTGGATATCAATTGAAATGTTTCCGGTACTGCCATTTCCACATACTGCTGTTGTGATATTTGATGAATAGCGCCGTCCAATTCATCTTCCTCCATATCTTCATCATCAAGTGCGGGGGAATTAAGAGAAAAGTAACTCCTTTCTTGGCTATTGTCTCTAGGCGAAGAGGATGCAGGCGAAGGAAAGGATTCCATTGAAGGACGACCAGAATTTTCTTTATCAGCATGACCAATATTTAATAAACTCTCCAGATTTCTAATATATTCCACTGCCATGCGTAAAGTTTCAACTTTACTCAGCTTTTTATTAGGACCTCTGTTGGAATTTGCGTTTTCAAAAGCAGCAGCAACTTCTTCTGGTATGTGACGACGGAGAGCAGCAAATCCATCGTTAACTTGTCGTACTCTATTCCGTTCCCGAGCGTTTCGTCGCGCAACAGCTAAAGGAGTTGGCGCGCGATTTGCTTCATCAGCTATATTTTCACGTAGACGCGATCTTTTGGCCGACACATTTCCTGAAGAAGGATCAGCAGCACGTACTAATGAGGTCACTGATACCGTTGCGGGTGAAGATTGGATTTTCTGTTTCTTTCGCACAATAATAATTTCACGTCTCACGTTTTGGTTGGCATCGTTATTGGTTATATTCACTGAATTATTCACGGATTCCTGGAGCACCTGCGACTTGCCGAGTGGCGAGTTGCGGAAGACGACGACGCCGATCGAGCTCATTTTGGATGGATGAGTTGCCGTTTTCACATGTTACGATTGTTTGAGATACATTAGTCACGGAGGAGTCTGTTGATGGACTCACGTAGTAGGATAACGGTACTGTGAGGTAAGTACTAGTGATTAGATGGCGTCAGGGCGCCAGCCGCGGTGAGAATGGCGCGTGCCGTGCGGACGCACCTGGGGTGGCTCGCGGGGGGATAAACAGGGGTAGTACTTACGTTTACTAGTTGCACACATGCTCTTCCGAAGGGGCGGAACCGGGCAGCGGTGCTATTCTATTGTGGCCACACGATGCGTTTCTGTTCGTACTTTGAAAATGTACAATTTACTTTTGCTTTCTTGCATACCTTCTCATTAAGGTAATAAATAATAAGACTTGAACATATTTGATCTAAATATTTTAACGCTTTCTATGACAATTAATATGCGCACGACATGATAGCAATTACCTATACTTCTTTATGTCTCGTTCATTGTCTGTTATATAAAAAACATCTAGAATGAACCATTCATCAGCTCATTCATTGCTAGATGAATGCATCGAAATAGATTTGATTATTTCCGCAAATTTGTACTTCATCAAACGTCCAGTGCAATTAATGAGTATAGAACTTCCTAGTAATGTGATAAAAAGATAATTTATTTGTTTGCATAGATAGATTATTCCCAAAGATACGTAGTGATTTAAAATGGCCTTATCACTGAAGATATACTTACCATTGTAATCTCTAGGATAATATTTTGATGTAATCTATCTAGAGTTTAAGGACAAAGTACAAGGTTGATCCTACTAATATTATAAATGCGAAAGTTTGGATGTGAGTTTGTGAATTTGTGAGGATGTTTGTTACTCAATCACGCAAAATCTTCTGGACGGATTTCGATGAAATTTGGTATACGTGTAGAAAAATACCGGGAATAGCACATAGGGTACTTTTTATCCCGAAATTCCCACGGGAGCGAAGCCTCGAGGCGCGGCTAGTTTATTAATAAGCTTTACATAATATTAAGTCGTAAATTATAATATGTAGTAAATTGTAAAGATTGTGTCATTGCTTATGTTATTGCCGCCAAAAAAGACAGTTTGAAAAGTTATGTTTTAGGTATAACAAGTTAAAGTAATAATAAGTTTATTGTTTCGTCTAGTTCTAAATTAACAAATTCAAAAATAAATTCCTGATAATTCAGAATTACTGGATACCACACACTGTATCGAGGACAATAATTTTCATAGGGTGTCGCACCCAATAGGTGCATCTGTGTGTAATATTATTGCACACATGCAACCTATCAATATAATGCATGTGCATTGGCTCCGTGTGGCTATAAGTATGCACACATAAGCACTAATGGTGTTAAAACCGTTTGTTTCCTTGAATGGATTTTTGAAAACTGCGCAGGCGGTGGGGTTGATAAAGTGCATACAGTGCAGCTGAAAATACAAATTTCTTTAAGGTACCTATGTATTTTAGAACAAAAATATTTATTATCAATATTAGAAAACGATTCCACCGAGATTGTTCTGGCTGAAAACTAATATCTTCCGAATAATCTTTTTTACACGACTGACCAAAAAAGGAGTGTTATGTTTTTAGGGTTCATGTATGTAAGTATGTATGTATATGTAAGTATGTATGTATGTATTTAAGTTTCTTTATTTCACCATAAGTCCAGAATGGCTTAACAGATTTTGATGTGAGAGGTATTGTTAGATTCCTTGCATTCTCCCGAGTGACATAGGCTATGTAAGTTGTAAGTCGTGTTTTTTATTTTTTAATAATTAGCTTGTCTCGGTTTTTAATATGTTTCATGATTTGAGATTTTTTTATGATTTAATATTCATTTAGATAGAATCTATAAAATACATACCAGTGTTTAAAAGTTTTGTTACAGTTTTTACGATAACAATGTAAATGGCATAACAAGAAAGTTATTTTCAACCGACTTCCCAAAAAAGGAGGAGGTTATATGTTTCGATGTATGTATGTTTTTTTTATGTATGTTCGCTGATTTCTCCGCCTATAGTGGACTGATTTCCGAAATTATTGTTTTATTCGAAATAGTTTATTCCCAAGTTGGTCCCATTTTAACCACGTCAGAATCTGTTTGGTAATTTTAAAGATACCTAACAAAATATTAAAATTCAAACATTGGATTATAGAGTAAAAGCCCGCGACAGCATGCCCTTTGTTATTTTATGAAAACTCAAGATTCTCTATGCATGTCCCCAACACAGAAATAGTGATTAGCGACTATAAAAGTTGGATCATGATTGCTTAGGTAGATAATTTGTAGCAATCATATTTAAAGTTTTTAAGATTTTATTCCGAATAATATGAGAAATCATGCCATCCATTGCCAAGCCATTGGTGCAGATACAAACCCATGTCAGACATTGTAACTTTACTAAATTATAGTCATGTTTGTTTTATTATAATAGCTGAATTTAATAATACTTTGAGAGGTCCCCAAAGGTGCTTTCGATCTATAAAATTCACTTTTGCTATCCATATTACCTACATAAGTAACTAAGATTCAAACTTCATGAGTAGTCACTAATCTTCTTTACACGTGGATATACGTGAAATTTGACATCAAGAAACATTCAGCATTTTTGAAATAAGGCAGGTTGGTCGTCTCGGGCTCTTGGTCTATTTATGTGCCAAAAATTCCGTGGAATTCTGACAAATTCTGACATTTTAATCAAACTGACATAAAACGTTTCGATTTCTTAAATTTTGGCCAGTGAAAAAATAAGTTTAAGTTTTCATGACAACAAAACTGCGCCAAGTGCACTAAAAATGATAAAATAAAATTTTTTTTCCAAAAAAATGAACCGACTTCCATTGTAAAACTTAAAATCATGAAATAACTTAATAGGCAGATTAATCAAAAAGAAAATGTATTGGCATACTACCTACTGAATGAGGTGAAGTCGGTGCCAAATTAAAAATTAAATCATCTAAATTAACATTAGAATCATGTGTAATTAAAATGCATAATACTTATCCTTACTCCTTGCACTTGGCACCGACTTCACCTCATTCAGTAGGTAGCATGCCAATACATTTTCTTTTTGATTAATCTGCCTATTAAGTTATTTCATGATTTTAAGTTTTACAATGGAAGTCGGTTCATTTTTTGGAAAAAAATTTTATTCGTACGATGTTAGTAATCAAAAAAATATTTTCTAATAACCAATCAGCAAAAACATTAGCTACAATTATTTGCAAGACCCGTTATAACTAATTTGATTGCCAAGTTATCATCCCAACGCACACATAGACAGCAGCGGCGGCGCGCGCATGTGAGAGCGGCCGCCCACGCCATAACATCTGCGCTCTTGCTTTGTGCTCGGCTGTGGCACGTGCCTGTTGCCTTTTCATCTACGACTATGACTAGTGCTTACTACCGACTTTGCTCTTCTTCTGTTTATTGCTGATACGAGATATAGAAAGATGGTAGTTGCTAGAGCGATGGATCCGCCTGAATGCGAATGTACTACTTTAAGCCTTACTTTGAATGGGTCAATAAAAAATCTGTTTCATTTTAAAGTCTCGTTGCCCAAAAATTTGTGATTTCAGAAATCTAAAAGTTGGTCCTTTGTTATCAAATTGTTGTGCCCGGATTCAAACTCTATTCTCGTGGGACATTTGGGTTGGCAAGAAGTAGTAGCGTATGTGCTAATTCTAGGTTATAGTACTACTTGAGTAGTGTCCAACGTGAGAGTCCTTCAAAAAATGAAGAAGAAAGTTGAGCTTCTCAACACCATCAAGCGAAGAAAGTTGGAATTCTTTGGCCACGTCATGCGAAACATGAAATACAGGATTCAGCAACTCATTATCCAGGGCAAAATCAAAGGCAAAAGGAGCGCAGGGAAAAGGCGCCACTTCTGGTTAAGGAACCTGCGCCACTGGTTCGGCCGCAGTACCACCTCGCTGTTTCGTGCAGCAGCCTCCAAAGTAAAAATCGCCATGATGCTGTCCAACCTCCGATAGGAGAGGAATACGAAGAAGAAGAAGTACTCTACTCGTTTGCCAAACAAGCTATTGCCTCGGCATCATCCGCGTGATTTTCATTTTTCAACCAATTTACCCCCTCTGGGGTGAAATTCCCAATATTCCTTTCTTAGTGCTCACTACCTGTCTGCATTTAAGCACCTACTTTCAGCGGTTTCGTCTTTGCGTTGTTTTACCAATCAGTTAGTCCAGCCATTTAGATAAATAGGTGGAATTTCCAAAACTTCTTTCTTAGTGCTCACTTACGCTACATAAACAACGTCTCTCAAAATTTCAAGATTCTACGTTTAGCGGTTCGTCTCTGCGTTGATATACCAATCAGTAAGTCATTTAGATAAGATTTCATCAAAATCCGTTATCCGACTTCAGTAGAAATTACTGCAGTAATATCGAAGCTATTTATCCTGAATTATTTTGTATGTAGGAAGTAGATTAAAAAATGGAATACTTTAATCTTCGTAGATTATCTTCTATCACAGAAATCTTGAATAAAATAGTGCCTTCCATACTAATGTAATTTTAAGGTTTGTTTTTCTGTTTTTTAGGATTCGAATCTTTTAAGAATTATTAATTGCCATTTGGTTAGTTTAATCTATGAGACTTGGAAATAATCTTCTCTGACTTACTACGGTAATGTAAATTATGTTATTATAAGGTACTAGCTTTTGCCCGCGGCTTCGCCTGCGTAAATGCCCTCGGGAACAGTGCTTTTTCCCGAGATGAAAGGTATTCTATGTCCATCTCCGTACTTGTAACTTTGTGTATGAGAAATTTCAGGGAGATTGGTTCAGGAGATAAAGTGTGAAGAGGTAACAAACAAACAAACTCACTTTCGCATTTATAATATTAGTTAGGATTAGGATTAATAACCATATACCACGAACAGACATACCTACGTGGTATCTAGATATAAATACCTGAAATCAAATTTCTATAACACATAACAGAGAACAGTTACAAAAGAGAAGGCCCAAAAATGAATGCTGCTAGGTAACCTATCTCTATACCTAAGGAAAAGCTCTTGTAACACGTAAGTATGTAACTAATTATAAAAGTTCACTGAAAAAAAGCTGAAATTATATTGTAGCGGCTTTTAAAAATCGTTCTTTAGAAATTTCCTATCAAAACTTCCCTATTCCGAATCTAAACGCCTACTGTTCATTGATAAGCAAAGTTGTTTCCGATTTCTTTACAAGCCTTCTTGCCAAGGCGCAGTCGCACAAATATATTGCATTTATAGGCTTAAAAACAAACGTGCAATCTGAAATAACATCTTTAGGATTAGTGCTTCGGTCTTATGCGACAGTGCATCCTGTAATTCAAGATGTCGTGTTTTTTCCAACAATCCGCTCAGTAAACCGAGGCGCACCATCTTGTAAACATCTGGGACTCTGAGATTGGAATCACACAGGTTATATGGGAGTCTAAATTTAGCCAGACCATATTGCCATATGGTGGTGGTTCCTTGCGATGGGAAGGTGAAACTAATGTGCTGTTTTGAGAGGAAAGTAAGTGAGGTGCTTTTGATGTCAACATCACAACCCATTTTTACGAATGTTTTGTGTTGCGATTTAACTTATAAATAAAAAATAATAAAAATTTTCTATGCCTAGAAATATTCATAGTAAACCCAAATCCTGCTAAATACACAAATGTGAAAGTGAAAGATAACGTAAATGAGAAAGTTAAGATGTGTGTATGTAGCACAATTATGCAAAATCTACTTCGGATTTCGATATGCTATACTTACAGATAGAATAAAACTCTGAACTACAAATAGGGAATTTCTATATACATACCTATATAACTCAAAGGTGACTGACTGACTGACATAGTGATCTATCAACGCACAGCGCACAGCCCAAACCACTGGACGGATCGGGCTGAAATTTGGCATGCAGGTAGATGTTATGACGTAGGCGTCCGCTAAGAAAGGATTAACGCGAGCGAAGCCGCGGGCAAAAGCTAGTTATCCCATAAGGATCCCTGGAGCGCAACTTCAAGAATATTACGAAAGGAATATAAACATTGACCGATTTTTTATTTCGGAGTCAAATCCAGGCTCAATGAAACAGCTGTGTCCTTTGTTTACATACAAACGGAGTAACAGTAGGCGAGCGTCTAGACGGGGCCAGCAATACGAACAAAACTAACCTGTACTTTGATTCACCAGCTGGCTCCAGACGCTTGCCTTCAAACGCTAATCTATTGAGATAGGTTAGGCTTAGGGCTAGCTCCAATTAATTTTATTTAGATTTAATTTGTTTGCATAATTTGAAAATAATGATGCCCTCAGATGTGATTATTAATTAAAAAGTTGCTATTTGTAAGTACATACTAAAAAAAAATTGATATTAGAAGAAAGATTTGGCTGAGGAAAGCAATAGTCAAGAAGGGCCTCACTCAGCCTTTCTTGCCCATTGCTTTTCATATCCAAAACATCACAATGATGATGTTATAATCTGAAAATGAAAGTAATTGAATAGAAGTGGAAGGAAAGGAAGACATAAATATAGTAAATTAATTAATTGTATGAGAGAACTTTATAAAGTAGTAGGATGTGGCTATAAAGGAATGAGTTTTACGAAAACACAAGTTACTACCTCAATAATCATTGCTATAATCAAGATGTACATCTATACTTCTTTACTGTTTAGTTAATCTAAAAGATCCATGAAGCCCACCAAGAGGTTATTACATGGATTGATAGCCTTCCATTATGACTACGATTTTGCAGCATGATACATCATTCGCAAATAATAATTTATATAATTCTAGAATAAAGAAAATTCATTTATCATTTTGCGTCATTCTGATGCAGAAAGAGAACAGCAGAGCAGAAACTACATTAAATTCGAAAAAGATCATATAAGAAAAAAACAACACAAACTTTAAAATGAAGTAGAGTCAACCCTATTTGGAACATAGGCTACCTTGAAATAGCTAAGCTATTCAGGTCTTCCCCAGCCCAGACGCATTTATTTGTTAATAGACGAGGATAAAAGGGAACCTTCAACTTGAAATAAAATAAGCTAAGGTCACCGAGGGAGGGTTGCACCAGACTAGCCTAGACTTAAAAGCTCATAGAAAGCTATGCAAATTGAGCGTTTAATAATATACCATTTCCGGTTTTTTAAAGACGAAAGATGGAATGTTTATGATTGGATATTAGTTCATTTTTAAAATATTTTTAATAAAGAATTATTCAATTTTTACAAAATATTGTTAAAGAAAGTTTCTAGTATCTTCATAATTTAGCTATTTTTAATCGATATGGCCACAACCTGATTAAGCAATTCCAAATAATTTATAATCAGCTGTATTTTTTTACTAGCCTGTTGATGTTGTATCCTTTTGCTAGGCAAAGGCCTTACCAATATAAAAATTTCGAGCAATGTCATTGCAATATATTCTTCTTAAAAAATAGCACCAGAATTTATACTTTACGATCCGGTATTTGCAGACCCAGACAGACATACAATGTGCTTTTCATATTTACCCCAGACGGAACGTTGAATGACTTACCTGCTTTGGTCCAAACTGCATTCGTTTTCAATGAACTTCTTGCCAACTTCATACCTACTTACCAAATTGCATTTACACTATACAAAATTATCACCAATCTATTTTCAACTTCATGGATTGTGCCATAGAGTTCACAATGATCAAGTTTTTGGGTATTTTGTGAATATCAATTTGGCAAACGTGTAAGATCAAGTCTTTAGTTGGGACTGTTCCATTCAATTTCATTGCAGACTTTCGTTTTCTATGGCAAAACCGTTACATGCAATTTTACAAGTGAAATTAAGAGCATTTCACAGGACATTTTTGAGTCCGTTCTGTTACATTAATAAAATCAATAATATTGATAGCAGGAATGTAGTAGCATGTTTTGCGATTCATTCCTTTGTGGAAATTACCTAGAGAATGACTGTTAGGTGTCTACACTGATCTAGCCTTTGACTTATTATTGTTATTATATGAATTTATATTCACTACTTTCCCAATATTATTATTTTGCTCTTTTAAAATTAAATATATATCTACTTAATATTCCTGTGTCTGCTTTGCAAAGGATTTTAAAAATTGAAAAACGTTAATTAAGCCTGGAAGTGTGTAACAACTAGATCGGCCACATTAATCAATCCTCGATCGTTATTATTATCACCTTTAACGTAACCGACCAAAAAATATCAGAGTCGGCAGATGTTTGAGCCCGCGCCGTCACTCACACAACCAAAGGGTCTTCTGTTTCTTTCCGACTATTGATTTCTACATACTACAGACAGAGACAGACAACTCGAATAGGGGTTGCAACGAGGGTTTAGCCACGTGACCTCTTCCCTGTTGCGCGCCTACGCACACTAACGCGAAAGGGAACCCTCGATCGTTTTATTGATCTCGAGAAAAAATCTCCACCATTAAATGCCATTGTGAATGCTTTCTGTTTAGATTAATGTAATTTCGAGATTGATTATCTTTTGGATTACGTTTAGCATTATACATTTAGCAAATTTACCCTGGAGGTTGTCTTTGAGCTGAGTTATCATAATTGTTTTTTCATATTTATGTATATGCACTGACAAGACAGGAGTGGTGAACTAAAAAAAAATATGTTAGTTTTACTTAGATATTTCATATACAAAATATGTTATTGTTTCAATTCTAAAATAATAAAGACTAACAATTATAATAGCTTAAGTTTTGTTCTTTATTAAAATCAAGTATAGTATAGCTACTAACCTGTTTATTATTTACTTATATTAGTCATTTTTAGTACTTTATATTCATTCACTGCAAGTAAAGATAGGTTTGCTCTTGACCACAATCTTGTCCGAGGACAGAGATGAGGTCGACGATGTAGCGAGCTTGCCCAGAAGCAGCCTATATTCACTCTGGTTTTGAATATTCTACAAAAGCGTTCGTTGAAATATTAATTACACCGATAAATACTTTATTTGACATAGGTAAACTTGTTTATATTATGTTGCTTATTTTTAAATGCTTTTTTTGCAAACATTAATTGCATATGATTATCGCTCTAGTTTGTATTGTATATATGACTTTACAAACCTCGGCATAAGATTATAATCTAGGTATGCAGATGAGAACAATGAGATAAGAGGAAACAAGTATCGGTGGGAAGATACCTACATGATCCAACTAAAATTCTCCGAGCAACTGGTTAATATCGGTGAGGTGTCAATTAGCTGATATTCAGGCTCTAGTTTGCATTGATACCAGCTTTTATGGTAATCTAGCTTGTCCTTAGAGTTGAAAGTTGCAATTTCAAGTTCAAAATTGAACGCATTAAATTATATCGTAATAAATTCAATGCGTTATAAATCTAATAATATAAAATAAGGAAAGACGTACCTGTACGTATCTATATTCTTTGCTTCAGTTAAAGATTTAAGTTGAGTTGTATGGTGCTGCTATTTATGAATTACTTATTATAATGATTTTTATTAAAAATAAACAGGTTTAGTAATACGAAAGCACGCCGCACAGCATCTCTGTTAATTTTTTTATTTAACTACTGGCATTATTATGATTCCGTTATACACAAAAAGTTACCGCACATAAGTGGCTGTAAGATATCGCTTCCGTAAACTTTTTAGGAAGCCGAAATGAGCACTCATAAACGCTATCCGAAGGGTCTCGGCGAAATAATATCATCATCTCATCGGCTTCCGACAATTTAGAGTGCGCAAGAAAAACAAACTACTGGACTCTCATATCGAGTTACACTATTTAAACTGTCGTCAACTGCCGCCACCCACACCGTCCTTTTTGTTTTTTACCTATCTTTTTACTTAATAAGTTTCCTGTTAGAAAAACAAACAGTCTCCTTTATTGACTAGAATATTTCTTTTCAAATGTCTACTTGCGGATGAATGATGGCTTTCGAATGACTCTCGACCCTTGACGGAATGACGCTTGCGACTTTGTCAAAATTACACACACCCCAGAAATGTTTTGATGACAACATTGATAATTTCTTTAATGTAATAATTCAGTAAGTAGTACAGCATAATTGATCAATTCTGGGAGGTCTAGTTTGTAATAGTAACCGCAAAAGTGTAATCGTTCCTAAACGGTTTCTTGGAATTGATAGGGTTGCATTTCGTAACTTATCTGTTCATCGATATGACCTTTAGCGGCAAATATCAAGTTTTGAAAATGCAGAAGCGGATAAATCAGGCTGACGGTGCGTAGGCAGCGATGTTAATCGATCCAAGCTGTACAATTTGCTTTTACGAATCAATGATGATGTTAGTATTAGGATGCAGGTAAGAAGAACAAAATGTCATATTGACGAAGATCCCAAAGTTAGGTTCTTTATTGGACTGTTGGGAATAAAAAAATATTGTAACAGGACTACCGTGGACACAACTTTGATTTACGATAAATAAAATTTTGGGACCTTTTTAGCGGCGCAATTAAAATATTTAACAAGCCGGCCGCAGTGGGAGGCGGCGACAGTTCTCACGAGGCTATTAAATATAATTTTATTTGTTTTTGTACCGATTTATGGGGCATACTAGGTGTCCTTGTGTTTATAGAAGGACGCAAAATTTTGGCGATAACTTTGCGGATATAACATTCGGAGGCGCCGACTGCTGTTTTTTGTCGGCTTCCTTTGACCATTTGCAAGTTAAATGCGAATGATTTATGGTTTATGGGTTGTTTGTGATATAATTTATTGAGTTTTATTCACTGTAATATTTTTTATAACATAGGTAGAGTCAATTTCTGTTTTGGACGAGTAGTTAGTGACGAAATTGTCTAGTTTATTATTTTAAAAATGCGATAGAAAGAAAAACGGTTTTAACATGTTTAAAATCGTAATTAGCTGTTTGTGCTACAGTTGTGATTATTTTTGTCGTAAAAAAATTTCATGGCATGCAAATTGTTAACGATTATTTGTTGAATAGTTGAATATAATGTCTTTTTTACATCATAGTCTTAATTCACTAACCCTTTTATATTTTTGGGAGGCCATTCATGTCAACATTCATAACAGCGATACTATCAACTATGCGCTTACGCATCCCGGATTCAAATAAATTCCATTATAAACGATTTGTAAAATGCTTTGTCAGCATGACGCGAACTGGGTTTAGTGAAATCAACTTTTTTACAACAAAAGGTATGAGTAAGTTTTGTCCTTTGAACAATAAAAATTAGTGATGAAACATCTTTAGTGTCTTCGCAGCATGTGGTTACCGGTCACCGTTTGGAAGCCACCACTGTTTAATGTCAACATTAACATATTCATTTGAACCCTTTTGAATTGAGAGGACATCGGTAGTTGAATGTCGGGTAGATTGTAAAGCACTCAGCGTTTAAATCGGTGCATGTCAATGATTGGATTAAAGCCGTTATCATATTTACTGTGTTGTTGCAAGACTCTTAAATCTGTCGAGAGCGCCGCATTATGTTATCTATTGCAATAATTTCCGAGGCGTTAAAATGAACGCGGCCGGCGTCGGTGCAAGCGCAACCAGAACAATTTAATTGAATAAAATTAGCCAATAAAGTGCGTTCGAAGGCTGCTACAATGGCATACCGGCTCAGCGCGTGGTGATCGTAAAACATCATTATTTACTGGGGTTTCTTGGAGAATCTGCATTAAGTGCTCTGGATATACTGTTGGGAACGTTTGCATGTTCATACCACCGGTAATAGTTCGCTCGCTCTCATTGTCGGGTGATTTGTTTGCGGTACCTTTGCTTTATTCTGCATCCGTCGATTGCCATTGAGAAGATGCATTGACTTGTCATTTAACTGCAAAATCAATATGAAAATGAATACCCACTTTATTATTTTTTAATGTAATCATATCCTTTTATAATTTTACTAGCTGGCTTCGCTACCTTGAGAATTTCGGGATAAAATGTAAACTATGTGCTATCCCCGGTATTTTTCTACCCGTGGATTTTTCATCAAAATCTGCCCAGTATATTTTACGTGATTTATAATATAGTATGAAAAAGTTTCGCCAAAAAATAATCATCGCGAAGTTAGTTTGCCTCACTAAATTCTGTTTTGAACACATAGGCCAGTCCATTGGTCATATTTTCCAGACTGACCGGTTGCAAGCTACATACTACTTCCTGAGATCTTTGTAGTGCCGTCTTGTATGATGAATGAAACTAAGATTTAAAATTCAATAACTTTATTCGAAAATTACATCTATGCATTTATAGTAGGTAGGTACTTAGGTAATATAAAAAATAAGATCACAATTCCTTAAGCTTCATACTACTAGCATATCGATACGATCACTACAGCAGAGAAAAAACAAATTAACAGTTTTCGTCCCTATTATACCAAACGGGCTTTTCATTTGTTTTTATTTTTTCTTATAAATAATTATGTAAGAAAATACAAAGGACCCTTTTACTGAGCGTATTTTGATTTGGTACACGTGTAAAGTAAAATGTAGAGTAGAACATATGGTACTTTTTATTCCAAAATTGTCATAGAGAAAAGCTTTCGACCATCGACCACGAGAAGTCTACTGTTGGTAATAGGCAACAATAAATGCTTACATTATTAAAATTATTTTCAGTATGTAGCAAAAAAAAATAGGCTTAAATTAAATTAATCAGGTCAAGTGCGATCCGTAATACGGCAATTAAAGACTTTAAAAAATCACAGAATTAGCATACACAAAGTGATTCGCTATTTGCAACTGTTCAGTTGACAAATGTCGCGCGGCAACTCTTTGTCGCGTGGTAATGAGACAGCAACTGAACAGGCGACAAATTTGCGCTATAAATATCGGTGGATGCGCCTGCGCCGATCGGGCTCATTAATTTACCAAACTGGATATCGATATTGTGGATTTTACATTGATTTACCAAACTGGATACAGTATCCTCGTCAAAAGAAAAATATCATGGAATTTCTCAAGCGAATCGGTCGAAGTTCTTGTGCAAAAGATATCAACTGGTACTGCAAAAGCAGCCTACGCCGAAGAAACTGTTTTTATTTATTAAATTAGTTTTTTTTTTTCCTTAAACTCTTTTCGTAATTTTGTGCAATAAAGTTAGGTATATATCTGTTCTTTATTGCACACAAAAAATATGTAGAGACTTCTCAAGAAAACTCTTCTTTTAAATAAAACATTATATTAATAATACCCTGTTGACGAGTACACAAAGTTGCCTAACTTATCATCACAGAAGTATGACATTAAAGTAATATATCACTTCCACTTTGTATAACCATGAATTCTGCGTGCTCAGTTATTTTCTTAACGAGTGATCCTGAAACCACAATTAGGCTGGTACGGTCAACAGCACATCAACCTACCCAAAATCATTGCAAATTCGCCGTTATTGCAGCAGTATAAAGGTGAATATAGGATAACTTGATAATTATGTTGACTGTACTGACGTATGGGACAGCGTATGACACAGGTCGCCTGCCAAGTCACATGCAAATAACTTTATACAGTTTTTTAGTAAAATATTACAACGACGATGGGTTTACTGTCAAGATCGTAATTACTTACATACAAAGCGTTCTTTAGGTAAACGACATTGTTGTATAAATTGTAGAGTGGATGACTATACATTTTTGTATGAATTACTCAATTCATTAATATTTACGTGGATTACCACAAAGACCAGCAAATTTTAATGTTTAATAAGTACTAGAAGTTTTTATGTTGACAAACTAGCTTTTTCCCGAGCCTTCGCCTGCGTGTTTTTTCCACAGGAAAAGAGCTTTTTTCTCTATGTCTTTCTCAGCAATTCTAACTAGATGTATACGAAATTTCAGGAAGATTGGATCAGTAGATAAGCGTGACGTGAAGAGGTAACAAACAAACAAACTTACTTTCGCATTTATAATATTATTTGAGATAAAATAAGGGAAAAAATGATGAAGCTTGTTGAGGGCTGTTGATGTCTTACATCGCTGCAAACATCTCTCTAGTCATAATATTTCATAATACGCCCTCAAACATTTGAGTTAGCAAGTTGTTAACAAGCTCGCGACCGCTCGTTATTTACCAAACAACCTGCGATAACGCGAACAAGCTCCGAAACTTTGGGATTTGCGAAAGTGAAAAAAGTGGCCAGTTTTTTGTCCCACACCTGTTTTTGTAATATCGCACACGTCTACCACCCGTGTTCTAATAAACACTTATCAGGATATAATCTAAGGAAGCGGAGAGTTATGGTATATTTAAACAATTTATAGCCGCCGCAAAACAAGGGAGGCACTGATAAGCCTCTGGTTTTGCGATAACGTCCTTTAGTAATACGATTTGCCGAAATTTTAAAAAATAAACATATATTTTGCCCATGACATCTGTTAAGCTTAATTATGTTTCGTTGATACATTTTGATAAATAAATCATGGCGTCTCGTGGACATTAAAAATATTAAAAGAGACCATGCTATTTTTACACGACTGACCAAAAAAGGAGTGTTAAATTTTTAGGGTTCTTGTAGGTATATGTAAGTATTTTTACAGATTTTGATGTGAGAGGTATTGTTAGATTGCCTTGCCAACTCCGAGTGACTTATGGGTATATAAGTTGTCAGTCGTGTTTTTTTATTTTTAAATAATTAGCTTGTTTACAAAATTTGAATTAAATGTAGAGAGTATTTCGTATTTCCCAAAATTCCTATAGGATTGAAACTTTGGACAAGTATGTCGAAACCATGACCTTGTTGTTTAAAGATAACCTGATACCCCAATATTAATTTTGAAAATAATTTGAGAATTCTTAATTATAATGCACTCTAATTATTAAATAGTTATTAATATGCAGTTTTAAATAGAAAAATAAATAGAAAAAAGTGATCAATTCAACATACATAATAGCACATTGATAAAGACATTGCTTTTGTCAACATATTGCTGTTTTGAATATCTAACGAGTGCTAATGCATTATATTTTAGCGCTAATTGCTAAAATAATGGCAATAGAATGCATACAAATTGCAATGATTACAAGATTATTATAACTCTGTTTTGTTTTTGATCATTTGCAACGAGTTGCAATTTGTTCTATGACAGTTATGAATGGAATTTCCTCTTTTCTGATTCCGAGGTAGGATCAGCAGATAAAATTAAAAAAAAAGTGTTAAAATTCAAATTCAAATTGTGAGAATGGTTATGCGAGTCGATTTGCTTGGGATAAAAAGTTACTTGCTGTTAATTTCAATGTATATTTTATATTACTTAAATACTTACCGTAATAAAAAACGAATTTATGTGCCGTTAAATTTAAATAGATAAATAATAAATAGACGAGTGTTAATCAGAAATAGCTGTTAAAGAAAACTATAAAGTAAAATTTTCTAATCCTAATATCCTAATCCTAATATATCCTAATAATATTATTATAATATTATAATTATAAATGCGAAAGTTTGGATGTGAGTTTGTGAGGATGTTTGTTACTCAATCACGCAAAATCTACTGGACGGATTTCGATAAAATTTGGTATACGGGTAGAAAAATACCGGAAATAGCACATAGGATACTTTTTGACCCGTAATTCCCACGGGAGCGAAGCCCCGGGGCGTGGCTAGTATTAAATATTTTGGAAAATGTTACTTTATAGTTTTCTTTAAGACTAAAACAATTTACTTAGTCTAATCTTTTGAAATATAAATTTATCATTCTAAAGATGTCACTATAAACATTATACGTACAACAACATTAATAACAAAAATAATTAAAATTAATTCGGCCGTATAAATTTATTCGGCTATTGAAAAAGTGTTACAGTCACTACTAATTTGATATTTATCTACATCAAAAAGTATTGTAACTTGATCTTTTTTTGTCGACCGTAAAGTGGCCACGCTTTGACGTCTTAATCCAATCAACCAAATTAGTTATTAGATTACCCATTTACGAAATTGGCTACATAACAGTCACCGTGATCATTGTGATGTAAAATATTGGCTTATTGATGAGCATCGGACGCGTGGCCGAACAATTAACATTTTATAATTATAGAGGTAGGTCGTAATTCAAAACATATTTAAAATGAATCTTCTTATACTTTTTTACGTATTTAGAAGTATATTTTTTTATAATGAGTAACGAATAAAAATCATCGCAAGGAAAAAATTGGGAAAGGAAAAAATTATAAAATGAAACCGACATTTTTATTACATTTTGGTACCCGGATTTTTTGACAATTTTTTAGTAAACCCACAGCAAAAGTATTTAGACAATAAATACATATAAAATTAAATTATACATTTTCCTGTCAAGTTGTTAAAAAAATTATCTCATGGGAAAAAATAGGGAAAGGAAAAAATTATAAAATTGAACCAAAATTATTATTAAATTTTTGTACATACCCGGAATTTTTAGATAATCCATAGCGTAAGTATTTGGACAATAAATGTATAAATTTTCCTGTCAAGTTCATAAAAAAATGAGACACTGCAATTTAATTTTTATCACATACTAGGTATTTCTATCTCTCTAAAAATAAAAGAAAAATCTCTGGTTCAGATCAAACTTTTTCAATTTTGTAATTGTTGAAGAACAGACTAACTTTATTAGTTTTAACAAAACCTATTATAACGCTAAAAGATGAGATACCTAGAAGGCACTTCAATACTTCACCGTCAGTGAATGTAATATCCACATGACCGTCATTATAACTATCAATAACTTAACTATAATTTCATGGCGCCTCTAAATCTGATGTCTTAATACCCTTTCCACGTCCCTTCGATGACACCATATAGGGTCTATAACGACCCTGTCATTGACCAGCATTCAAGTGATACGGACACTATAAAATAAAGGTATTATTAATACATATCTAACTCTTTATCTCCTGTTGGAATCCTTTCGATCCATCCACTCTATTGTTTTTCAACCACTTTTTTGTGTTATCAATATTTTTTACGATGGTAGTAACGATAAAACAGTGATTTGTTCTTAAGAGATATCAGGCGAGATGCCTGGAGGCACTTATGATGCGTTTATCATCAGGCGGCAACCTTTCTTTGTATGTAAATATTTTATTGTTATATAAAAAGGTCGTTTATTGGAATGCGTTGTATGAGTTTAGATTATGATGAAGATAGATGTAGTGTATTTAATAAGGTATATATCAATCTAATATGATATTTATTTGATGTTTTTTGAGATATGCTTAATTTGTACTTTCCAGCAGCAATTTTCAGACATCATAGATTGGAGCAAAAATAATTTTGTAGCAGAAATCCAGAAAATCTGAATCGATTACAAAAATAATCAATAATAATAATCTGCATTACAACAGATAACTTCATTTTGCATCGAGTTCTTAAGTAATAGAAAGTCGATGCATCAAGCTTACAGTGTGATCCGACACTAAACATGTTTTAATGAAGCCGCAATGCGACTTAACTTACTCGTCGTATTCTGACTTTGTGTACAAAAATACCGACGGGAGCCAACAATAAGCGACTTTGCGATAAGTAGATCATAAAGTATCAGTGATTTTATGTCGGCAGCTTAAACTGTCGCCAATGGGCAACGTAATAATTTCGCTTCTAAAGAGGTAAGGGAATTTAAGGTTGGTAGAGATTGAGAGCATGTGCAATTGCATAATTTTTAGTAAGTGTATATAGGTACTGAATAGTTATTGTGTTTTTTTATCATATATCAAATAAGAGATATTTCATCGACTTTATCAATAGTTCTCTGTCTGCCTTTTGTCTTTGTTTGTGCCTAAGTATTATAATGTAACCATATTCACAAAAGTTTTTCCAATTGTCCAGTAATAAATAACCATCATACAAGTATCTAACTAGTTTTTGCCCGCGACTTTACCCGCGTGAATATCGTCGTTCACCAGTTTAATCCCCTTAGGTGTAGAATGTATGTAAAAAATTCCTTGCTCTTACGCTATATGGTTCTGTCTACCTCGTACGACTTATGAGGTAGATAGAATTCTTTAACACTAGATACAGTACTCTTATATGTATCATTCTCGAGGTCTGTGCTCACCTTAAGAATTCCAAGACTGTAGTAGCCGCATGTTAGATATGATAACATTTTATTGGATATCTTAATTATGGGATTTTTATTGACTTGCTTTTCTGCAAGATATTAAGCTCTCAATTGCTTCTACTTAACAATTATATTGCGGATCGGTGTTTATATTACGACTAAATTCCCTTAATACAGTGTAAACTCTTTATAACGTTATCCTTTATAACAATAAACTCCCTGTAACGTTGAAGTGAGCCCAACTTGGTTGGTTTGCGTTAAAACCCACATATTGAAACACTCTTTATAGCGATACGACATTCTCTATTACGAAGAAATGTGTTCATATTTTTAGACAGTAATTATTTATTATCGGTATTTATGTTTATGTTATGTTATCAGGTAACAAAAGACTGAAGCTCCGAAACATCCGAGGTCGATCTAGCTTTTGTTATCCTTAATTACCTCGAACACGTGCGTGCAGTATAACGCATTGTTTTCTCGGAAGTGATGGTCTTCAAATAGCAAAAAACGTCAGACAAAGTTATCAGACTATATGTGTAAACAATAATTTATAAGCATTTATTATCTAAGACATACATATTAAAAATTCTTGCTAATTTGGTTGTTTTTTTGTTCACTCCATATAACGATAACTCTCTATAACGACAAAAAATGCTCAGTCCCTTGAGTTTCGTTATAAAGAGTTTACACTGTACTTTAATGAATTTTGGAATTTGACGACATTAATATAACTTAGATAATTTTTTGGCTTATTAACACTTTCGGATAATTGCTAATAAGAATGAGGTATTGGTGCATAGGAATAAAAAAAATATATGTTTAATACCATTCGACTAGGCAACGGTGCCAGCTGCCAGCCTTCTGGACACGTAAGGTTCTTACCGGGATAGTACAATTTATATTTTTTCTTTAGATTATAAATTAGCTTTAGTTTTTCTTTATTATTTCGTATTTGATTTATTTATTATAAAAAACTTACGTATAGATAAATTAATAATATGTAACATTGAATACACATATTATTGCGTCTCTTCAACACACATTGTCAGACGCGGGGTCATTAATTTCAATAAACTTCTTAATCGATACATACCGTGTTAGGTCTCGATTTGAATATCGAAATGGCTATCCGTATCGATTATCGTATTGGAAAGGACAACCGTATAAAGCACACGGTAAGTACAGAAGAGAAGCTTTTTGTCATGAACTTTTATTTATCAAAAACTAAATTTTCTTTGGCGAAAATCAATATATATTATAGAATTGTTCCGTTACGGACGGAGTTAATAAAATCAGCTTCCTATGCCCAGAGCATATATAGGAAGAAATCTTACCATTTGGTAAAGGTAAGATTTCTTCTATAAAACGGTCCACTGAATGTAAAATTACCCAGTACGCATCTATATGACAAAAGAAAATAATGAATTTACACTGAAATTGGGTAAGTTTGTGTGCCGTTAACTAATGTTTTAACTTCAAACGTGCTTCAAACGGATAAAAAAAAGGTTAAAATAATACTAAATATTATAAAGCGGAAGTTTTTGATTTTTTTTGTAGGGGTGTTCTCCGGAACTACAGAACCAATTTCAACAATTCTTTCACCAATAGAAAGCTACATTATTCCTAAGTGAGATAGGCTATAATTTATGTATGTAACTCCCGTGCGAAGCCAGGGCGGGGCGCTACTACTCGATATAGTTCTGTCGGTTAGAAGAAAGGATGTTAAAGCTGGCGTTGTATCCGTACTCTCGATGATCTTTGGCTGGGATGATTGATATTGGTCTCAATGTAATTTCGATCTCTGGGTCCGTGGAAATTAATAGAGATGTTTGTTTTAGTGGCGATGCCAACCCGCCGGGGGCACCGACGTATTCCGTTCTTTAATGAGGTGTTGGATGTAGTGTTTCATTTGTTATAGTGGAGACTGTACACCGCACAACAGTATTCATGATTTTTTTTACATTATACTAGCTATAGTTCGGTGTAATTTTGGAATTCTGAATAGTCTACATGAGGATAGCCTCATGAATGAGGCTATCTACTTACAGAAAGATTTTTTTAAATCTGACTGGTAGTTTCAGAGATTAGCGTTCAAACAATTGAATTTCAATTTCATTAGCAATTCTTCAGGTATTTCCATAAGATTATGTTATTTTGTCTCAATTTTTAGCATCTAAGTATAACTATCCCATAAAAAATTTTGGAATATAAAGTATCAGGATTTAGGTGCAATCTTTGAGGAAGGATTTCTACAGAGATATACAGGGTGTTTTTAAAATCATTGGCATCCTTTCTACTGGTGAAAGTACTCATGAACATGAGCAACTTTTTGTATGGGACCGACTCAATCCGATGGAAAAATCAGCTGTTCCATACATTTTCGGTATTGGAAAATAGTATGGAACAGCTGATTTTTTTTTCCATCGGATTGAGTCGGTCCCATACAAAAAGTTGCTCATGTTCATGAGTACTTTCACCAGTAGAAAGGATGCCAATGATTTAAAAACACCCTGTATAGCGATACACTTATATTAGACGACATTCTATCATTCGTTTAAAATAAGCGGCAAATAGTTTGGCATATGTAAGTACTCCAAAACTACTATATTCTCTTCTTCTTTATTTGCCCATCCATTACTGAATGTTGGTCGTCAGACTGCAATATCATATTCAGTCGCAGCCAATGGTTGCAACTATGTACTATGAAAGTGTATAGTATCCTTTACGCTTCCCGCTTCTGAATTAAGTACCCAGTCGTCCATCAATAAATAAATATTTATATTGTGTTAATGATAAACAGTGTATCCGACTGAGATTTTAATAGATAACGAATAGCGCCCCGTCGCCTGAAGCTAATATATCGGGTCTATAACGTCTAAAAGAGTTTTCGGAGCTTTATTGAAAAGTCAACCTTATTTCATGATAGTTACCGTCGACCATCGATAGTTATACTATGATTTTTAGACGTAATACCTATTTAATACACCGTGTTTAAATGCAATCTACTCAGAGATGTATCAATGAAAATGTTTGGGCATTCACACTAAGGTCAATTCATTTATTTTAATAGAACAACTGGCTCGATATTATTCATACGAATCTCTTCGTGTTCAAGAGTTATGAATTGTAAAACACCGTGAGAATTTAATTTGATTTTTATTCATAAATTTACAATTTTCTATACGTAAATGACTAAGTACTTGGAAAAGGCCAATGCATGGAAATATATATTTTTTTAAGTAAAGGTATAAAAATATATTTACTGTAGGTATATGACTGGTCTATATATAGCAGAGGGTACAAGAATCTGTCACTTAATTTTTATTTATTAACCTTTTTTTAACTCGCAGTAGTTCATTAAAATAATTTATAAATAAGATGAATACCTCATTATTAGAAGACGTCTTAAGTTAAGACTCTTAACGACAATTTGAAAAATTATTCAACTTTAATGACAAGACAATATTTAAAAAACAAACTAGCGAAGCTTATAATATTTATGTCTCGCTAAACATCTAGACGTCTTATTAGCAGTCCGGTTTGATATAACTGGCGTAATTGCTAGCCACGAATGGATAAAGAATGTTTTGCGCATCTTTCATTTCGTTTTCGCAGTAATAAAGTAGACAGTAGTATGTAATTGTAAAACAAATTTTATCCCACCTAAAACAACTTGAAAAACATACACTTTTGTACATTTTCTTACATTCTTATGTAAAAATTGGCCAAGTTTGAACGCACTACGCTACCAAAAGTCAGAACAAATCACACCGATTGAGTTAACCTCAAAGTAAGTATTCTTGCGTTTTGGGATACTAATTTAATAATACTATTTATAAGCCAGAATAATTATCCATCTTGTTTTGACGGGGGATTAAACACGGGATCCCATGGTTCAGAGGTAAGGACTTTAGACTGCGCCATAGAGTGTCATATAAAAAAGCTTGAAAGTACTACTAAGTGGGACTCCATATACGTTTGAAAATATTTCTGTAACACACTGCAGTCAAGTGCTCCACAGCATGTACTAAACTATTACACTTGGTCTATACACTACCGTGCGCCTCAATCCGTACCTAAAAAATATTGGTGACAATGCAAAATTGACAGCAAAATATGCCGCGCTGATAAAAAATTCGACAATAATAAAACAGTAAAAATATTTTGTCTGTACAATTTAGTATTTTTGACTGAAATGGATAGAGGGACACCTAAATAGAATAATAGACAGCGAAAATATTTTTTTGGAATTTCTTGTCTGTCTGTCTGTATGTATGTACGCGTTTCACGCAAAAACTACTGGACGGATTTGAATGAAACTTTTTTTCTTGTATAGCTATTAAGCCTGGGCAACAAATAGGCTATAATTGATTTTGAAAACTGGAACACCTGATGAAGAACCATAACAGAACAGCTAAACTATAAGAGATATGGAAATGGTACCTTAGCAAAAGTTTATCAAACTGACGAGCATTTTCTGTTGACGAATAAAAATCGAAGATCAGGATCATCTGATGAAGAACTCCAAGAGACCAGCTACACTATTACATATAGGTATGGAAATAGCGCCTTAGCAAAAGTTGTTCAACCTGATGAGCATTTTCTACTGTCGTATAAATATTGAAGATCTGGAACATCTGTTCCCGTTAATCAACATATATTCCCGCGGGACACGGGATAACGGCTGAAATTTTGAGTACTGGAGTTTAGGTTACTACGAAGCGAAACTCACACAGCTAGTTATTTTATATAAGAATATTAATATACATGTATTGGTATGTTTGAGGATTATAATATGTAGAGTTCTTAAGTTAATACTCTACAGATAAAAAATGTATGCCGTCTTAAATAAAGGAACATAAATTATATACAATATCTGGTCTTTTTATCTGATATAGTAGTATATAGAGAATTGCTTATATAGTCACTAAAGAAAAATAAATTCTATCGCGTCTTTTGATTTCTAAAGTTGATAAAATCACTAGGTGTGTATTTAATTTGTACTTAATGAAAGTTGCCGATGCATAAAACGCACTTAGCCCTACAAAGTTATTTCAAGTTAGGCCTAAGTTGGCATGATCTGTAATCCTTTCTTGGGACGCAGGCGCAGGTGCGCCAAGGCGTCATTCTGTCTGCTACAATGTCAAATAGACTGGAAAATAGTTATAGTGTTATAGTTTATTAGGTTTGCATTTGAATAAATATTTACACCCGTACAATTTGTGTAGAAATACATTAAACAATCATTACTTAATAGTAAAGTAAATACCTATGTATCCATAACAGGATTGATGCTTGATTAACATTGATTTCTATAACGTTACAGAAAGGTGTTGTTTCGGTCAGAAATCAAGTTGTATGACGATTGTGACTTTTTGTATACTAAAATGCAAAGTTTTTAATCCAGCCCGACCACTATTTATATATCTAAATGCATGACCGAAAATTTATTGGTTAAACGAAATCATGTAGTAATAAATACAAGAAAAATGAATATTTCAATCATTTCAGAAATCGATAAAAACGATCGTAATTGTACCACGCGACTGCGCAAGGCATATTCTGTCGATAAACAGCGCTTCTTAAGAAATGCTCCGTCACGGTGATCTCGAATTAATTAGCAATAATTATGTTAATGTTGCCACAACTCGATCATACTGCAAAGTATGATCAGCTCGGAAAGAGCGAATTGACTGCAGTTTAAAAATTATAGTTCGCATTTTAAATGAAAAAAATAATATGCTAAAGGTTTAAGTAGGTACTTACTGTATTTTTTTCAATTTTTCATTTCTTAATTCTTAAGTGACATTTACTGTAATCATAGTCGTATTTTATAATTACCTACTATAACAAAGTAATTGAGGAATACTAAGTTTGCAGGCAAAAGCTTACTAAAATTCATAAAACGAAATTATCTAATCATTTGTTAAAGCATTAAAACGTACTTAAAATACGTTCAATAATAAAAGTCATCTAGAGCGCGTATGCTCAAAGCTTCTATTAAAATTTCCATAACACGTACTCTAACCATAAATTAATCTAAAAGCTCTCGCTCCAAAGCTATCTTGCATGCATCACTATCTGCTAAAACTCTAGCTGCTGTGAAAAAAAACTTTAATAATTCCAATTAACCCTAATAATAGGCCTGGGGCTAGTAGAAGCAGTGCGATTAAAAAGACAAATTCCTTCACCACTTGACTACAATAGCAGGTTGCAAGCATTCCGTCCATAGACGGGCACAAAATAATGAGAGTACACAGATCATATGACTTGACTTAAGGCCCCCAAGTGGGGCAGAGGGCGTCCATAATGCTTCTCCATTGGGATCTGTCTTGGGCAATGTGCTTCTCCTCCGACCAGGTGAGCCCGACTGCCTTCAGTTCCGCTGCAACGGTACGCCGCGCCGCCAGGTTTGCTTGAGTCGACCAACTTCCCTATTGCCCTGTGGTGTCCACTCGAGGGCTTTATAAGACTTATTTAGGATTATTTATCTCATAATAAAAATATACGTAACCCATACATAGGATTACTCTTACGTCTCTATGTCCGTCTGTCACAGTAAATTTACTTGGAAGTGAAGTTTACCAGGGCTTGACCAGGACATTCAAATTTGTTATTATGTTGTCTGTGATATAAAAACGGATAAAAAGTAAGTATGATGGCGACCTGTAGTGTACGTTAGCGCAAATAGATTTGTTATTCTACTTTTTTAAAACACAGAACTTTTCATCGTGAGTTGAACTATCGCACTTAAATGCTAAAGTTTTGTTCTGGGCTGATGTTTGTTGTAATATGGCCTGGATTTACCTATAAGTAATTTTTAGTAATTTTTGTTGTCCTGAAATTCCTATTAGAACGCAGTCACCTATATAACGCATCTATAATAATGCTTAATAAGATGTGAGCAGAGTATGAGGAGTATGAAACAAAGTATATACTTCTGTAAACTTAATAGTTTACTGACTGGCTTTATTAATAGACTGCGACCGGTAGCTGGACCATACTCAGCGAAAGATATGATTAACACAAAGGCGATACATAATAAGCGATATTGGGACCAGTTCGGAAGCTTTGGACATGATATGTGGGCAGCATGGATCATGCCCATTATGGACCCTTGAGGCTCTCTGGGATATCATACCACGTCTTTTCATCTATCACTACTTAAGTAAATATAAATATATACGGACAAATCACACAGATTGAGTTAGCCCCAAAGTTCGAGACTTGTGTTATGGGATGCTAACTTAACGATACTATATTTTATAACAAATACATATAAAGATAAACATTCAAGACCCAGGCCAATCTGAAAAAAACATTTTCTGTTTTATCACGACCGGGGATCAATCCCGGGATCTCCGGTGTGACACTTCGTGATGACCGTTGGGCCACTAAGGTCGTCGAAGTAGTTATTATTCTTCTCTATGGGTATACCCATGTCGCTCGCCTACTTCTTCTTCTTCTTGTCCAGTCGAATGGCTATTCAAATCAATTTAGACCACTACTTGGCCACGCTGTCGTTGGCCTCGTTCAAGTCCTCCACTGTGCAGTCGTCTACTATAAGGAGAGGTTGAGTGGCCAAGTAGGGCTCATAAATTCTTTTTTTTTTATTTGAAAAAACTACAGGCACAGTTTAGTACATATAGTCGAATAAATACAAAGTCGTACATAGCCCAAAACAGTTTTTACCACTAACTTACACTTGTACGTTGAGAAATTATAAATCTGTAACAAATAGATATTACATATTTAAACAAAAGACACTGAAAAAGAAAGCAAGTTAATATAGCATCTATATATAGTTATAATAGAGTCTACATCTTCTTGAAAGGCCGGCAACACTCTTGTGATACCCCTGATGTTGCAGTAGTCCATGGGCAGCGGTGATCGCTTACCATCAGGTGACCCGCTTGCTCGTTTGCCGCCCTATGTTATAAAAAAAAAAAAAAAAAGCAACAAAAAGCTTAATTTATAATTAACTCCTAGGTTAAATCTTTTTCGTGTTTCCAAAGCTTAGGCCTAGATTTTTAATACACCGTCACTAACTTGCGGCGAATGAAAATATAGAAGTGACCTAACTCATCCTAAGTATTTTTGATTTTTTGTGATCATAAGCTATTTTAGCCTTTTTCTTACACATTTTTAACAGTATAGATATAATTGTAAGACTTATTTTAGTACCTTACTTATTGTAGTACCTTACTAGCAGCAAATTCAAATATCTTACTGCAGCAGACTAATAAGAAAACACGAAATCTAAGAATTATTACTGCCGATAAAGAATGTACGTTTTTTCTGGAATGCATATTAAAACGCTGTATTGTAACCATTACTCTCCCTTTATTTAGCGAAACCACATAGAAACATTGTGAATAAATTTAAAGACAGGATAAGTTATTGGCAACGCGAACAAGTTTATCATAGTAACTTTGTCTTATTGCCTTTGGAACTCAAAAGGTAATAAAGTATTGAAAATTACCATATGGCCATATTGCCATTTTGCCATAATTCCTTCTACAGTAAGTTTTATTACTGTAAAATTAGCTATAAGATTTCCTGAAATTTTTAAATAAATAAATTACATTTCTTTACAATAATCTTCCTCGCAGTCAAGCCTTTCCTTTGATCTTTCTCATGGTAACTCTTCGCTGGGCTTGGGTTGGTAATCGCAATCGGATGTTGTTATATAAAGTATGAAAAAATATTTCCGACAGTCGCCTTGTACGTACAACTCCCATGTTAATAAATACAATTAAATATTATTCTAGGCCGGATATCATACAGCGTATAAACGGAAAATATACGAAATAAAATGAAATTAGTCTTATTTCTACTCTATATATAAATTAACAACATTCCGTCCTAGACAGATATTTGGAGAAAAAGATAAGGGGAATACGCCGAAGTAATACAAGAAAAAAAAAAAGACTTGACAAGAAAAAAAATGCAAAAAAGGAATACATAGTAACTACAGAAATTATGGTGACTAATAATTGGATTCCCGAGATGAACTCTTCAAACATTCGAATTATGGTAGCAATAATTGAAATATAAAAAGTCAATCTAACCACGCGTTCATTGCTCATAGCTAATGATGGGTATCCGCCAATTAAGGCTGTGCGGCAGTGACAAAAACTAGCTTACAAGGCGCTACCCAACTTAATTGGTGGGCCATTCCTAACGACGAACTGGACATGCGTCTGTCCAGTCGGCAGTTCGAAATTCAAAATAATTATGAATTGCACGCCGAGCGGATAGTGCATTACTCTCGACTCGTCACAATCGCGCCAGTTTCGGAACATAAATTGTCTCTATTTTATTTTTTTGCTAAGATGCGAACATGCGTTTTCTCGCGTGTAAAATATTTTTGGAATTATAATAACCAACAGAATACTTGCAGATACTTCCTTATCTTTATTATTCTTTAAAGCTCACGTCCTCTGTTGCCTCCGAAATATATCATTAGAATTATTCATTTATGTCTTACCCTTTGCGCCTGCGTTAAAATGTTAGCGTTTGCAGTTCACAAAACAAGACAAATAATTATTTTGACTTTTACTAACTAGACACGTGCATGTCCAACTGGACACTGAATGAAGAACTCTTCATGTCCAGTTTGTGAATAACCTAACTGATAATGCTTATTGGCAGTAGTCGTCTCGTTCGGTGAAAACGCGATCGGTAAATAATTGAAGGTCGAAAACTGCAAGGATGTGTAATTGTCGATTAAAAATTTAATCGGTTTTATTAAATATTTAATCGACTATTGGTCTATTTCTTATTTAATGAATAAATAAATGTACAAAAATATTAATCGACCACATTAAACAGGTGGAAAGATGATTTTTAATTAAAATTTTATAAGTAAGATAAACATTTAAATTACTTAACTCATTGTTACCAAGTTATAACCATGGAACTATAACTCGTTGATAAGATACCTACTTATTAATTTTTCTTTTACTTATACCTACCTAGTACCAAAAAAAGAGACAAAGATTAATGACATTAATTTAATGCTAGACTCGATTTGGCGTTTCATCATTTCCCTTGCGGACTATAAAGGTACTTTGTTTTACTTTATCGATAAATGATTCCCCATCTCTATAGTGCGTGCCGCTTCCAGCAATGAATTTTCCATTTTGATCTATTTCTGTGCATTGAAAAGTAATAAAAAACGGCATGAAATAGCGCCATTTCTGTCAGTCGCGTCTGCAAAAAGATAGTCCAAAATTGGACTTAAGTTTTAATTGTGTCCATAGCTAACCAATAGTTTAATTCTATTTTGTGAGCATCTATGAGCAACTGTACGGTTTTGGTCTTTTTATGCTATCGAGCAAGTATTGATATTTATTTCGAAATAGGTTAACAAGACTAGCAGATATTATACTTACATACATATTTTCACCCCTGTTTTTCGTTTAAAGACCAGGAACGGACTAGAAACATGACACTATTTTAGAATATCTTTTATTTTTCAATACTGAGACAAATGAACTATGAATTTTATATGCAGAGGATCAGTTCCCTTTGAAGGATAAAGATGTAGAAATATACTTTGTCATTTTTATACAGAAATTTCTCCCAAAGAAAGTATAAGTACAAATAACAAAAACTACAAATAGGCAATATGCGCAAGTAATTGCATATTCATCTGCTTGTATTGACGAGCTATTATCTTGATTGTGTATGAATAAAACTCATGTAGGTAAGAGTAGTATGTTGAGTGATGGCGCGTGGCAGTCTTGGTGCGATGCGCCCGCGCCGCCGCCGCCGCTGCTGTGCCGGACGACTGGTTTGATGACGTAATATTTTGCACTTCTTTTCTTTTTTTTCAAGTGTGTTTATTTGGTTATTATAGACTAGTTTTCGTTCGTGCGTAATTTTCTATAGTTAATATCTCAGGTTCTGAGCGGCGTAGGTATCAAGATGAAAACTACGCCAGATTTTAAGTTAGATCTTCAGCAATATAACTGTCAAAACCGCATCAAATTCCATCCAGTAGTTTTTGCCTGATGCGCGTACAAACATAAAGACAGACAGACAAAAATGAAAAACAAAACGGTTATCTACCGGCCCTATATAGACCCCTCATATATTTTATCTTAAATATCTCCTATGTGCAGACATAGACCAGTTACAGTTATTTTATGTATCGATTGATTGATATTGATAACACTGGTGTCAGATTTTTCCACTGATGTGACTTTACGACAAACGCTACCTATCTTCAGCCCATTCGAACACCTAAGAAACTCAGTACTGATAAATATAATCTCTATATTTATTCATGAAGTATACATAATTTATTAAGCACAAAATATTCAATGTTACTTTGTCTGTTTAGTATTTTGATATACGTGCTTTTTTCGATGAAGCTACAGGAAAAAGAGTTCATGAAGATTGCCGTAAGATCATTATGTATTTTATTTTGTACACAGAAATAATTAAAGTTTTGCCGTAAATGTTAAATTGCCTTGTTATGTGTCATTCAAGTGTGAATTAAAGTAGCTATAAAATATTGTCATTAAGATTTTAGATTGCAATTTATTTTTAAGTTAAATAAAGTAGGTACATCAATTTATAATAAAAATGAGTTACTTACTATTAATTTATGTGGTTGTCTGTAGTCAACTCAACTATAAGAATATTCGTATGGTAAAATTTACTATTGCAAAAAATGGTAATTCTTTTTTTTTATTAAATGATGCAAAATAACTCTATCTAAATCTCACACACAGATGATTTACGGAAAAAAAAATGCGAATACATTGTTATATTCGAACATTAGAATCAAATCCTTATTTACCTTAATCGCATTTTATACGGTGTCGGCACTCGTTATAATCTTAACTTAAAATCATCATTTGAAAAAGATATGTTAAGTAACAACTTCGGTGCCATAAAAGGGCTAATAAGGAATAATGGAACCAACATGAACCATTCCGGCTTCTGTTCAATAATATCTTGATTTATTTAAACTTCTGCAAAACGGCTCTAATAACACCTTTTAAGAGCTACTCGGAAGCATTTTAGTTTTTAGTATTACGTTAATATTCAGTGAAATGGGCCTCGGTACAGACAAACACTAAGTACACGTATAATTACAGCAGTAGTAGTTGTTACCAGTGTTTTACGGATTTCGAAATGGCTAAAAATGAAGGGTAATGAAACGTGTGGCAAACACAATTCGTTGGTCTCTCGTAAGAATTAATTTTCTCGCAGTAAATGCCCATGGGTCTGTTATTAGCCAAATTCAATTACACCAGAGATTGGAAAAGGGTGGTTGGCTAACTTTACGTTCATTGTCGTTAAATAACGAAAGTTTTAAATAAGTAGATATTTAAACAATGATAATTTACAATTGAAGGTTCATTTTCCGACTGCGATAGAAACATACCAAATAATTACTACTATTGATTTAAATTTTAATTTACATATTTATTTTAAAATTTACTAGCTTTTGCTTGGGGCTTGGCCCGCGTGATTTTCCACGGGAACAGTTCTTTTCCCCGATATGAAAAGTACTGGATATGAAAAGACTAGCCTAAAACTAAAGTGGTCTATATAACTATTATATATATTGCTTTTGTATCATAGCATAGACCACATTAGTTCCAGACTAGTGCCTTTTAAAGGCACTCCTTTCATTCTAGATGGAGAAATACATAGGTGTCCTTCTCAGTACTTCTAATGATGTGTATGCGAACTTCAGGAAAATTGGTTCAGTTGATAACCTGAAGCGGTAACAAACAAACAAATAGACTCAATTTAGCATTTATTATAGGATTAGGTTATAGATTTTAATATACTTCTAAGGAACAGTGTTAGTATTATACAATCTGAGGTACAATATAAAGCTTTTAGATGAGCAGAAATTTTATATTGATATTAGTAAATAAGTAAATCATTAATTTTGTAATAGACTCAATAACTGACAGAAGATATCATGAACGTACCTACCTATACATATCTCCGCTATATATATACAGTGACTACACAACAACTAAATGTTTTACTCTGAATAAAATGACAACAAATTGTAAATTGTTCTTGAATAAATAAATTAAATTGAAAACTAGCCTAATAATAATAAACTCTATTATAAAAACGCAAATTGAAGTTGCGTGACGATGAAACTTGTGACCACTTTGCAGATTTTCACAACAAGGCTCGCGTTCAGTTCCCACATGTCATACACTGAAAATCGGGGTAGAGTTTCTTCTATAATTTTATATATTTTCTTAGCCTTTTGCCTCAGAGGTCCTGTAAATTCCATCACACACAAGATAATTATTAAAAAAAAATACAACTGACAACTCACATAACCTTTGTCACTCGGGGGAATGCAAGGAATCTTAAAATACCTCTTACGTCAAAATCTGTTAAGCCGTTCAGTATTTTTGGTGGAATAACTGCCCTTGGTCTTGTACAATAGAGGATCTTAATGACGCCAACGATAGGGCAGTTAAAGTTGCCACATACTGGTCCAAAACTATATATTATAGCCATTTCGACTCGATAAGAAGAAGAAGGTGGATTAAAGAAACTTACATACATACATGAGGCCTGTGGTGTGGCCCTAGAATAGCACCAACTCATCTCTTCCCTTGGGTGTCGTAAGAGGCGACTAAGGGATTTATAATACCGGAGGATGGGCAGCAGCAACTTTCCACGTACTATGTCATCACACTGCGATCGTCAACCCGCCTGCCAAGCGTGGCGATTAAGGCAAAACCCCTCCATGATTAACAGAGACGTGGTCGCTTACTATGGGCCTCATAAGAAGGCTCAAGGTCACCCAAAGGGCGGTAAAGCGCGCTATGCTCAGAGTTTCTCTGTGTGATCGAATCAGAAATGAGAAGATCCTTAGGAGAACTAAAGTAACCGCACATAGCCCGCAGAATCGCCAAACTTAAATGGCAGTGGGCGGGGCACATAGCTCGTAGAACAGATAGTCGATGGGGCAGAAAAGTTCTCGAGTGGCGACCACGAACCGGAAAACTTAGTGTTGAAAGGCCTCCCACTCGGTGGACCGACGACCTGGTGAAGGTCGCGGGTTGCGCATGGATGCGGGCAGCGCAGGACCGGTCGTTGTGGAAATCCTTGGGGGAGGCCTTTGTCCAGCAGTGGACGTCTTTTGGCTGAGAGAGAGACATACATACAAACAAACATGAACTCTGAAAACTTAACACTCGTTTTTTTTTGTATTTTGGTCAGTCATGTAAAAATATACTTAAAACTGATAACTTCTAGTTCATCGACATCAGAAAATGAACTAAAAAAAAAACACCACAAATTTAGTTAAAAAAACATTATCAAAAATAAACTAATATGGTACATACCACTATGATAGACGGACATGACCTTAATGGATAACAATTTAACTTGTTTTATTTCTCTTCTGAAAATTTCGCACCGTATGCAGAGAAATAACAGCCCAAATATATCTGTTAATGTCAATGTTATCAAAACGACTACACCCAAAAAATGCATGCTCTAAAACAGAGATTTATTATTAAGATAAATTAAATAGTTTAAAATGCTGTTAAGACGTTAAGCTGGTACATAATTCAAGTACACAATTGGAAAAATATCTTCAAAAATTGACAAAAATCAAGCTTACTGTGATTTTTGAGTTTTTTTGGAGAAATAAATGCATCATGTAACGAAAAATCAAAACGCGTCTAAAGTTATATCGAATTTTAGTCAAAGCTGTGTTTTAGTACTTACAGGGGTTTGTACATAGTCAAGCACAAATTCAAAGGTCGTAACGATGTACATTACAACTTTACACGTGAATAAAAATATCTGTAAAATAATAACAAAATTAATACATTTATCTTATTTGCTTCCATTAAAAAAACTCTAGGTACATTTTCCGCAGTTACTAGACTTTGTATGATTCAGAATTTTTCATTTCATAGAAAATTATTTGCAAATAATTTTTCACTTACCTGAAATTTGTAAACATCATGAAAATTCGAAAATGTGGTAATGATTCCTTTCAAATAGTGATCTAACGCAATTTCATTAAAATGATCCTTTGATCCCAAGATTTTGATAAATTGTCTATTGATCATTGACATTTCTTCTAAAACTACATTTTTCTGTATTTTATTTAAATGGTTTCTTAATATAAGCGTCACGACTCGTAAGCGCACAGTAAAATATATAAAAAGATTTGAGCAGAAATTAATTTCCGTAATGACAGCACTATGAGCGATTAAGAACGCTGTGGCTGTAATTAATAAAATTAGATCTTTCCTAATACATACTATAACAACTATAAAACATGCAATAAAGAACCATGATAATAGTGTCATCCAATTAATTTTATAAAGGAGTGAAAAAATACTATTGTAGTCGACTTTTAAAATTTTATCATTTTGTGATAATTTTATATAAAAGTTTACGTTTTCTTTGTTAAAGAAGAATCTAGCGTGAATAATGCTAAAAAAATAAAACGTAAAATGAGTCGCTCCAACAACTGCCATTAGAGTATTTAGAGATTTAGTGACGAAATTTAAATATATTGGGATTAGGGTAGTAATGATGGAGACGGTGTACAACTTTTGCCACCGGGTGGGAGCTGTTACGAATCTGTACCTAGCGTCGACACGACAGGATCCAAGTATTATTTGGAAAAGCCGAAACTGCCGGAACACTTTCAAAAAGTCTTCATCAATCATGTCCTTCGAAAGGTACTCTGAAGTGTTCAGTTGTTCTTTTTTCATTTTGTATTACTTATTTTAACTAAAATAATATTGTTTTACTGAAAATACAGGACTGCCCGGTAAAATGTTCGCTCAATAAATAAATTGAGTTCAATTAATTTGATCGCCTTCAGTAATTTGATATATTTACGGAAGGTGGAGTTAATTGTCACTTTTGAAATTAGAAAAATTAAGATCGATAAGCACTCATTTCTAAATTAAGGGGATACGACAGTGGTGACATCACTTGTAAAAATACGTACGCGTAACTACTTTGTAAAATCATTGCAGTCAACGACCTTATCACATTGTCTTAAAGACCAATGTGTTTATATATTTATTGATCGTGACTGTACAAAAGCAAATTTTGTATAACCATCTTTTTTTGAATAATTTATTTTTAAAAGGGGTAACACTCTCTTAGGTCCGGTTATATTGTGAGCTTGTTAACATTGAAAACTTAAAATAACATAAAATCATATGTACCTTTGGCGTCATCAATAAATTGTATGAATAACTCTTTTACCGTGTCCTTTTGCACTTTGGTCTAAAACACAGCAGCTATGTGTGCAAGTTTTATATAGTATAGTAAATAGAACTTACATAGTGAACGCCGACACGTGCACTCCTAAGAAAACTAATAACAATATTAATTACTCTGTGGCAAGTTCTGTAGAATAATCGTTTTAATTATCAATAATAGTGCGTAACAGAGCAGGTATTTAACCGATCGCCTGCCTCCGACTCAAATTATTGCACTCTATTTTTTACTCAATATTAAACTGTTCAAAGGTTCCGAAGATAACTGACTATAAATAAACGTCTAGGTTAAATTAAGACAGTCATTTAAATAAGTTAATACGCGAAATCGATCACCATTCCATGTTTCTAGATGGTAGCCAACAGTACTACTTTATTTCGTTTGCAAGAGAGTTATAAAATGTAGAGTTTTCATAAACATATATTATCGTAACTATTTTTATATAATAAAATTTATCATGTTACTTCTTTATGTAGATTATGTATTGATCATGAAGAACTACTATCACAAAACGTTTTGACAATTAAAATAAGCAATTTATTTTTAGATTGTTATAAAGTACCTATGGTCAGTCTATCTGTATGTAGCTTTATCACATAATAACAATTACATAAATCAAATGTATGCTTTAACTTGATACACCGTCTGCATATGGAGTAATTTAGTCTGTGGAACCACTACTTACTTGTATTATAATTATGTGAAAGGGTCAATCAACAATAAAAGCAATTCAATTTATTAGTCAGTCATTTTCAACATCTCATATCATTATCATAAGTCAATTTATTAGTCAACATGTTTAACCTGCCGGTCAATCCATTCGCATCAGCCATCATACGTCACTTGTAGAATATTATACTTTTTTGTAAGACAGCACTTAAGTACTGCGTACATCCCTCAATAAATGACGAAATACGACAAAATAAATACGAGCTCTTGTATTCGTAGAAGTCTTAGGAAGTCTATCTTCGTAAGAAGATTACTTTGTCAATACTTGTACATACTAGTGTAATATATAATTATGCTCGTATGTTGGGGTTATTCCTAAAGTACTCCAAAAAATATTCCCAAACTACTCCATTTTTAATTACGTTTCATTCTACTCCATGATATTAAAATATTCTCAAAGTAAAATGTTCCTAAACTACTCCATGAAAGAATAAAAATGTTCTCAATGGCAGATAGACATATACATCGCGGATTCATGCCTCAAGTTTAGACATCTAATATCATTATTATAATTTTCACCATTTAAACTTCAAAAGGTTGACATAGTTAGATTTGTTGATGATTTATTACTATAAAACCTAGTATTTGATTAACTCTAAAGCTTTGTACACATGCGCAGCACAATAAATATATGTATTAGAATGAAAATTAACTATTTACTTTTCTATTTTTATGTGCACTTCTTCGTAAAATTATTAACTGGGCGACGAAAAAAAAATTTAGAGAAATTAAATTTTAGTTTATTTGTAGATGAAATATCTATCAATTTTGATGCAGTCGTGGGATAAATACCCAAAAAATTCCTAAAAAAAATTGAGGAAAATAGCTTAAATATAGTAAGTAGGTAACAGATTTTCCCTAAAATTGTGTCGTGAAAATGTAACAGACCGTCATAATGACGTTATAATAACACAAATGATACTGATTATAAAACCAAACAGCATGCTTTTTACACACATCTGTTCTGCCTTACAGATAATAATTGTTCAAAGAAACCCTGGCTGCTTTTAAAATTAATGGACACCTGAATTAAAGTTGCAGTGCGGACTCGTAATGAAGATAAAAGCTGAGGAGTCGCGACGATAAACTCTTGACGGCCTCTCTCTCGAAGATAAAGCTTTAATTACTCTGATAAGTCCAATATTAGGCCTTAGGCTCTCTCTTGATTAGTCGGTAATGTAGTCTGAAGATTCTCTATGACAAATGCTATCTAAGTATTTGCTAAGATTGATTACTTGCCTATAAAATACCCGTGTTTTAGGTAGATGTATATTGAATTTATATGTTAATTTTATTAGATATTTTTAATTAGAACATAATAATTTGATTAAAACTTAATATAACTACAAAAATAAAAGTTAAGCTTATCTTTGATTTTTTTTGACGGATTCATATGCACAATTCTTTACAATGTCATCATACAATTTTACCTACCATTTAATCTTATTATAACAAAATAATAATCAAATTATCACCTAACCATGGATATTGAAGTGATGCTTAAATAAAATCGGAGAAATGTCGTTTCAACCTCGTTTCGACATCGTATCGGTCCAATGAGGAAAAGAAAATATTTTACAGTTGTCGGCAATTAGGGACACGGTCACCTTCAGTAGTATTCTACTGAGATAAGGACAATCTGTTAAATCTTGGGAACTGAGATACCAAATTGAATTTAGATTTGTTTGGAATCGTACAATTATACGTTTCTTAATTGTAAATTTGAAAGAAATAATAGTAAATGTCTCGTTCATAATGCTGATGTTTTATTATTTGATTATTTTGCTCTGAATCGTTAAGTATCCATACTAATATTATAAATGCGAAAGTTTGGATGTGAGTTTGTGAGTTTGTGCATTTGTGAGTTTGTGAGTTTGTGAGTTTGTGAGGATGTTTGTTACTCAATCACGCAAAATCTACTGGACGGATTTCGATGAAATTTGGTACAGAGGTAGATAATGACCTGGAATAGCACATAGGCTACTTTTTATCCCGGGAAAAAGCATTGTTCCCGCGGGAAATTCACGCGGGCGAAGCCGCGGGCAAAAGCTAGTGAAAAATATATTTATCTGAATTCAAGACGAACATTTTTTGTGCAAATTATAAATTTTAATCGTATAATATCTGTCAAAAAATATAAAATTAACTTTTGCACAATACAATATGTACAATACGTACCAAATGACGACAAAATATATTAGCAACGTAAGTTAAGAAAGACGTCCATCAATCTCAAGTTCATTAAGAGCTTCGGAAGCTCTGATTGCAGCTTCGCAACACCTCTAACTTTAGACACCGCCTACTTTTCGCGCAGCGCAAAATGTGTTTATAACGACGCCGAAGCTACACCCACGACAATATTTTTTTATTTTTTTCCAATTTCGCTATTTCCTAGTTAACGAATAGACATGATTTATGACTTTGTGCGAATTAATTTGAAGTCGATCGACTTAACATACAATTATAAGAACATCAATCTTTAAAAAAATACGTGATTAAGTTTGGTTGTATGGTGTTCTTGCTATTTAAATAGGTGTGATCCCGTTAATATCTATTAATTTTGATGTAGTTTTTAGTCTTCAAATAAAATTGAGTAAGTTTCAAATATTCTCTAATTAGCATTTGCCCTCAGCTTCGTCCACACAAATTTTATTTTTCAACCAATTTACCTCTTTAGGGTTGGAATTTACAAATTGTCCTCACTTACTCTATAAAGAACCTTTCTGCAAAATTTCAGGTTTCTACGTTCAGCGGTTTCATCTCTGCGTTGATATACAGCCAGCGTCCAATATGATGGACGCAATAGGAGTATACAATGTCGAGAGGCTATTTTACTTTTTCGGAGGAAATGACGAATAAGAGCTGTTTGATGTGAGGTATCGCTTCCGTTGACGTCGAGGAACAATACGCTGGATGCAGGAGGCAGGCGGCTTCCCACGCCACTGTCGTCCAATCAGCTGACATCAATGACCTCTATTGTTGCTACTAGATAGAATTTTCAGATAACATTTTTGTATCATTTGTTATTTGGAGCGTTTATTGAAGTATCAGGGATAATCCTTTCAGAAGGATCCACAGTCGAGATCCATGTAATCCAACCAGGGAATCGAGGGATATTTTTTCTCCACTCAATTCTACCATTGATGATGGCCAAAAATAATAATAGTTTTCTATGCGACAAGCAGCATAGTTCATTTAAAATACAATGTAATTAGTTACCGGATGTATAAAAATTTTCAGTACAAAGCTAGGTACTTCATTTATATTAAAGGCTGTACGCTTGGAGCCAGCTAGAATCAGTTTTGCTTTGATTTCTGACTATCCAGCAAACATCTGAGCTATGTATGTCAATGGCTCCAAGGCCTGGGGCACAGGCGGGAGCAATTTTATGAATGCTATAAATTCAGTGTGTTTCGTGTATATAAGTAGCCACAATATTACTTTAATTCAATTTATCCCTGACGTTTTTTTTGTGAAATTAACTTTTAGACATTTATTCAAACCATAACTCATGTGATTATTTGCGATGCAATGAAAAAATATGATGTGTGCAAAGCGCAAACATCGTAGACAGAAATAATATAGGGTTTGATCAATTTATCATTCGGAAATATTACCAAATAAGGCAGAGTCAAAAAAAGATAATTATTGTCTTACTTTATAATATTTTAAGTGGCTTCATGAGAGCCTCCAAATGATATTTTGCAAAATGTGCCGTCATTTACGAATTAACAACTTTCTTCTCAAGGGCCCTATTTGCATCACCTGCGGATTCTCGACCATCTTACGCTTGACATTTATTGATCATATAAATCATAACTTGATAACCTAATCTTACAGAATGGCTGTGTAACTCTGCAGACCTTACACTGTTCTAAGAATAACCAACAGAAAATAGATCAAAATAAATACGATATAATAGTAGTGAATTAGCATTCCTCCATAAACACCTAGCAGAAGTGTCTAGCTTCATATTATTTCATCGTCTAGCCCATTTGGTAAGCCCTTGATTGCGAACTTCACGCCAACGATATCTTCCAAGCCTACAGGCTTGGAAGATATCGTTGGCGTGAAGTTAAAACGGCGTTAAAACGGGTTAAGCATTCACCATTTCCATTAGCAATTTCCTCGTGAAGAATATCTAATACTTTTTTAAGTACACTTAAAAAAGTATTAGATATTCTTCACGAGGAAATTGCTAATGGAAATGGTGAATGCTTAACCCGTTTTAACGAAAAGGCAGCAGTCTATCAAGACTTTCCAAAACATTATATTCGCATCACCAATTATAAAATCAACTGAGTAATATTTTTCATAAAACGCCTCTACCTTTCGGCAATGCATCCGGTGTAACTTTCACGTTTCAATTATAAACAATTATTAAATTCAATCCAGTGAATTATGTTCTGTTTGTTATTTTCGTGCAGAGATTTAAATACGGGAGTCGCGATTTGTGTAAAACTGGATGCTGAAATATAAACTGTTATATTACTATGTTTTGCTTCAGAAGAAATTATTAGTACTTAACTTATTTATTACTAGCTGTCGCCCGCGGCTTCGCCCGCGTGAGTTTCGCTTAGATGAAAAATCACTCTTGAATCTTTTCATCAGATGTTCCAGATCTTCAATTTTTATACGTCAGCAGAAAATGCTCATCAGGTTGAACGATTTTTGTTAAGGCATCATTTCCATATGACTTATAGTTTAGCTGTTCTGTAATGGTTCTTCATCAGGTGTTCCAGTTTTCAAAATGAATTATAGCCTATATGTTGCCCAGGCTTAATAGCTATACAACAAAAAAAGTTTCATTCAAATCCGTCCAGTAGTTTTTGCGTGAAACGCGTACATACATACAGACAGACAGACAGACAAGAAATTCCAAAAAAATTGTTTTGCTTTCTATTGTTCTTTTTAAGTGTCCCTCAATCCATTTTAGTCAAAAATACTAAATGTACAGACAAAATATTTTTACTGTTTTATTATATGTATAGATGTATAGATTAAAAATTGTTTCATTCTAATTAAGTATTCCAATAAGATTCACTACATTAAATGTAAAAAAATTGGGACAGTCCCACAACAAATAGAAGAATTTAGCGTGATGTAGATGCACAATCGATCCGATCTTCAAAGAAATCAGAGTCCTTATATTTTCAGATCAGAATGTACATAAAGGTAGTCCTCCGTCGGGAGCCTGTAATGAAACGATATAGAAAATAAAAATTCTTATTACATTACAGGCGAATGCTCCTGGTGAACGATTACTTTCAGATTTTCTAAGAGTTTTTAAATCGAAAGCGAGGTGAGGAGGATATGAGGATTTGGTACCGGTACCAATCGGTAACAAGCCCTGCTGGGAACACACCTCGAGGGGTCAGGCAGCCGATCGTACTTAAACTTCAAAGTCTCTCTCTCTTTAGTCGTATTTCCTCACGATTGAGGGTAGTAGTCATTATAAGGAATGAACACACACTACCACTCTCTTGGCAATTTGAATGGAGTGGTTTGCCATTGCCTTCTCCATTTCACACACTAGCTGATAATCATCAACCAGAGTGCAGGTTCCCTCATGATGTTTTCCTTCACCGGATGCAAGTGGTAGTCGATGAAAACAAACATAGGTACATGAGTCAGATTGGTATACAAACTCATGTAGCACGAGCAGGATTCGAACCTGGGACTTTTGCAGCCACAGGCGGGCACCCTACCACTCGAACTTCGAAGTAAGGCCCCCCTGTTTCCACCGGCCGGTATATCGCGCGTTGCAGCCCGCGGCGGCAGGCTAATTTTACAGTTAATATATCTACCCTGATTGCCGGGACACACAGAATTGCGGATTTATTTGCTATCCCGGTACTTAAACGGTACGAGCGTATCTTTCATTTAGTTAATACAGGTAGGCGGAGATGACTAAGTGCTTGTACGAGTTTTGATTTTATTGGTAGCCGCGGCAGTTACTTTCAAGAATTATTTTATAATTAAAATATTGAGTAAATATTGAGCGCTATGAATAGTCTGGTTTGAGTCTTTCCTTTTTAATATAGGAAAAGCGATGTGTGACAAAATATGATTTACAAATAAACTAATAACTATAGGTACGTAATTCACCTATTTTGTGGCCCTTATTTTTAATTAATAATACTGTCATTTTGCAAAATCAAGTCTCTAATTAGAAATGCTACTAATTAAAAATATTTTATTGATCTACCTGGAGTACCCGAGCGAAATTCAAATGTGAAATTGTCATACACTTTTTCATGGGTTTGTGTATAAGAAGACATACGAATAAATAAGAGTTCCTGAGGGCTATCACCACGAGCGCAGCCACAGGCTAAAGCTAGACTTGATAAAAACATGAATGACAAATAACTTTAATCCCTCGCCCGAGGTGTTCCGGCGGTGTACTGCAACGGACGTACACACAGCTTTTTGCGGCGCGCCATTTTGTTAATGAGCGGATAGAAAGGCCGATTGTGAAGCCTTGGGTGACATGTTGAAATAACACTCAGTAAATAACCTTTTTCTTCGTCCTCTGGCCTTATTGTCAATAGCAGGAATTTTTTATCAGCCTGATTGCTATAATTTTCTTAAGTATCGGTTTTTTCTTTCTGTATGTCATTCTTGACTGACTCATACATATACTTCAAACATACCTACTTTAAAAATGTCAGTTCACTATTTCAATGTAAAAAATTCTACTATTGGCTGGCTGTCTCGGGAGAGAAATGATATTGAACTCTCGGTGGCTCAATTCGGACAAATGTACATGTCTATAAAAATATAAAGTGTAAATCGTGTATGTAAAATTATTAAAAACTAAACATTTTTCCCCAATTTACTTGGCAAGACAAAAACAAGATTGCATAGTTACCTATAATTGAAAATAAAGGAAAAACATAATTTTGATCTCCAAAAATGTATAAGAATCTAATAAGAATAAATTTGAATCCTTTACAGTGAATATAATTGAATTTGTATTTACATTAAAATAATAAAAATTTAGTTGAACATTTCCATGGAGATACAGCTCAGTAGATAATAACTAAAAAAGCTCATACATCATTCAGTATAATAGGGCATAATGACCAGTATTGTTAAATATGTCTGTCACATTGTCATTGCACGTGCTACCCTAAAAAAATAGCGGTGCATGCAATAATAAGGAATAATAATAATAAAATCACGCGCATAATGTGAGGGAATGGCGCGTGTCGCGCATGCGTGGCGTGGTGGGTCGGACAGGTGATGGTGAGTGTACCTTTACGGGGAGAGGGTAGAGGGTAGCGTTGCAGGACTATCGATACTTTACCTTGAAAAATAGTCATACTATCGATGGTATTGACACGTGTCAATACTATCAATAGTATCGATAGCCAATAGTTTGCAATACCTACTATTGATGATAACTAAAACTATCGATACTATTGATGTTTTTTCAACCGACTTCCCAAAAAAGGAGGAGGTTATATGTTTCGATGTATGTATGTTGTTTTTTATGTATGTTCGCCGATTTCTCCGCCTACTGTGGACTGATTTCCAAATTTGTTTTTTTATTCGTAATGGTGTATTCCCAAGTTGGTCCCATTTTAACCACGTCAGAATCTGTTCGGTAACTTTAAAGATACCTAACAAAATGTAAAGATACCAACATTGCATTATAGAGCAAAAGCCCGCGACAGCATGCCCTTCCTTATTTTATTAAAACTCAAGATTTTCTGTGTATGTCCCCAACATAGAAATAGCGACTATAAAAGTTGGTTCATGATTACTTAGGTAGATTATTTGTAGCAATAACATTGAAATTGGTAACTCAATTTCCTCAAAATAAAGTTTTTTAAAGATTTTATTCCTAATAATATTAGAAATCATGTCATCCATTACCAGGCAATTGGTGCAGATATAAACCCCTGCTAGACATTGTAACTTTACTAAATTATAGTTATATTTGTTTTATTATAAAATCTTAATTTAATATTACTTTGGGAGGCCCCAAGGGTGCTTTTTATACCTATAAAAATCATCGTTGCGATCTATGTTACGTTATGTTACCTGCATAAGCAACTAAGATCCAAACTTCATACCTAGTCGCTAATATTTTTTACCCGTATATGCCACGCAGAGAAACAATACAGTAGGTAGCATGCTAATACATTTTTCTTTAATGTTATTTCATGATTTTAAGTTTTATGATGGAAGTCGGTTCATTTTTTTGGAAAAAAAGTTTTATTTTTTAATCAATATTATCAATAGTGGCGATACTATTGAATAACAATACTATTGATTTTTTATAAGCTATCGATAGTGCAATAGTATCGATTGTTTGTTAAAATATAAATGTCAATACTATTGATAGTATCGATAGTATTGAAAACCGCTATATGCTGCAACACTAGTAGAGGGCTAGAAGGATTTTCAGTCACTTGAACAATATGAATAGATTGAGGGGTGCATGTATTTACAATTTAATTCTATTATCTTACTCTATAAAATATGCGTACTTACTTGTTAGACAGAGTCCTACTATTAGGTATTTTTAGATATTATTTACATAATAATGGGACTAACAAATAGCAATACTTTAGATAATAAAAATAATAGTGACCCATTGTCTGAGTATGGACCACAGCGTCCATGGTATGGACTTATTATTTTCGGCACAAAACTTAAATAAAAAAAAACTCATACTCTGTACATCGACATTTTGTACTTCGACGTTCAGCAACGGAGTCATTCCTTTATTATATATCTTATGGAAATATATTTCTTTAACTCGATACATAATTTTTATACTAGATACTAAAATATATATAATAATCGGGCACCCTACTACCATCCCATAACACAAGCCCCGAACTTACTTTGGGGCTAACTCAATCTGTGTGATTTGTCTGTATATATTTATTTATTTATATTTATTGTATATATTTATCACAGAACATAAAAATTAAACACCTGGATAGCTCTGTTATCCATAAACAACAAAAAAAACCAACGCAATTACAGTAACATTGTTACACAAATAGAATAAAAAAGATCGCAATGACATTCTCAATGCGAATAATGTTCGCCAATTCAACTGGTGGTCTAAAACACGAGTTAGCAAGCATATTTTTAACAATAACTGGTCCAGTTACACGATCAAAGTATCTTATTACAAATCCAACGTACAAAATCACCTCGACCTGTAACGACCACCACCCCTATAATAACCCTGCCAAACAGCAGTGCACCATATCCATAACAATGCGAATTTCTATACATATTCAGAGATTTAAAGCTTGTTCATTGGGCACCCTAAATTTATAAACCAGTTTATAAAGACCTGTTAGAACTGGAATTAGTATAATTGAGACGGGATAATGTACTGCAATGAAAGGTCAAGTTATGTTGGTGAATGTGCTGCGTTTTCAACGTCGCGTGTCATCGAGGGGGAGGGCAGGTGTGTCGCACCCCTTATTTGAGGGAATTTAAGGCCACAGCACATTACTATACTGAGTCGTTTGATATATTTTTTGGGGTGACCACAGTTCAAATACACAGCAAATGACGAAAAGAAAATAGAATTACGAGTGGCTTACAATTTGTTAATTTTCGCGGTTTGTTTAATTAAATTGTAAAAAAAAAAAATATTTAACTGCTTGGCCTGCCTTGATTTATAAGTACATACCAAATAAATTATACCATTATAAATATCGATTTTCGCTGCACAATGTTCACGATATTTTCCAAAAATTTAAATTAATTTTGACAGTAAAGTATTACAATTTTTGTTACATTGAATACTCAAAAAATAAATATGAATATGGGTGTTATGGACATCCTACAACGGCTGACAATGAACGATAGTAAAACCAATACTTAGCGAATGCAAATAAACGTGTTATATGTTTGAACAACAACCCTTTACCCGACAAACTTAGGTACAATATAAAACAAGTATATAACTGGCTATATATTTTGCTAGAGCAACATTATCAACATTAATCATGTACTTACATGTTAAAACAATACTATACTGCAAGAATATAAGAATTATGAATTCTTATTAATATTCCGAGACCTAAGCCTTAATAAGCTTCCCTTAGCGGTGTTCCCGAATAGATTCGACATTGGGACTTTCAAGAAAAGAGCCTATCGCTTTCTCAAAGAGTCGGCAACGCATCAGTGACCTTTTTAGGGTCGTTGGTGTCTATGGACTGCGGTGATTGCTTACCATCAGGCAACCCGCATGCTCGTTTGCCTACTATTCTATAAAAAAAAAATAAAAAAAAAACCTTTTCAGAGTAAGTAATTAAGTTTTTCTTAGGTTCGACAGTTTTTCATGATCGAGTTTCTAACTTAACTAATTGTGGATAGAAAGGTACTTAATAAATCCTAATCCTAACTAACATTATAAATGTTAGTTAGGATTAGGTTATTTTTTATTAATTTTGTTGAGGATGTAAATCCTCTATGGTAGATTATTTTCTCTCTGATCTTGACATGTAAAATAGATGGTTGTTGTTTTTTTACGTCTAACAAGAATATACGTATTTTTCCCAAGTCCTTGGTTTATTCTTTGAAAATTCAACCAACCAAGAGCCTCACAGCTCCAACATCTGGCGACCGTGACAGGACACGAACCTGCAATCTTCGGATACAAACATTCCACGTTTGTTGATACAGTTTCGACAAAACTCTATAGGTATTACAGCTGATATTAAAAAGGCATTTTTACAAATATCAATTTATCCTGATGATCGCGAATTTCTTAAATTTTTATGGTGGAAAGATATGGAAAATAAGCAAATAAAGGTATTTCGCCATTGTCGCGTTGTATTTGGTGTAACTACAAGTCCTTATTTATTATCAGCTACCATATTGTACCATCTGGAAAAATATTTTTGTTCAACTGCTGAAAAATTAAGGAACTGTTTCTATGTGGATAACTGCGTTTTAAGCGTTGACAATAAAGAGGAAATGTATAACTTTATGAAGGAAGCAAAACAGATTTTAAGTGAAGGAGGTTTTGAACTAAGATGTTGGGTGACTGGCCCAATATTAACAGAAAACGCTGAAGAACCAATATCTGTATTAGGTATTACTTGGAACCCACATAAAGACAAGTTATTTTTTAAAGTACCCTTTTTGAGATCTGTTCCATTAAAATTGACTAAAAGATCTCTTTTGTCTATGGCACAAAGTCTTTTTGACCCATTGGGATTCTTGAGTCCAGTTACGATTGTGCCCAAATTACTAATTCAAAGGTGTTGGAAATTATCAATCGATTGGGACCAAGGACTTCCTGATGAAATAGAAAAGGAAGCAAAGGCTTGGCACAGCTCCATAGGTGATGTGGAGAAATGTTTGATCCCAAGGCGTCTAAGCCACAACTCTCTTAAAGAAACTGTAAACACTTTACATGTATTCAGTGATGCCAGTCAGTTTGCTTACTCAGGTTGCGTATTTTTACGCTCTGAGAAGAAGGGTGATATTTCCGTACAGCTGGTGATCGCAAAGTCCCGAGTAGCACCCGTAAAGTCTGTAACAGTGCCGAGACTGGAGCTTATTGCAGCGCTTATGGCATCGAGATTAGCAGAAGAAGCTAAAATGTCACTTAATTTAAAATGTCAAGTTTATTACTGGACGGATTCCACCATAGTGTTGGCATGGCTAAAAAGAGGTACCGGACTTAAAGTATTCGTTCAGAATAGAGTAAATGAGATTTTGACTAGAACAAGTGTAGATAGTTGGTCACACGTGCCTGGAGAGATAAACCCTGCAGATTTACCGTCAAGGGGTTGCAATGGAGAAGCCTTATACAAAAGTCAGTGGTGGAACGGACCATCGTGGTTAACAAAACCATCCACAGAATGGCATAATAGTATGGATAAGGCGGATGAAAATGAAATTAACAAAGAGGTAAAGGCTTATTGTCTAACTGTTATGGAAACTGATAAGTTTTCAGACCGTTTTTTGTATTTTTCGAAATATTCAAAAATTGTAAGAACAGTTGCGTGGTGTTTAAAGATTTTTAAAAAATGTCGCGCTAAAAATAAAAATAAAATATGTTCAAATATTTCGGGTGAAGAATATTTGGAAGCAGAAAAACGGTTATTATTGATAATTCAGCAAGAAGAGTACAACGATTTAAATGAAGTCAGTTCCAAATTGAATTTAGAACTTTTCAAAGATTCTGACGGATTAATTCGTGTCAAAACGAGGCTGATTTTAGGTGATGTCGGGTTTACTACTCCAGTGTTATTACCTGGCATAAAGCAAAATAAAATTATAGAACGACTAATCGCTCAAAGACATATTCTAGAGCAGCATGCCGGTAGTCAAACTCTAATATGTAGGCTGCGAGAGAACTACTGGATCGTCGGGGTTAGAAGATGTGCGAAGGATATTGTACGGAAATGTGTAATTTGTAAAAGGTATAGCGCAAAGCCTTGTTCTGTTCCTCCGGCTCCGTTGCCAGTAGACCGGATTACATGTGGCTCACCCTTTGAAGTTACAGGAGTTGATTTAGCAGGTCCAGTGCTACTTAAGAATGGTACCAAATCATGGATAGTTATTTTTACCTGTGCAACTTATCGCGCTATTCATTTAGAATTGTGTACATCACTAAGCACAGAAGAATTTTTATTAACTTTGAGAAGGTTTATTTCAAGGAGAGCACGACCTAGGCTGATATATAGTGATAATGGGACTAACTTCATTGGCACAGCCAACCTGTTGAAGGAGATTAACTGGGATGATGTCCAAGCAAAAACATCTATTGAGAAAATTTCATGGCGCTTCAGTCCACCGTTGGCGCCATGGTGGGGTGGCTGGTGGGAGCGCATGGTACGCACGGTAAAGAGTATTCTTAGAAGAGTTTTAGGCAAGGCTGCACTTAACGAAAAGGAATTTCAAACAGTGTTGTGCGAAGTTGAAGCTACCATTAATTCTCGACCCTTGACCTATATTGCGGATTCTTCTGAGAATCTCAAACCATTGACTCCTTCTACGTTCCTACAAGTTGGAGCTACGTATACTGAAGATTTAGCAGCTATCGAATCTGCTAATTTAACTACGCGTTATCGTTATATTCAGAAGCTTAGTGACGATTTGAGACAAAGATTCCGGAGTGAATATTTGTCACTATTAACTCAGCAGCGTTCTAAGACTTCAACTAGCGTTAACGTGGGTGATGTAGTTTTACTAGGTTCAGATCAATTAAAGAGAGTAAATTGGCCTTTGGGGTTAGTAGTCGAAATTATTCCTGGCACTGATAAAGAAGTCAGAGTTGCTAAGGTAAAAACTGCTAGGGGTGTTAAAACGCGGCCTCTTCAGCGTCTGTACCTATTAGAGGTTTTCCAAATAGATCATAAATCAGCGACGGATACAGACTTAACTTCGAATTCAAAATCTTGCCCTTACGGACCTATTACACGCTCTGGTCGTCAGGTAAAGGTACCAGCGAGGTTCATGTGACATATCGTTGTATACTTTAAAATGCCTTAGGTTAATTTTGAGCGTAGCCTCAAGGCGCCGAGTATGTTGAGGATGTAAATCCTCTATGGTAGATTTATTTTCTCTACGATCTTGACATGTAAAATAGATGGTTGTTGTTTTTTACGCCTAACAAGAATATACGTATTTTTCCCAAGTCCTTGGTTTATTCTTTGTAAATTCAACCAACCAAGAGCCTTACAGCTCCAACAAATTTGTTTGTTTATTTGTTTGTTTGTTACCTCTTCACGCTGTATCTACTGAACCAATTTTCCTGAAATTTCGCATACACATAGCTGGAAGTACGGAAAAGGACAACCTACATTACAACATACCTTTCATCCTGGGAAAAAGCACTGTTCCCGTGGGAAATTCACGCGGGCGAAAGCTAGTCTTGTATAAATGTTGTACAAATTTTAAATAAACATCCTAAAGATGCCAATAGATTACTGGATAACTAAAAAGACATCGAGACAAGAATTATTTTTTATCCATGTTACTATGTATCTACCACATCTGCTTGAGTAATGGAAACTACCACACTACCTTTCTAGCGTTATGTTTTGACACCTTCAACGGCTGAAATGATATTATCTAAAGATTTAAACTATCTAAAATCGCCAGTGTGTGTCTGTTTTGACCACAAGATATTTTATGTCTCGATATGTCTTTAAATGATTTTAATCTGAATTGTTTGTTGAATATCATGTATGCGATACAATACTGATCCACTATAGAAAGATCGTTGATATGATTCTATTTCAATAGTATTCTTTCGGCGCTTTGTCAGTGTATTCAATGGACTTTTTCGATGATAGCTTCCATAGAAAGAAACTTGTCGTTGAATGATTGCCATTGTACATTTTGCGATAGGATTTATTAATTTTGGCAAAACAATCATCATTAGGATTCTAAGAATATACGATTTATGTTCATACTATGATTGTATATAGGTACTTACTTACATGCCACTTATATTTATGCAATAATCCATACTAATATTATAAATGCGAATGTTTGGATGTGAGTTTGTGAATTTGTGAGTTTGTGAGGATGTTTGTTACTCAATCACGCAAAATCTACTGGACGGATTTCGATGAAATTTGGTACAGAGGTAGATAATGACCTGGAATAGCACATAGGCTACTTTTTATCCCGGGAAAAAGCACTGTTCCCGTGGGAAATTCACGCGGGCGAAGCCGCGGGCAAAAGCTAGTAATATCATACTTTTTTAAGCACATGCAATATAATAACTATACATATTTTAAACAAGAAATAAATAATATAAGTTGATTCTCTTAAAATATAACATTGGAATTAAGTTTATGCAAAACATCGTCTACATAATTGACAAAATAATGTGACAAATATTTATATTATTACTAGCTGCGCCCCGGGGCTTCGCTCCCGTGGGAATTTCGGGATAAAAAGTACCCTGTGTGCTATTCCCGGTATTTTTCTACCCGTATACTAAATTTCATCGAAATCCGTCCGGTAGATTTTGCGTGATTGAGTAACAAACATCCTCAAAAACTCACAGATTCACAAAGTCACAAATTCACATTCAAACTTTCGCATTTAATATTAGTAGGATACTGTTTTATATTAACGATGTAAGTCAAGTTCCAATTAAACTAAAAAAATATAAACAAATAATTATGGACAAACAATAATAACTAATGTATCTTTACATTATACATAAGCTCGAACTCTTGGGAACTGCAGTAGAAATAACAGAGATGTAACTAAATACCCTTCTATATGATAATATCTAATAAACCAACTGTTTAACTAATAGCTCACCACCTCACCTCATGACCCACGTATAGTATGGTATTTGCGGCACCACATTACTGTCACCAGCATGAAACAAATGAGCTTTATAATACAACGTTTAACTATTTAAAAAAATATATATACGACTAGTCCTGCAAAGCTACAAGATTTTCACTTAACACGAGCATAGTTCATGGCTATGTTACGAGAAATGAGTAATAGACAGTTGTATATTTGCAGTGTAATTGACACAAAGACTCTCAGACTTCGAATGTAAACTTATGATATAGTTAAAGCGATTAATCTGTCTCGGTTGGTGGTAAAATTCTTATCGGAATAATGAGACGAATTTCTACGAGGCCCTCTCAGGCCAGCGCTTGCGTGCCAATTATTGACGTAATTATTTTGAAAATATGAGCCTCCTTTTATGTTATTTAACACTCGAAGAGCGCATATTTTCACCGGCAGCGAACAGCGCGTCTCAGATTGTCAATTGACGCTTTTATGGCGAGTACGCCACCAGCATTCGTAGAGGTTATTTTCGTTCCGCTTTGCTCAAAATTGCAGCAAAGATGGCAACGACTTTGAAATATAGGCTCTAGTTAAAATAAAATTGAGTTGCTGCTCGCGAAGTAGTTATTAACGAGGCCGTGGTTGGAAATTAAAATGTATGGTTGTATTATCGTGGTATTAAATACGTCTCACGCCGACTAGTAATGAGATTGTAAGGTAATCTCTGGTTTCGTTAGTGAAGCCTCTTGCGCAGGAATTATCATTGGAGGACGACAACTGAAAAGTAGCTGCTGATTATGCGGCGTTCACACGAGCGCACGGCTATTAGTTCCATCGAAAGGAATCCATTTATTTCGAGTATCAATTAGTCCTCAACACCTAGACGGTCGATAACGTAAGTTAAAAGGCGCTTAATTAAGAGCGAATTAAAATGAAAAAGTTCCTCGTTACTGTTTATAACGAAGCGGCGCGAGACAGTCGAAATGTTTTGGTTTTATTAGAATTTACCGTATTACGTAGAAGATATGTGTGTATAAGAACCAGTTTTGATTCTAAGTTCACTTGTCTACTTTGTAAGTACGTAATGGATGGAATTTCATGGCTGGCGGTTTGATTAAAATTAATTTACACATTAAAAAGAGTGATTTGTGCGGCCGCCACATGCGCAGGAGTTGGTAGTGCTAATCCGATCAGTAATGGACACCGATGTTCCGTTTAGACCTAGTCTACCACACATTAGTATAAAATGCAAGTATCTTATATTTATTGGGAAACTGGTAATGTGAAACAGTATATGAAATAAACAAAAAACTACTTGGCTGCACTCTCATTCAAATTCCGAATTGTATAGTAAGTAAACTCTACCTACCATTTTACTTACCTTTTTAGATTAGTAGTAAAATAAATTGGTTTTCACGTAAATTTTCATGAAATATTTATTACATAAATTGTAAAATATTTCAGTAAAAGCACTAAAGCTTTATCTACCAGTCATCCTTTGGGTCATACAAGGAATTTAAAGTGGGTGTATAATAATGTAAATTACAAGTATTATTGAGTTAAATAAAACTGTAAATAAACTCAGGCGTTGATTCTGAAAGTCACAGTTACATCTTACACATGCCTTTTTACTTATCTAATTGTTGGCAGAAGCACTCATAGTAGTATTTAGAACAAAGTATATAAAACTAGTAAACAAGTACCTAGGTGAGTAAATTCATTTAGTAGCTGGAGAACTATAAAATCTGGCAGTAATTTCAATTGCAATAAATGGAGAGACTTGTATATCAACTCGATCAGTTGGTCTGAGGGAGATAAATATCTGCTACCATAAAATCAATTTACTTTATGGAGGAGATTCAATAGTGATCCCTGAAAATGTAACTCATTTGAAACATAGGGTGATTATTTTGTATTTAAAAAATTAAGAATTCACTTTGTTAGTCTTGGTTTTGTAAATGCAAATTATTATTTAAGATATTTTGTTACTATTTGAAATGCCAATATTTTTGTTGATAAACGAGTTGTATAGGTCGATAAATATAAAAATGATTTTAAAATAGGAAACTCCGCTTTTGATATAAGCCTTTTTCTGATATTGCAATCAAAATCCTTTAGGACTAAACCAACTCCTTGATTGACAGCGGACATTTAAGATGTTTGCAGACAAAACAAAAAATAAAGAAAATGCGGAACGGAAGCAACATTCGATATTGACCCTTTAGGCTGCCCAAACACAATGAGAACTTACAAAAATAGAGAGTAAGGAGCGCGCGCGCCGACACATCTGCCGGCCACTATCGAATAAATCTACTAAAGTAATATTTTTATTTTGATTACGTATGCACGGGTTAGACAGATGTTAGAGAAATTATACACACGGCAGGATAAAATGGTGAACGAACAAATTCATGAGAAAGAATGTCGAAATTCTCGAAACCGGAAGGTGTATCATACACTAATGAGTAAATTTTAATAGGTAAGGGTAAGGAGTAAGGATATATCAAATTTGCAGTATATGAAGAATTTTTGTGATAAGAATATGTTTTAGAAAATTACATATATGAATTATAGTATTGTGTTAGAATTGATCTTCTGAATTGATTATCTGTTGCGTCATAAAGGTATTTTAGCGTACAGGTAGTAGGGCACGCTGGGCAAGACATTAAATGTGCCATAGTTTGAGGAGAGACACCACATAGACAGGCGTGTGCGTGCATTGAAAAAGTGTGAGCGAGTTCATAAATCTAAATTACCGTGTGTCAGATTTTTAAGGGCTGTTTCAAGTCGCCAGTCACTGTACTGACCAAACGATATGGATTTAATAGGGTGCGTACATTATCATCAAATTATTGACGAAGTACAAGGTGTGAATGATCGTTGGCTCATGATTTTATTATCACCTTTGTAGACTTAGAGATATGGCTAGTTTAGTATCTAACGTATTTTACTACAACTTTTATTCATTGCTCGCCTGATTGGAAATCATTATAGGCCTTGCGGTGGTACTAAAATGTTATAGTCAAAGTATGGTAATTATAAAGACTTATGTAGCTTTAAGTTTTGATGTTAGTTCTATTCAAATGTAAAACACTAAAAATAAAATAATAATGACACGCATATTTATGTCCTTTTTTTAGATAAAAAAGGGCTGTAGGGCAGGCCACATGAGCAGGAGAGAGAACGGCCGCAGGATTGCGGAGTGGAGACCCAGAATCGGCCGGAGAAAAGGAGGAAACCACTAATGCGCTGGGCCGATGACATTTACAAAATTTTGGGCAAAACCTGGATGCGATCCGCAAGAAACCGGGCAAAATGGAAAAACCATGAGGAGGCCTATACCTAACAATGGGTGATACAGGGCTGAAGAAGAAGAGCCTTATAGGTGTTGTATCCCACTGCTGGGCAAAGACCTCCCCCTTTTTCTTCCACTCGTCTCTCTCTATTGCAAGTTATGGCCACTCATGTAAGAATTTTATTACCTATCAGAAACAAAATTTATTCCCATTTTTATTAAAACTATTATGAAATTTTTTTAGCAAGAGAAAGTGTCAGGGATCAGCAAGTGACATCGGCTGTATTTATAAAAAAATCTATCATCTTAGATTTTTTTTTATAAATACAGCCGATAGACAGTATCGAATCTACGTTAGACATCAGTGATTTGTGTAACGGCACTTAAATTTATTTTGTTTTAATTTTTTGCCATAAAGTAGCTTTCTCTTGTTGTTAGAAAGGGCGAAATAAAAGATACAAAATAAAAACAATTCATTAGCACATTAAGGACAACGCCGCTTTGCATAAATAAACCGTCAAGGCGAGAAGATTTTTTTTTTATGGTTCTGTACATCTTTTGGGAATGGTACTACCATATTCTCTTCTGTTTTTGTCATCTTGCCTTAGGAGCGAGCTTTCTTTTTTTTATGAATGAAAAGATATATTAAAAGGTCTTTAACTAGCCTAAGAAGAACAAGTATATGTACCTAATACCTACTAACATGAGCACGAAATGAAAATGAGAGCCAAATTATCTAAACACACATATTTATTGTCCTCATCTTTATCAATGACAGAGACAAATGAAATATTTATAGTCCATTGCTTTTATGATTTAGTTTGAATGTTGTCAGTATTGTTTAATTAGCGGCATGAAATTAATTCAATTAAAAAAAACAAAAAAATATCGTAATATTTTAAAAATATATTAAGATCATTTTTAAAAGTGTATCGATCGTTTTTGAAAACAATAGTAAATAAGTAAGAATGTATATTACTTCAAGGTGTCCACTATAATATGCGGATCTCTAAAACAAATCGATTAGCCACGATGTCCGGTACAAAAGTGCCGCCTACCCACGAAAAGGTACTACTATTCCGCAATGCGTTCGGTAATAAAAGATGCTAATAAATAAAATTAGTGTCTCTTGGTGACAAAGACCAGAGAAAAGTACCGACTAGGGGCGGATACCGACGGGCTTCGTTAAATATGGAGGGTACAGAAGGCTTCTTCTTTAGTCGTACTAAACTTATCCGTTAAATATAATGATCAGTAACCTTTCTAAGAACAATCCGTACCTTTTCCGCAACCAATCCCAATATTATCTTTCTTGTTGTTGTGTACTCATACACTCTCTCTTTAGTCGTATTTTCTCATGACTATTATAAAATAGTCTTCTTCTCCTTCTTCCTCAGCGTATAACTGCCCACCGTTGAGCATACACCTCTCCAATGTTTCTCCATTCTCTCCTGTTGTCGGTCTTCCGCATCCATGAAGAGCTGGCGGTGGTCCTGATGTCATGGGACCATCTGGCTGGTGGTTTGCCGACACTTCTCTTTCCCAGTCGTGGTCTATACTCTAGAACGCGCTTGCATCATCTCTTGTCCTCACGGCGACACATGTGTCCGGCCCACGCCCATTTGAGTTTCGCGGCTCGGTAGCCGACATCCACTACATTTGTGCGGGGGACCTTATGACCGCATTGCGTTGATTGCATTGCATTGCATTGTAAAATAGTATGGAATAGCATTTTTTTCTGTAAAAAGTAAGAAAAGTAATTGTTAAAAATGTAGAGTCATAGTTTTCAAGGATATGTACATTTTATTAGATACGTATGCGTGGACTGGGATATTAAAAATACATTTTACAGCAAATTTTAGTTAAAACATTTAAGATTATATTGAATGTAAGTAAATATGTATTTCGTCTACCAGAGATACTTTACTTTTTATTATTTACTTACTTTACATTGTGTTTAATTCTATACTCTCTTTATTTTATGCTTCGATCGAAGCTTTACAAAACGTCATTTTTTATAGCTCGTGAACATAGTCAAACTCATTATATGTTTTATATGTGCTATATGTAGTGGAATGATTACTTTATTGTAAGGTACCGCAAATTTGTCAAATTTTAGTTACCTACATAGAAAATTCGTTGTGTAATTTATTATTTGGTGTAATTTCACACCAAATAATAAATTACACAACCACCATTTCGAAACGAAAAGAGAACTATAAAAAAATGTATAAGTACCTAACTTATGTAACCCTAATAAATATTTCTATGATTTTGGTAAAAATACCTAAATACATGTGATTATCTGACGAATAACATTAGAAAAAAAAATGTTAGCCGTATATATTATTTATTTATTTACCTGTAGTGAAGTGATTAATAATTAATTTCTATGTGATCCAAAATTGCCGATGAAGTTGAAGGGAAAAATTTATAAAGCAGTTGTGAGACCAATAATGTTGTACGGATCGGAATGTTGGGCTACCAAAGTACAGGATGAAAAGAGGCTTCACTCTGCCGAAATGCGAATGTTACGTTGGATATGCGGGATGACAAGAAGAGATAGAATAAGAAATGTTTACGTGAGGGGTAGTTCGAAGGTTGTACCTGTAACTGATAAGGTAAGAAGTAACAGACTCACTTGGTTTGGCCACGTGATGAGGAGGGAAGAGGAACATTTATTAACGAGAGCTGCGTCAATGAAATTAGGTGGATATAGAGGGAGAGGAAGGCCTAAAAAGAGAGGGATGGATTGTGTTGGGGAGGATATGAAGGTATTGGGAGTTGATAAAACTATGGCTAAGAATAGAAAATTATGGAGAGAAAGGACATTTTGCGCCGACCCCAGATGATGGGATAAAGTAAGGCAGGTGATGAGCCTGATCTAGGTAATTTTATTTAGTTCGTATCTACATGGCTTAAATTAACACAGTAACTAGTTTCCTACAATAGCTCTCGTGTGAATTTTCACGGTAACATTATAAATATTTATTACCATTCTAAGATGAATTTATATAGATAGACTAGCTATTGCCCGCGGCTTCGCCCGCGTGACTTTGGCTTAGATGAAAAGTCTTTTTGTGTTCCAAACTGTTTCCTGTGTTCCAATCTTCAATTTTTATACGTCTACAGAAAATGCTCATCAGATTAACCAAGTTTTGCTAAGGCGCCATTTCCGTATACGAGTATATTATAGTGTAGCTGGTCTCTTGAAGTTATTTATCAGATGTTCCAGATCTTCAATTTTTATACGTCAGCAGAAAATGCTCATCAGGTTGAACGATTAATTTCCATATATGTTATAGTGTAGCTGGTCTCTTGGAGCTTTTCATCAGATGTTTCAGATCTTCAATTTTTATACGTTAGCAGAAAATGCTCATCAGGTTGAACGATTTTTGTTAAGGCACCATTTCCATATTACTTATAGTTTAGCTGTTCTGTTATGGTTCTTCATCAGGTGTTCCAGTTTTCAAAATAAATTATAATATAATTATATATGTTGCCCAGGCTTAATAGCTATACAACAAAAAAAGTTTCATTCAAATCCGTCCAGTAGTTTTTGCGTGAAACGCGTACATACATACAGACAGACAGACAAGAATTTCCAAAAAAAATTTTTTGCTTTCTATTGTTTTATTTAGGTCTCCCTCTATTCATTTCAGTCAAAAATATTAAATGTACAGACAAAATATTTTTACTGTTTTATTATATGTATAGATAGATAGATCAACACTTTATTGTACCATTTACAGAAAAGAAATACAAAGTAGTAACAAAAGTGATTACATAATGAGTGCAAAGGCGGGCTGGGCTTATCGCTAATTTATTAAAAGCAAAAAAAAACTGTAAATACTTAATCGTAGGTAAATGATCAAACTTCAATAAAATTAAGTTGAAAAATATTTATAACATTTATAGTACTATCATGATATTTTTTACAAAAAATGACCCAATGGCCCAAAAGATTCAGTTATGATATAAATCTTCAACGCTTCGACACATTTTGACCACACGTCAGGATATGATCAGAATAAAATACTTCGCATTGTATATGGCCCTTTACCACGATGCCGTACAATGGACAGACGTCTAACTTATAAATTTTTGTGCGAACAAAGGCGCCATATTGACAATGTCTCAGAATATCGATAAATGGACGGTCCAACGGCGATATTAAAATATATCGGCCGTGATATCGAGTAAATCAAAATCGATGATGACTTAAATCAACTTCTCGACGTCCAGTCAAAATTCCGAGTGCGGCTTGCTACCGTATCAGCTTAGTATATCTTTCTGAACGTAATCCAGAATACAAATGAACGGGCAAAAAGTCTTCCGCTCAATTTCCCTCGAAACGTCAAATGTTTGCCTTCGAAAAGGATTTTAAAATGCAACAAGTTTTTGTGCGTAGTAAGTATCTGAACAGGATTATCGTATGCAAAACATCGGACTGAACTGAACGCAAACTTGAAAGTCTCCATTACTTTTAATTTTATCAATAGATTTTTTGAATGGTGTAACACTTACACTTTGGTAATATACATCATGTTCAAATAAAATGAAATTATACATTAATGGAATTTGTCCAATAAAATCTTTCAGTAACATCATCGTTAATTCAAAGTAAACGCGAAGGTTTGCGTTTGAGTCGACGTATCGATATCGGACGAGTTACAATGGAAACTATTTGATTGCTTCATTATGCGGAATCGGACTCGGTTTGTTGTATATCATTTCGCATGTTATATCTGTTCGTATCCTAATTTAATCATCTTGAAGATTGGACCACCGGGGAAAGCGATGTAACGGGTGGCCCCGCCGATTCTGATTGAACTTTTAAGACAGTTTAGTTTAGCATTGATTTATTTTTGGCATTGTATCAAGGTATGATTCAAATAAAAAAATAGCTTTAATTTTCTAAATAAGGGGTATAATTATAATAAGTGTTTTTTTTTAGTTTTAAGATAAATAGAATTAGTGTTTTCATGATTTCAATGATCAGTATCAAATAAAGTTGCTTCCCGCGTTTTAATGCTATATAGATCTTTGAATCGACCCAAATAATTTTGATGCGGTCTTCACTATCATTTAAAGCATTTTTTCCGGATAGTTTTAAAGAACCTATAATAAATGACAAATACGTAGGAAAGTTTCGTGTAAAATTTAACCTGAATAATAGTAATTCTAACTTTTGCCTAATAAATTATTATGGATAAGCCAATTTTAAAGTTAATTTAAATTTTTCCGTGCTAAACTTAGTGCACAAATATGACTACATCCTATAGCTGACAACTTTCGTCCCGCTTGGCTACAATATCGACCGTATTGGAATCATTTCGATTTCAAGAGCATACGATCCTAATGCCTCCACGGTTTTCATTCGATTCAATTGGCTGATGTCTTATTTTCTACGTGGTGGTCCGATCGAACCTCCAACTTACAAACAAATGACAGACAACATGAATTCAAAATTTAACATCGACAATTTGACAGGAGAAAGTAAAAAGTAAATTTTCACTGAGACATCTATCAATTTTAGTGACGTAGTGACGTCAATATGGAATTCACCTTAGATTTAGAATAATACTAACCATAAAATAGATCTAAAAATTATATTTTAATAGATATGTATATAATGGATATGAAATAAGTAGATAGCGTATTAATAAGCATTTTCTTTGACGAAAGTAACCATAGTTAACGATAAGGTAATTTTTTTCTTATAGATGAAATTGTATTGCTAATTTCAAAGATCATTCCTGGCTAGACAAGCAATTTAAACAAAGATTTTGAAATTGACATGTAAACAGAATGAAATTTACTATAATTTCACTTCTAGCGATAGAACGACAGGCAATCAGGAGATTAATTATAAAACAGCCAAGTGTGTTCACTTAGCTACAGCTATTGGTTTCTGCAATATGAATCATATGAATCCTGAAAACTCGAATTTATTTTCAAATTTTGCTGTTTTAAGATTGTATGATCCAAGATTTGAAAAATGATTTATTGAAATATACTTACTTTTTTGTCGCGATATTCGTATTGCATAGATTTTATGATTATTATGAATAAAAAACAATCCATTTGTATGGATGAAATGAAATGATGTAATTTAATCTTAGGAAATTAAAAATAATCTATATGCAGGGATTTTGCAAAAAATCAAATATGACTATCCTACTAATACATATTATAAATGCGAAAGTTTGGAGTATGTGAGGATGATTGTTACTCAATCACGCAAAATCTACTGGATAGATTTCTATGAAATTTGGTATACAGGTAGTAAAATATCGGAAATAGCACATAAGGTACTTTTTATAACGAAATTCCCACGGTAGCGAAGTCCGGGGCGCGGCTATTAGTTCATATCTCGATGAATATGACACATTTGTTTTATACCGAAAATCTAATCTTAAAGCCTTATAAAATAAAATAAAACAGCCTTGAGTTCCTGCGGATTCCTAATAATAGTGCCCTAACGTTAATCGAGAATAGCGCTAAAGAATGTGGGACGAACTAAGTACAAGTTAAAACTGCTCGGTAGTTACACGTTAATCTTAGACCACTGTTACGACGGGCTGAGTAATTGTTTTAAAACTACCAGTTTTACATGATGGAAGTCCTTTAGCTCAAACTAAAGTTCGTTCAGAAAGAGATCCCTGCAAGGTCCCATGTTATTATTTTAAAATATTTCAAAAACGGCTGAACTGATTTTGTTGCGCAACGAACTTAAAAATTCTATGGATAGTTGCTCATCGAAATTAATTCAACGGTTCGAGAGTTATCGCGGAACAAACATACATACATACATACTTACATACATACATACAATGTTGTTTTCGCCCCAACTTGAATTATAGCCCTCGCTCGCTTCGCTCGCTCGGTCAATAAATTCGAAAGTGAGTTTGTTTATTTATTTGTTTTTTTTTTTTTTTTTTTATAACATAGGGCGGCAAACGAGCAAGCGGGTCACACGATAGTAGGACAACCATGTTTGTTTGTTACCTCTTGACGCCTTATCTACTGAACCAATCTTCCTGAAATTTCGCATATACATAGTTAGAAGTACTGAGAAGGAAGTCCTTTTCATACCTTTCGTACCTTGGGAAATTCACACGGGCGAAGCCGCTGGCAGAAGCTAGTTTCAAATATTTAGACGCGAGTATTCAAGAGTGTTGTTATGTTTATGTTCGAATTTAAAGAGACCTTCCTGGACAGATTCATGTTGAATTTTATTACTTCTTTCAGATTTTGTAAATTTCGGATATAGGTATGTACTTAATTTCATGTGATCCTTTGATAACGATTATGTTGTATAACGATCATAATGCGATTAACGTGGCATCAGCTCAATTTAAATCAATAGCTAGATGCCGACTGGATTTTTTATGAGAGTTTTTTTTTTAAATTCTTGTACATATTATAATTCACGGAAATGATGATTATTAGCACAGTTTAGGGATATCTTGTCATTATTGTTGTTGGTGGTTTGTTATTTGGTCTATCATAGGTATAATATTGAATTTAGTATATGCAAATTCTGTGCAATTCATATTTTGTGTGTACAATCTGCCCTCTAGGCGGTACAACGATCTCGGTAGATTGATAAAAGCAATCGTTAAATAATTGATATCATTTAATTGAATATACACGTGTGTTTGTTCCTTTTGCTAATTCTATAAATGTATCTTAAAGGCAGGTCCTTGATCGTAAACTGTAAATTTGTATTATTTTGCTATATAATTTCTCATCTTATTCTAAGAAACGTTTTCTTGGAATAAGATGTGTTTTATGAACTTTCTAGACAATTATATAGATTAGGCCATAATTTTCTCGAGAAATATTAAAACATGGATCTTGGTTGGGTATTAACATTTTACATTATTCTTGGTGGTCTAGTAATTTGATTCTATTTAAATACTTCAGCTAAATGGGTGGTTATTTAAATTAAAAATCTGAGTTTTTTTTTCCACTTTTAAGTACCTAAGAAGCTGTGGAATACAATGGCAACATTGGCAATATGCCATAAGAACTGTAACAGTACACTTTCTAAAAGGCATAACAAAGGGTATTGGTTTCTCCGAAGTCATGTACTGAAGGCGGCCGACAGATTGTTCACACTGATGTTAAATTTGGCGTTAGTGATCCCATCGACCAAGACAGACGTCCCTTGCAACTGGTGCATATGAGAAGTACTAAAGAACGTTACTATTATGCCCTTTACAAACGACATACGTAACATTCATGTACGTACTAGCTGCGCCCCGGGGCTTCGCTCCCGTGGGAATTTTGGGATAAAAAGTACCCTATGTGCTATTCTCGGTATTTTCCTATCCGTATACGAAATTTCATTGCAATCCGCCCAGTAGATTTTGCGTGATTGAGTAACAAACATCTTCACAATCATCCAAACTTTCGCATTTATAAAATTACTAGCTTTTGCCCGCGGCTTCGCCCGCGTGAATTTCCCACGGGAACAGTGCTTTTTCCCGGGATAAAAAGTAGCCTATGTGCTATTCCAGGTCATTACCTACCTCTGTACCAAATTTCATCGAAATCCGTCCAGTAGATTTTGCGTGATTGAGTAACAAACATCCTCACAAACTCACAAACTCACATCCAAACTTTCGCATTTATAATATTAGTATGGATATAGTATAGGATTATTATCTTGTTTATAAGATTAAACAAAATGCTTATTTATTTTATTTATTTATTTATTTATTTAGCCAAAAAACAAAAAACAATACAATATGATACGCTATGGCGCCTAAAACCATGTCATGGTTTGTCTAGGCGTTGCACATTCGACTTATCTGATCTAATATAAACATTAAAAAGACTGGTCGGTTGTATTAACCCATCTGTGCGAAAACAATCCCGTCAGCTCATAGTTACAAGCATGCAACACCACTATACCTACAAAGAATAAAGATCGTTTATAAAGCGGGTAGGTTGCTTGTGTTGTCAGTCGCTTGCGCACAAATAAGTTAAAGTGTAAATCTAAAGCTTGTTAATTTAGTTGAAAAATAAAACATTCTGACATTTATTTTGTTACAGTAAAGAAATCGTATTTACATTGTAAATATATGTATTTGTACTTTCAAAGAATAAAGGAAGACCAGGACAGCAAATATCAATGGTTATGTATTATAAAAATATTTTTTAATTATAGATTTTGCGTTCTTTTTATTGTGTAAGTCTACAGTAATTTGATTAGGTATTTTATTTAAGATTTCCGGCATTTGATTACGAATTATTCTCTTCCCATAAAGGTTATTATATTTTTCTTTGAAATATTTTTTAACGATTATTCGCCTAGTTTTTTTACCGGTTATATTGTTCGGAAGAGTATCTATGATGTTAAAATTTTCCTTTAATAGAGAGTATTGAACGAAATCGTAAATAGGTAAAATGTTACAATATTTAAATAATTCATTGTAGTTATCTTTATATCTATCTTTTATTTTTCTACCCACTATCACTTTAATTATACGTAATTGCAAACTATATATTTTATCTAAGTATGTTTTAAATGTTCTTCCATAGCTAGTGATGCCATAAGAGTATGTCGGTTCAACGAGTGACTTATATAACATCCGTAACACCGGAAATCTAATTTTATTAGATAAGATTTTAAATTTTATGAGTAGTGCACGTAGTTTTTTACATATTAGTTCGACATTAGGACCCCAGTTAAACCTATTATCTATAATAACACCTAGATATTTTTGTTGTGTTACTTTTTCGATAGGTTTACAACTGCATTGGTTTGAGTTATGGTGCATACAGGCGTGAGTATGAACCGTAATTTCTACATCATGGGTTACTCGATTGTGACTAGAGTGGATGTGTAGAAGTTTGGTTTTCTGCGAATTCAGTACCAAACCCATATCGTGAGACCATTTGCTTAGCAAGTCCATGTCATGTTGAAGTTTGCTTTCAGCAATTTTCAGATTTCGATCAGCTGATATTAGACATGTATCATCTGCAAACTGGTATATCGTACAGTTTTTAATCAGGTTGTTAACATCATTAACATACGCTAAGTAGTGTAATGGGCCTAATACAGAACCTTGTGCTGTTCCTACATTATTATTAATACTGTCGCTGTAGTTATTTGCAATCTTTACTACATATTTTCTGTTAGTTAGGTAATCTTTGCTCCAGTCAAGCAAAGGACCCCGTATACCAGTTGTGTCCAATTTTTTTAGTAGCGTGTCATGCCTGAGAGTATCAAACGCCTTGCTATAGTCAATAAAAGCTACTAAAACATGTTTTTTATTATTTAAATAAGAATTTACTTCATCAGTGAACTTTGAAAGTAACTCACTTGTGCTTTTTTTTTGGTTGAAATCCGAATTGGTTAGCTGAAAGAATATTGTTATCCCTATAAAATTGTTGAATTTGGTCACAGATATATTTTTCTATAATTTTATCCAAAATAGATAAAATGGAAATTGGTCTAAAGTTATTATAGTCACTGTGCGAACCTTGTTTGTGAATTGGTCTTACAACGCTTATTTTTAATTCATCAGGATATATCCCATGTTTAATAGAATTATTAATGAATTTAACCATAGTCATAGTAATCTTTTCGCATAATTTTTTTAAATCTAGCGGTCTTATTTGATCATGTCCTGGAGTCTTTTTATGATTAATTTTTTTTATGATTTTAGATATTTTTTCTTCAGTGGCAGGTAAGAAACGGATCGACCTATCTGCTGGTTTACTATATTGTTCTGGATTTAATAGCTTTATGTTACAATTTGAAGTAATCTTACTCACATTTTCTTGAAAACTTTTAGCAAAGTTGTTAGCAATTTCACTTTCAGTGGTATTATTTTTGGAAAAAGATTTAATTATAACTTGGTCAACGTTACTTGCCTGCTTTCCTGTCATTTTATTTAAAAGTATCCATAACTTTCTCATATCACCCTTGCATTGATCAATTTGATTTTTAAAATAGTTATTTCTGCTTTTTTCTATTAATTTTCTAACTTTATTTCTATACTTTTTGTATTCTCTATGTAGTACTGAGTTATTGGCGTCTTTTAACCACTGGTTAAATAGCTCGTCTCTTTTCAAACAATGATTATTTATGTATTTGTTAATCCAGGGTTCCTTATTTCTTTTGCTGTACTTTTGTCTCAGGGTGTAAGTTGATTTATTATAACATTGAGTAAACTCGTTTTTTATAAAATTATATATACTACTTGGACATTCTAGTGTATTAATATGATCCCAGTTAATTTTACTTAATTCATTATACAGTATTTTGTTACTAATTCTAGTTGTATAATTATGTTCACGTTGCGTATGGGCCGGTGCGACAAAGGACAACGCAATCATACGATGATCGGCCAGTACGGTTCCGAGCGTTGCGGCGTACAGGTCTTGTTTGCTGGATCGCGCAAATGCGTGATCTATACAACTTTTTGTTATCAAGTTTAACCTCTTTTCTATTCTGGTGTAGTCACTTATCCCGCAAGCAAGACCTGACTCGCTCATCATATTAAGATATTCGTCTCTTACTGTAGATTCTCCTTTTAAATTTACATTTGTGTCTCCTATAAGAATGAAGTTATCCAGATGCGAGTATCTCTCAATTGTGCTGCGTAGTTCTTGGATAAAGTTACGTTTGTTTTTCTTTGGTGGATTATACAGTGCACACAGTGTGTAATTATAGTTATACGAAGTAGTGACACGTCCCATTAAGCATTCAAATCTTTGAACTGATGTTTTAATTGTTTCAAATTTGTGTTTATTATTTATATATATAATAATTCCACCCCCTTTGCGATTTTTTCTCAATTCTGTGTACATTGTGTATCCGTCTATTTCATATAAGGAACTTATAACATCAGAGATACCCGCCTCTGTAATAACAATAATATCGACTCGATTCTTTAGATTTTCTATGCACTGCAAAAATGAGGCGAAGTTCTTTATCATGGAACGTATGTTAATATGAATGCAAGAAAAAGATGTAGATGGTACGCAATCCAAATAAGTATTCAGGTTTGTACAATTATTTAGTTCTGTAATTATTTTGTCTGTATCACAATCCATAATAAGATAAATGAGACTATATAATATAAATTATAGATACAACAAAGTAGGTAATTGAAACTTATAGGTTAAGCTAAGAATTTTTTGATGTCGTTTTCATTTCTTATGACAATTATTTTAGATTTATCATCTTTGCGTACCTTTATTAGACCATCCTTACACCATATATATTTAGCACTATCTTTCAAGTCCTTCTTCACCTTCCACATAAGCCATTTATTGTACGACGTCAGAGCTTCACGAATATAGATCTTTTCCTTTAAATCTACGCCCGAAGAAGGAACAATAGATTGCATATCCTTCTGTGTTAATTTCTTCTGCTTTGCCTGCTCCAACCACTGCGCTCGCTTACCTTCTTGTACTTCTACCAGAAGAATTCCACACTTATCGGCTCGTAGGTTCGTGCGTTTTGCTGCCTTGACGGATCCCTCGGACACCTCCAGCTTACTAGCTACCGCTTTCGCTATTGCCACTGGTTCTATGCTCTCATTATATGCTATTCCTGCTATTTCTATGTGATTGGATAGCTGTTTCTGTTCCAATTCTTGCACCCTTTGTTCAACTGCACTCAGTTTTGTTTCTAAGTGAGCATTTAGATTATTAAGATGAGCATTTTTCTTTTCTAGATCTTTTATTTTTTCTGTGAAAGCTTGCATACACTCATTGAATTCATCCATTTTCTCACTAAAGAAGTCCAATGTACCAGTTATTGTTTTCATTTCATTTTGGATTGTTTTCTCTACTCCTTTAAATAGCTTCTTAAAAGCTGGTTTTTCTAGTATACCTTCTAGGTCTTCTTCATCTTCGGAATCTTGCTCAAAATGGATTAAAGATGTCCGTTTGGATGTATTTTTTAGGCATTCTTGACATGTCCATTCTAGACTCTCCGCCGACCGGACAGCTGCTAACTGTTTGGTAGTAAGGTTAGCACATTGAGTTGTGGAATGCACTACTTTATCACACCTGATACATTCGAGTCCTGGGGATTTTTTGGTAATGTTCCTGTTGCACGTAACGCATTTTGGTAACATGAGGGTAGGTAACTAAGCAAGTGATAAATATCAACAACGCGACCTGCTCTAAGTGACGTTCGAACGCGAATTATGCCTAATCATGGTAAAAGCAAGTTTAGTGTAATGTTTTATTACATAATAAGAAATGGAATAAGAAAAATAAATTTACGCCGTTCATAATTTTTTTTGATCAATATAAAATTACGCACATCCTTTAAAATTGAGTAAAAAAAAACTTCTTATGATTAAATTTTAAAATTGAAACACAAAATCGTTCCAAATTTTATGGTTGAGTAGTTGAAATAAATTTTCCGAACAAGTTAAGCTTTCAAGTTTTTGGTCCACCTAATAAACATGATGTCAAAGGCCCATAAAATCTCGAGTTACAAGTGACCATTCATACATTGCGATTCAGAAACAGTTACCACCCGCTTACTATCCATCACAAAATTGATATTCAATTACATATTTTGAAATGAAAAATTGATTTAACTAGAAAAACCAGCCAGTAATAAGATCTGGGTCACAGACGAAGGGTTTTTTTTTTGGTGAATAATAAATTTACGTCTGTGTGAAGTGCATCAACAAATTAAATAAATAATTTGGCAATATCCAGTTCGAATGGGGAATCATAATGAATATAACTTTTTTTGTGTTTCGTACAAATGTCAAGTATCTTCATATCACCGTTCAAAAGATTTATCTATATGACAAACAACACATTAATAAGGTTTCATTTTTATCCTGTGAAGCCCTAAAAAGGTACTAACGAAATAATTACTCGAAGAAAAGAACCGTTGTTATTAGTTATCGTTTCAATGTTCGTAGGCGTGATAAAGTAACCATTTACAATTTTATGGTGGGGAGGTATTTACCGACGGAGCCCGAGAGATGCCTCCACCGGTCAACCAGGAACAAATTCTTATTGGAGCGCAAAAAGTACCTACTGTAGCCGAGATTCTGCACACGGGAAATCTTTGAATGACATTGCCTGTGATACTATTATGTCATAGTATTGAAAATAAATAGAGAGAACATTTTATAATTTAAAATATTTTTAAAGCAAGACTGTTAAAGCTTATTGATAAACAAAAAAAAAACGAATTACTAGTAGCCACTTTTATTTGTCTATTTTCAAATCAGTAAAATAACTATAACCACATATTTAGTAATTTGAAACCAAACTTGAAAATCGTAGTATCATTGTGACGTTTATTACTTTTAAGTTAAAAAATATCATCAGTTTCATTTCACTTTACGTAAAATATAGATTTTGTAATGTAGGACAGTAAAGATTTTATGACGCTATTTTTACTGTTTTAGATTTGTCAGCTCAATGGTCAACTTGCCTATCTGAGATTTTAGCGATTCTGACTTTAGTATTATAGCATTGGTAATATTTGTTTATAATTTGCACACTGTGGTAAAGTAAAATAACTGCGTGACTATTAATGTACGAGATAAAAATTTACAAAAATCCTTCCTGATTTTAGTTTGCATAGTCGGGTAAAATAAATACTTTAAAACGTAGAGTCGTTTGCTATTCACTATCGTCAGAAAGATTATACTCTCTAGCGCTTTCAGAATAGGTAAGATATAATTATAAAATGGTAATTTTTCAGTATCTGTTTAAGTTTTAAAAGATCATTTTTATTTTCTAATCTGTTCAACGTCATCATTTATTAAAAAATCATTCATCATTTAAGACAATAAATGTCTTTATCTAATTTATACACAATTAATAAAAATCTTGGAGATCCTAATTTACAGTGATATGAGACATTTCTTTTGTTTGAATTCGCTTTTCTGAAAAGTTAGATTTTTGCAGATAGGGGTGTTGTCTTTTATACCGACGACGATTGTGTCCTCCTGAGTGGTTTTAAGTGGAGCCCTTTTACTTCCTAAATATATAAAATTAAATGGTATTTAAACGCGACATAAAATTATTGGATGCGGTCGGTTAAAAGATAATATCAAGCTGAAGTCAGTCGGTGCTATTTTATGCAGTGAATTTAAAATATTTACACATTTTTTTTATATTAAACACCGTCTTATAATGGTACAGTCATGTTTTCTTAAAAACATATAAACAATTAATAAAGGTAATGGTTTTGCGCTAGGATTAAAGGATGCAGGTCTTAATTTTTCCTTTTTACAAGAGTGATATAAATTTTATAATAATTAAAATTAAGTGAAAAAAATAAATAATAATTTTCTATCTGAATTAATAAAATTTGTCTCTGTCTGACTTATTTGTAAATCGACGCAGAGACGAAACTGCTGTACGTAGAAATTTGAAATATTGCAGAGAGATTCTTTAAACAGGCTAAATAAATTTTGTAAATGTCATCGCTAAGGAGGTAAAATTGGCAAAAAAACTAAATTTACGCGGGAAAAGCTGAGAGCAAAAGCTAGTTATTAATATAACGTGTCTGTATCTTTACAAGTCTTGCAAGATTTAGTTCTCAATGTAATTATATTACGTCATAAAAATGTCACGTAAGCTTACAAGACGTTACAGTACTAGTAAAAAGTTGTAGGATACTCGCGTAGCTGCCCGTGTTCGTGTCCTATCAGATATCTCTCACGCCAAGACCCATTCATCTCGATGCGGATGCTGCCAATAGAATTAAAATCTCGATCTATGGAACTAGTATTTTTCTGCTACCATTCCTATCTAACTGTAATGTTTTTATTGGTTTATTAATAGTTTATAATTTACTAACACTACCCGGGGCTTCACTCAGGCAGTAATTTAGGAATTATTAGACCAAAATTATCTTTTGTATTACTACTAAATTTCATTTTCATTCAGCTCTACAGTTAAGGCAACTTCCGGATTTATAAAAAAATAATCTTATTTTATTAGAAATTATAAATTCAAATATTAAAATATTTACACTATTAAAATTACTGATACCTAATTAAATCCAAATAATAAACTTGTAAAATCAATAATAACTTAATTTCAAGTAATACTTCACCATAAAAAGTTAGCACATAATCAAAATTCTGGCGCCCTAAAATGAATCGTTAAATTTCTAAACCCACACTCAAGGTTTATTATAACTAATTTCTTTTTATTTATACCTCTTAATTAGACATAGAGGTTGTATGACACCACCGAAAAGCTCGGCTAATCAGTGCCATCGTGTCTCTACGACACTTTATCTTCTACAAGCTTTCTAAAGATAAAAGTCAAATTTTAGATTATAAAGTAATCATATGTTGGTTATAAAAACGTGATTTTATTATGCCATCAATCTTGTAGGTCGGCATCGGATGTGACTCTATCGGCGCGTGTGAGTTCCCCTCATAATAATATTAAATATGTTTTAGATCTAGGAAAACGTAACGATAAATGCAAGTTTAGGTCTAATAGCTGATTAGTATATGAGTTATCATGTATATTTTGTTTTATGATTGGAAAGAGAAAGGGAAGGCCATTGCCCAGCATTTTCATGGTACACCTCAATAGGCTAGGAAAAAAGAAAAATAATGATTTTAATAAGAAAGCATAAAGCTTTCAACGTCGATGAGAGTTAAATCAAAAGAGAATCACTTTATGTACAAACTAGCTGTTGCCCGCAGCTTCGCCCGCGTGAGTTTCGCTTTTTTTGCTTTCTATTGTTCTTTTTAATTGTCCCTCTATCCATTTTAGTCAAAAATACTAAATGTACAGACAAAATATTTTTACTGTTTTATTATATGTATATACTATATACTGGCCTGTGGTGTGGCCCTAGAATAGCACCAACCCATCTCTTCCCGTGGGTGTCGTAAGAGGCGACTAAGGGATCTAAAACACCGGAGGATGGGCAGCAGCATCTTTCCGCGTACTATGACATCACACTGCGATCGCCAACCCGCCTGCCAAGCGTGGCGATTACGGCAAAACCCCCCTATGGTTGTTACACCCATAACACGGCCCCTAGTCCCCGGCGGCCCCGCTATCCCGGACTCTGGTAGCGGTCACGGTAACGGCGGGGCAGGGGTGCTAAGAATCCCCGGCAGATGCCAGGCTACCAACCCCGACGACCTTTGGCCCTGGCAACTTATAACACGTGCACACTGCGGACCGACGAGAAGCTCGCTGAACTGGAGGAAGAATTGAGCAGGTTACGATGGGATATTGTAGGATTATGTGAAGTCCGAAGAGAGGGGAGGACACCATGATCCTCAAGTCCGGAAACCTGCTCTATTTCCGGGAGGGCGACCAACTGTCCCAGGGTGGTGTCGGGTTTATCGTCCACAGGTCCCTCGTCAACAACGTGGTCCAGGTCGAGAGTGTTTCGGCGAGGGTAGCGTACCTTGTACTCAGAATTACCAAACGGTATTCGTTGAAGGTAATACAAGTATACGCACCGCCCTCATATCGCTCCGACGACGAGGTAGAGACTATGTATGAGGATATTTCTAGAGCCATACATAGCTCCCAGGCCCACTATACCGTTGTGATGGGGGACTTTAACGCGAAACTGGGCAAACGAAGCGATGATGAGCTGAGGGTGGGGAATTTTGGATATGGAAGGAGGAATGCACGTGGTCATCTGCTGGCCGGCTTTATGGAGAAGGAGGGCCTCTTTATGATGAACTCCTTCTTCAAAAAGCCAAAACAGCGAAAGTGGACATGGTTGCATCCTAATGGCGTTACAAAAAATGAGATTGACTTCATCTTGTCGACGAAGAGGCACATATTCAATGATGTCTCTGTGATCAATGCCGTAAAAACAGGAAGCGATCACCGAATGGTAAGAGGCACATTGAATCTTAGAATAAAACTCGAAAGGTGTCGACTGATGGAAGTCTACGCTCCGACCAGCGCCTATCCAGCTCCAAAACCCCGAGAGCTTTCAGCTCGAATTGCAGAATCGCTTCGAATGCCTGGGAGACTGCGAAAATCTGGACGATTATAATGACACGTTTGTGCAAATTGTCCAAACAGCTGGGTCTAAGGCTTTCAAAACCCGCCGTTCAAAAGGAACCAAAAAGATCTCGGACCTCACCAACAAACTCATGGAAGAAAGACGAAACTTGGTTCTGCAGTCCTCTGACGATGCTGCTCAGTATCGGCGTCTAAACAGACAGATCTCCAAGTCCTTAACTCGTGATTTACGCCAATTCAATACTGACCGTATTGAAGAGGCGATCAAGCGAAATAAGGGCTCAAAAGTGTTTGCAAGGGATCTGTCTGTTGGTCAAAGCCAACTGACCAAGCTGAAGACTGAGGATGGCAGAATCATTTCGTCGAAGCCAGAGCTGTTGGAAGAGGTTGAGAAGTTCTACGGACAATTATACGCCAGCGTACGCACACCTGTCAGTAATCTGGCCAAAGATCCAAGAGCCAGATTGACCCGACACTACACCGAAGATATCCCGGACGTCAGCCTTTATGAGATTAGAATGGCTCTCAAACAGTTAAAAAACAATAAGGCACCGGGTGATGATGGAATCACGGCTGAGCTTCTGAAAGCAGGTGGAACGCCGGTATTAAGAGCTCTTCAGAAGCTATTTGATTCCGTCATACTCGAGGGACAAACGCCTACGGCATGGCACAGAAGTGTGGTGGTACTTTTCTTCAAAAAAGGTGACAAAACCCTATTGAAGAATTATAGGCCTATCTCACTTCTGAGCCATGTCTACAAACTGTTTTCGAGAGTCATTACGAATCGTCTCGCTCGCAGGTTTGACGACTTCCAGCCTCCCGAACAAGCCGGTTTCCGAAAAGGCTTTAGTACCGTAGACCACATACATACGCTGCGGCAGATTATACAGAAGACTGAGGAGTATAATCAGCCATTATGCTTGGCGTTTGTGGACTATGAGAAAGCCTTCGATTCGATCGAGACCTGGGCTGTGCTACAGTCTCTCCAACGGTGCCAAATTGACTATCGATATATCGAAGCGCTGAAGTGTTTGTACGAAAACGCCACCATGTCGGTCCGTCTCCAGGATCAAGGCTCCAAACCTATCCAGTTGCAGCGAGGGGTGAGACAGGGAGACGTGATATCTCCGAAACTGTTCACCGCCGCCCTGGAAGATGTTTTCAAGCTTCTGGACTGGAGCGGACTCGGCATCAATATCAACGGCGAGTACCTCACTCACCTTCGATTCGCTGACGATATCGTAGTCATGGCTGAGACCTTGGAAGACCTAGGCACAATGCTCGATGGCCTCTGTAGAGCCTCTCAACAAGTGGGTCTAAAAATGAACATGGACAAGACGAAAATTATGTTTAATATCCGTGTCGCACCCACTCCTCTGAAGGTTGGAGACTCTACACTCGAAGTTGTTGACAATTATCTATACTTGGGACAAACAGTTCAGTTAGGTAAGTCCAACTTCGAGAAAGAGGTCAACCGTCGAATCCAACTCGGCTGGGCAGCGTTCGGGAAGCTTCGCGATATCTTCTCGTCCAAAATACCGCAGTGTCTCAAGACTAAGGTCTTTGACCAGTGTGTGTTGCCAGTAATGACATACGGAACAGAGACGTGGTCGCTTACTATGGGCCTCATAAGAAGGCTCAAGGTCACCCAAAGGGCGATGGAGCGCGCTATGCTCGGAGTTTCTCTGCGTGATCGAATCAGAAATGAGGAGATCCGTAGGAGAACTAAAGTAACCGACATAGCCCGCAGAATCGCGAAACTTAAGTGGCAGTGGGCGGGGCACATAGCTCGTAGAACAGATAGCCGTTGGGGCAGAAAAGTTCTCGAGTGGCGACCACGAACCGGAAAACGTAGTGTTGGCAGGCCTCCCACTCGGTGGACCGACGACCTGGTGAAGGTCGCGGGATGCGCATGGATGCGGGCAGCGCAGGACCGGTCGTTATGGAAATCCTTGGGGGAGGCCTTTGTCCAGCAGTGGACGTCTTTCGGCTGAGAGAGAAGATATAGATTATAGTCACTTTCCGCCTGTGATATTCCCTTAATTTATAAGGCTTTAAATTCTTCTAGCTTTCAAAGGATTTTAGAGGAGGTTCTATAAGTACCCGTGTCGCACATAGTATAATGAGCAGTATGATCACCTACTGACGTTAGTATGTGTCGCTTTAAGTGTTATGATTATAGTTGTCTAATAAACAACTCAATAAATAGTTGTAAAGCCTACATACACATATTGAAATTTTTATTTCTATGGTTTTTAAAGCCTATTTCGTGTCCTATGGTTTTATCGTAGTTTAATCAGATACCATATCAGCTTTCATTGAAAATTTTGTAGTGTTAATTTTAATTTAACGGCAAATCGTAAAAGTCGATAATATCAATGTTACTGTCACTAAACTAGCGATAGAATTACCTTTCAGATTCTCAAACGAAATCAATTGAATACACTTTTCTCACGACCTTCAATCTGAGCTTAATAAATTCATTGATATAATAAATATTTTGACATCATCGCTCTTTGCATTTGCCCCGCCTCTAATCTTGTTTTAGCTGTGCTGTGATCGCTCTATCTTATCTATGGATACAGTCGCCTTTGTATCATAATATTATGTGGTTAAGTTTTGATGTTTTGTATTTTTGTTTAGCTTTTTTACCTTACCTGTTGGTATATTTGTACGTCTATCTGTAGACAAATTAAAAGTAAAATTTGACTCATTTCTTAATTTTAAATTCTATAATTTAGCATGAAAGTATAAATATTTTAAATTTAGGTATAATATCTATATATCATCTCCTATTTTAGAAATTAGTTACAATAAAAACCTGTAAGAAACAAAAAAAACCGAAACTGATTCTGACTGTTGACAGGTTACCCAAACGAAAGTGAAATGTCAATGACATCTCAATATTTACTGAAAGGTTAGTTTTGACACACAAAGGGTCACATACCACCATGTAACACAAAACCCTTTTTCCTGGAGATTCAAAGGGTCGAAAGTTATGTCTCTGTTGACATCCGTAAAAATAGTAAAGTTTAACTCCTAACGTTTCTAACTGCTACTGGAATTTAAAGCACAATAAAGACATGAAGAGCTTAGGATCAAGTATATGAAAATAAAAACATGCAGATAGTTTTTATATTCACGTGCATTTTTAAATAATCTACAGGCAGATAGGATATCTGACAGATTATTTTGCAACATAGTTGATATAACTTGGATTTATCCCGCTACGAGCCGTAATTAATGTCATTGCATAAATTACAACAAAGTAATATTAAAAAATGCATTCAGCATCTCTCGCAGAACAACATTCGCCGTGTGGGAACATATGAAACCTTCGCATTCCCCCGTAGATGCCACGCGACAACGGACCTTCCACAAAAACTGAAATGTCATTGCGCAAGCTTATAATAAGGCCCATTCACACGAGACCTTAGGAGGTGTTTTTTCAACGTCAACCCGGACAAGCATACAATCTTGCACAAAAAACGGCAAAATCAATAATAGCTGTATGCACGTGTTGCCGACGGATTATAGATTACGTTTTGGAAGATTTTCTCAGCGCTCCGTGCAGAGGTTGGGTCAGGTACAAGGTTGTTGGAAGAAAAAAAACATAGAGTGGATATTTATAATAGAAATATGCTTCTAGTAGGTAACAGAAGTACAAACTACTCCTTATATTTATCCGAAATGCGATAAGTACTTAGTTTTCTACCCATTTAATATAGCAAATAAAAAAAGAATTATCAAGCCTCATGCGTAAAAAAACAAAATCATGCAGACAAATCTGCTTTATACTAAATGGCTGTATTAATACACCCACCTAAATTTTCTGCATAACCTAAAAGGTTGGCTGATAGATAATGCTTTAGCATTAAGCCCTCCTATTGTACGTTTACTTTGTATTTTTTGTACATAAAGGTTAAATAAATAAAATAAAGCGAAATGTAAAAGAACTAGGCAAATAAGTAATATATTTATGCATCTAAATTTTTATTTAAAATTTTATTTGATTGCTTTGACATAAACACTTTATATTAACAAGGCAAAAATAGATAATAAATTAATTGATCTAATGACATTGAAAGACAAGCAACATTAACGCACGACTCTACTACACTTTTGTTCTTTTTTGATGCTTGCACATGACAAAGAAATTCTATACAATTATAACGGCCAAAATTGTAACTGTCTTCAGACAAAATGCAATGTTGTTTCTTTTAAGAAAATTTCACAAAAGCAGGTAATTTTATAGGAGACTTCGGTGTCTTTACAAAAAACCGTAACAGTTATACCATGGAGATATAGAGCTTCGATAATACCTCCAAAATTCTATAATAAATAGGTCAGCAGGGTAGTCAACGAAATTTCTATGATTTGTCTATCAACAAAAGGTACTTAAGGGAGATTTATAGTTTTTTAATAAATGTAGTAAAGTGTGATATTAAATGACTGGATATTTAGTTCCGATAAAATCAATGAATTTTTAAAATTAAGTGGCCACCACAAAAAATTGGTCGAAACGTCGTCCACAACAATTTTGCTTATTACATGGATAATTTTAGGAAGTGTATCTTTACGACGAAAAATTAAAAAAAGTATTTTAAAGAACAAAGTTTTTCTCGAAAATTTTGAGGATACCTGTATTGCGAGGAAGCTTATTTAATCAACATACGAGATTTTAATAAGACTACCATTAACTTACTCGTTTTTTGCTTCAATACATAGTACTTCAATGTAAGTATAAATTAAAGTCGCTTCCCGCGTCTGTCAATCTTTTTATGTACGCAACTGATTTTGATGCGGTTTTCGTAATCAATTAGATAATTTAGATTGGGGTAAAATGGGGTCGAAAAAGGGAAGTTATTAAAGAGTTCTTTATGAACGGATTTCAATTATATATGGAGGAAACATTGTACCTGATTCCCTACAGGTTGTTGTGAAAAAAAAAAAAACAAAAGGGAGAAATTGGGAAATATCACGAAAAGTTTATAGGCCCCTCTGTTTGCGAGGTCTAATGTTCATAGAACTACTAGTATAATATAAATATGTATTTAAAAAAATTAAGTAGCTCCTTTTTTATATTTTTTAGATTTGTTAACCTAAAATATAATAGTATTTCTGAAATGACTAATCTAAAAAATATAAAAACAAGGAGTTATCGCTACGATGAGTTTCTCTTTTTCTTTCCTTTTATATTTACTTGTAAACTTATCGAAAAGTAACGGTACTAGAGCCAGACAAAAACGATTAATTAAAATGGACCATGTACTGTTACGATAAGTACGGGAAATATCATAAACGTTTCTTAGCCAGGATATTCTCTTTAACATCCAAGACCGAGAATTTGAAATGCCACTGAATTACTCTTTCCTGTACATTTTTTAATTTTACAGTTAAAGTTTAAGCTTTATCTGAAGTCAAATGCAGGTAATCGCATTACTGACTATGTAGGTATGTCGGCAGTGTATTTTTAGTTTAAGTAGTTGCAATAAGTCAAGTAGTCAATAAGGATATTTATTGCAATAAGGCTGTTTTCATCTTAGAAGTAGCAATGGAAGCCTTGTCCGTAACTGACTTCTAATAAATTCTAAGTAAATAGAAGAGTGTGAAACAAAAAAGTATGAGGTATTTTCATAGGAAAAGTTAAGGGTAGTACGTATAATATTGGAGGAATGGCCGGAAAATTACATTTTCTCTTTACATTTTGTATATCTGCAACTATCAAAAGCCTAGGCTAATTTAAAAACAGTTTGTTGCATTAAAAATACATAAAATTTCAAAGAAAAATCGAGATTCATTATTAATAAAGCGCATTGAAATATTTCAATAAAATAAAACTTCAAAACGTGTTCCTCGAAATTTTAGTGACGGGAAAAAATGTTTCGTGTCAGTTCGCGTGTCGTATGATTGTCAGTGGACGCGGCGCGGGCGCAGCGCGGAATAACAATAATGGTGAATGAATTGTAATGGCCGTGTTTTAATTGATAAGGCGAGCTGCTGGACGGACCTGTCTTAAGGCAGTAGCAGTCGATTGTAAATGCAGTGATGGCAAGCTATAATAGCCATCACTTAAAATCGACTTTTGAGACTTATATACTAAACTATATTATAAAAAGTTCGAATTTGCTTTTAACTTTTGATGGCCTATTTTATTAAACGTATAAAATTCTATAAAACTTTGTAAAGTACATACATACATAGAATCACGTCTTTATCCCTTACGGGGTAGACAGAGCCAAGAGTCGTGAGACTCGAAGGCCACGCTTAGCTGAATAGTGGGCTCTCTGATGGAATGGAGTACATTATTTAAATAATACTTTGCTAATAGTTACATACATAATTAAATAGTTTTTGGAAAAATAGAAAGCTTATAGAAATGATTATATAATTTAAATTATATAATTTGTTTATTGTGGTCAAGAATAAAATAAGTTACATTAGGACAAAGTGAAATTATAAGTATTTCCAACAATCTGAACGAAAATACGATACAGTTAAAACGACAATGCCAGTAGACAGACATATTCTGAGAACATGCCTGGTGTATCTCTGTCGATTAAAATATCAATAGACATAACGCGCAATGCCGTACCACGAATGACTATGACCGTATACTATGACTAATATTCAAATAAATTGCAACTCAATTCGCCAAGTTCAACTCCATTGACGATCCTTGACTCCAAATCGGAAGTACAATTGAAGACGCGATTCTGCTCTAACATTTTGAACCCGAGACAATTGCATCATCTGTGGAGTCATCGACCACTTGGCCAGCGGATGTAGTTAACCGGGGCCTTGATTAGCCGAGACGATGTTAAACGCCACTCCGAACAAGTTCAAACAATTAACTGTATAGAAGTGTCCGACACTAATGAATGATACAGACTTGCTCCATTTCATTATACAAACACCGTGACAAGACGCGGCTCACAAATTGAGATTAATTCAAGACTAGTGCAGCCATAACTGCGACCATTCGTGATGACGGGCCTTTCCTCAAACGATTTTCAGTCATAAATCCTAAGGAGAAAGTAGAAAGTTCTGGAATTATTTTCGATAGAATATCATCCAGAAATGGCTACTGTAATAGCATCTATTGCGCAACTAAACTGTTTAACCTTTAGCAATTTAGTGTCTTGCGGCTATTTATAAAATAGCTTACAAGTGCCACTCTGAAGATCTATTGTTAGACTATAGTTTCTTTGTGATAGTCACGTATTTTATCGTAAATACAAAAAATCTCTTTACGTCTATTGTACAGGCAAATTACTGGTTTTGTGCGTTTGTTAAGTATGTAAACATTACCTACGTGAGATCGCATCTCTTGCATTCTACAGTTTTGTTATTGTCATTTTGTTTCTTTGTATTTTGAGCTGAAGAAATGGGAAGCAGTTTTTTCCTCCAAGCTATGTTCTATTGAAAACGTTTTGTTAGAATATTTCTCATAATTAAAATAAATATTTTAAAATAAGTACCTATGTCCATGATATTAGGTAGCCCATAATTGTATCTAGCGATTTAAAAAATGTACTTATAGCTATCTATCCTATAGTATTTAACAAAAATAACTACGAAATGTTCGGAGGAGGGTGGCGGCATGGTGTACGATAAAAGGTCAGGGTCATTTTTTTGGGCTAGTGGAACAACTGCTTGTCAAATATCAACTAAATTTATTTATAGGCACACAGGTTAATAAATTCTACTACTTATGATGTAAGTATTCTTTTAAAAGATCTGCAAACAAACATACTGCCGCTATTGGAAGCGGATACATATCCTGCCATCAGACTAGTTAGACCCGTTAGAAATAGAAGGTAGTTTAATCTATTCCATACAGTATTTCATAATATTTGTATTGAAATGAAAATACAATCCAAAGTTTGCTTATAGATTAAGTTAACATACCTACTAGAAATAAATCCTTAAGTCATAAGTGAACTTGAAAAGGCGGTAGCCACCACGCTTATTCGACTCGAAAAAATATTTTAAAACGTGGTGGGTAAACGATTATCACACAATCATAAGGAGCATACGTAAGCACCGGCCGTGGAGTTGATACTTCATATTGATTGCATTTAAATCGACTCACACCCACGCTCCGTCAATATTGACGCAAGATATGACCGCGACTGAGGAAGTGTTACTTGGAAATTTGTACTGATAACACTGACGATTATATCATATTAGAATATGTTAGTAGAAACGGTGACTGAGGTGTATTAATCGATTGATACTTAAGCATCAGTTTTTTTATACGTATCATTTAGATATTCAAGATTTACATGACACCTTTTAATATTTTTAAGTTGTTTGAGCTTTATGGAAACATGATCTTCTACGCGAAGGCTTCGTAAATTTTTCGTTATGTCTTAATTCAGCCACAGTCTCTCTAGTAACACCTATTCATGGTACTACTTCTACTATTTTACAAGATACACTAGTCATGTGAATTTATTTGAAGAAGATCATAAAAAGCAAGCAATGCATCATTTTGATGTCCTCGGACCTGTCAAGGCGATAATTCCTATATTATGGATTTTATTTTTTCTAGGACGCTCTCATTCTTCAGTCACGACTGTAAATCAACACAAAGTATTAAACATTTATACAACAGAAATTGTTTTCAATGTGCCTTACAATTGTACCATTGGAACTAAAATACATTCCACGACTTTTCCAATGGCCGTAGATATTTGTAATTTAAACTTAGGTATCTACTGTGAAACTATTTTAAAAGTTTAAAATCTTAGATACGTTGTTGCGTCGATTTTATTTCAAAAATTCTTCGAAGTTGGTTTGTTTGGGTTGTCATTTTTTATTTGCTATAAAAATATCCTTGGTATACTTTTCACATGCAATGAATCGCTCATCATTGTCTGATTCTTGGTTTATCTTTTAAACTATTTTGGCTTGAAATTGTTACATATATAGTTATTTACAAATTTCGTCATAAAGATAAATAAAGAGAAGATTCTGTGCTTAATTATTAGGGTTAATAATTGTGGTTTAATTTTCCATCCCATAATAATTAAACTGGAGCACGTTGCCGAGCAATTTATGTAGACGGTACAAGTTATCGCCCCAATCCAAGCAAAGTAATTGTTGCTTACAAAAATGTTAAGCTTTGGATAAATATTACAACGTTAAATTTTGCCTTTATCCTTAAAACCGTTTTGCCTTTGAGGGAAATGAAAGCACGTGCAAGAGATACTGACCAAATAATGAATGATTCTGAACAAGCTATGGCGCTACATTGTGCTAATGTGCTCTTGTAATAAATGTTCCACTTGTCACGCGACAAAACCTATTCATTCACAATTTACATTCTCGCAAATTTTAGAAACAACATAAATCCATAGAAATTTTCGCTAGAATCTACACTTTCAATGAAAGCAAGAAGGTTGAATATACTATGATATTTTAACAAGTAACTTCCAATAATACGAAATCAGAGCGGTATCAAAGCAAACATAACGCCTCCGTATGCTACTCCCCCTGGTGAAGAAACAATAATAGGGAATAAATGGCCAACTTCAGCCACAATGGTTAGAAAAGATAAAAGCAAGAATTACACGGAAATTTTGAGGCGTGAGCCATTGTCAACAAGGCGTTAGGCCCTTCACTAGATGACAATTTGCACGTCGAGTGTCGCTCATTGTGTTTCAGACATTATAAATAAACATTACAATGAGACTACCAGATGTGTGAAGAGGCTTTGAGCATACGCACAGCGGCGTAAGCCTTTGACACAGCATTTTTGAAAGGACGTAGGTCCAACTTGTCCGTCCACCAGCTGACTAACTGCCCACTAAAATGAAAAAGAAGACACGTGTACAATACAATGGAGACCATTTAAATCTCGTTATGTAACGATTTTTTTTTTCACTGATACTGGCCACTACTTCATTATTTTTTCATATTTTAAGAGCGTAGTGTATTTTTTCTTTGTTGAAGTCTCTGTAGGAATGGCTTCGTCCTTAATTTGTGAGTAAACTTTATAATACATATAGGCGGGGCATTTAAATTTTTTTTACCGACAAATTCCTACAACCATGATTCTTATACTTAACATTATTTTGATGTTGTTAGACATCCTTATATAAAAAAAAAAGAATGTTGATGATCCGATATGAAATGGGAGGGGTAAATAAACTATACTGAATTGCTCGTAAACAAAAAAAATTACAATAGAGATTACTGTTTACAATTAAATAATAAGACTTAATTTACCTGTAAATAAAAGTTGGCCGGTTTATAATAAGGCTTTTTAGTCATAAAATGTATTTTTAACGTTATAAATGTCAATATGGTTTTTATTTAATTACAGGAAATCGGGTTCATAAACATGAGTCGTTTTTTAAAATTAAGATTGAATAATTCACATTACATACGAATATACAATTTTCTCGACTGTGGAATTTAAAAAAAAAATTAAAAGTTAATAAAAAAAAACTGTTGTAGTCACCCTTATAAAAATTGAGGATATGGTTCATTACAATAGTATACGAGTAATATATAAAAGTCACCATTGCTGGATTTTTTGTTTTTGTACAGGATGTTTTTAAAGTATAAAAATTACAACTCATTAAAAAATCCATTTCGGATTGTTATTTATTGGTGATTTTTTAAATCAAGCTTTTATTATTCGTAAGGAAACATGTAACAAAAAATCACCCTGGTAGGATTTTTTGTTTGAGAGTTATAACAATATGAGTCTTATAATAGCGTTTAAAAAAAAACGGCGGTGATGATTTTTTTTTACACTTATATTTGCAGTTGTAATATCATAATCTATGTAGTTTATAAAAATCACCATCGTAGGATTTAATGCGACCACCTCCATACAACTGAAAATTCACAGCCCCGACTAATAGGTACTCGTACGTACCTAATTATTTATTTCGTACGATAAGTTGATTTATTATTGTACTGATTTACGGTTTCATGTCTTTGATTTTATAATACATTACAAGTATGGTTATGTGGGGCATAACAAATTCTTTCCGGTACCACTGATCTGTGCCGATTCATCGAAGGAAGTAACGTGGCAATAATGGCAATAAAACCACCGCTCAGTTGTTAAATATTTATTGCAGAAGGCATACAAAAATAGTCATAATCATCTGCATAAATTGCCATAACAAAACCTTTTACAGCCATGATTTACACGCGAGGATTCAATGTATAATTAAATTATAGCACACAAAAAAAAATGTATATTCTCCGATAGGGAAAACTTATTTAGTAACGCCCCAAACCTGTTTCCCATTTTTCTTAAATATAGTTTTTAAACAAATAATTATTATGGAGAGAATAGAGGATTTAATATATTATGGAGATTATACATATTATGTACTTTTTTCTATTACCTATCTCGTATTACCTCATTTAACGCACTAAACGTCAACATAATTTACACAGAACAGAAAAATGCAGTTGTATAGAATTGATTCCCAATATACATGTGAAAAACAATAAAAAACTTATTTCAATCCAGTTTTTAATACAATGTGATAATAAGTAGTGAATATTATCACAGAACCGACCAAAATAAAACAAATCTTGGTTTGTCGGGAGTAAATAAAAACATTCGTCAGGAGATGAAGATGGCCTCCTCATTAAGGAAGCCCAATCATCGGAGGGCCAGAGATTGTTGTTATTAATTTATAGAAAGTCATCGTGGGCCCATTAGAGAAGATCACCATATTGATCGTACCGGTGATATTCTGGTGGATTTCTGTTGGCACTATCATTTGTCTCAACCGTCATCTCAAATATTGTGGTTACCAAATAAAAGTTTTTGAGCCACGGGTCCATGGCGACCCAGTCGGTCTTTTAAGGCGTTAATATCGCCAGAACCAACATTATCTTAGTAATGATTGCTATCCTTTATCGCATCGTCAAAATCAACTGAAGTTAAAATAGTTGTAGTTTTATAATATGAAAACTTTAAATTAGAATTAAAATTTGGTAATTACATATTTTTGAACGATTTTATGTAAGGACAGATTTATCTAGTATTTAATAACTAGGTTCAACAAGCATTTTACACCAAGCACTTCAGTATGATCAGGGACAGAATTATCTAGTATCAATTACCTAAGTACATCAATAGAATTTTAGGTCGATCAAAATATTGGATCCAAAGGGAACTAATCAATATACCGAACTACGCTCGGCTGCTTCTAGCTTTTGTATATGATTGGCCTAATGATCACGTGCCTCTTGTTAGCGATCGTCTGCCATTACGATTGATTCGATTGATTCGCTTCCAGCCGCCGACAATATAGTTAGATTTATTGCTTTCACAGGTTATAAAGCAGTCGTGAACGCATTGACATGTTTTTAATGCTTGCTTGCATGTGAAGTCTAGGGAAACGATGTATCATTGATAGGGATAACAGGATGCTTATATCTAATGCAATTAAAACTCTTCGTGATAAATTTATTTTTCCGTTTGAGTATTTATATTTCATATTTTTTGCTATAAATTTGAAATTGCATGCATTTTATTGACTTAATTTAATTATTGCAACATTTAGCACAAAATTTGTTTAAGTCTTGTGTCACATTTACGAATCATCATTACTACACTTACATCAACCGATTATGCCATCGTATACTAAAGTACATACTATACTGCTATGGCTCTGTAATTCATGTAAATTCACCTACAAGAAGATTTTAATGGAAGCCTCACATAGGAAGTCACATGTTAATGTCATTCGAATGGCATCCGTGCTGTGTTATCATGAGTTTATCGTTAGAATCTCCATTATCTCTGTGAAGATCTCTCGGATTAATTCTCTAACACCTCATTAGTGTCCAATATCGCTTCATTTACAAACTAAATGCAAATCCGTCTGAGTTGTGACCGCGCTTTCTGATCCAAGCCGCTTAGGACCAATCAACAACCATTATAGCGTCTATCGTAGTTTAAAAAGGTTTAAGCCAAATAAATTGTGGAGTCGACCATTCGGCCGCTTTGTGTTCCCAGACGAGAGGCCGTATATTTTGGTTGTATTTTTAAACGGAATCACTTATTATACAGACACTAACGTCTTAATTAGGGAACCAAACGTTTTACTTTGTAAAATATGGTTTCGTATCATTTTAGTTACGGATTGTGGTCACTACTATATTTATATCGATTCTATTAATCACATTTTTTATTTTAATAACAATGAAATCAACACTTTTGTATGTAACTTTTAAAAGGCAAGATAAGTAAATATGAACGTGTTATCTGAAGCAATAAGTTTTGATATCAGATCATTTTTTGCCCTCGTAAGTGACTGGCCGCGAATAAAAATTAACGATACCATTAACAAATCAATGAGGAGGTTCCAATTAAGTAGCTCTCAGTTATTATATGGAGGTTGGCGATTCTCGCCTGGTCAATGATTATCACAAAATGAAATCTTGAACGACGGCACGCCGTTATATCAAGCACGTGTTATCAACTTGACTACATTCATTAAAATGCTGAAGCTCGCATATGCTACTTAAAGGTTTTTAATTTAAAACGTTTTTAAAACTAGCTCGCAACGCGAATCCAATTTATCCAAGATTGAGTAATGATTATGGAGGTTTATATGGGAACATGTGGCTTGAAGGAAATAAGAAAAAGGTTTGAACTCGATTTGCAGAGACATGGTGTTACGCGTGCGGCCTATGAAGCCTTAGATATTCGCAAAAAGAAAAACCGAAGACCAGATGTTAAACAACTTGTGTGTCGATTTAAACAATCCGTAATTATATACTCCAACGTTAAGTAAAGACATGGAGGTTATAAAAATGGCAACTGGTCTGTTTATATTGAAGATAGGTATTGTTAGCAATGCTATTCAGATATACTTGGCTAGTATACAAATCATTGTAGATTCTATATTATATTTAAAAAAAACTTAAATTTTTTAATGTTAAATTTTTGCGCTCATTTTTTTTTAATATAATGTACGTATGTATGTTATTTCTGTGAATGGTGTAATAAAGAGTTCATTTATCTATCTAAAGTACCTTTCAAAAATTATGGTAATGTTATGTTAATGTTGTTGTTGCTATTAATTAATCTGATGATTAATACAGAGTAAGTCCTTGTATCCGAATGTTATTCTATTCCAATATATAGCGTAAAGATATGCTACGCAGCTTCTTCTAGGTATACTTGTGTGTTGTGTATCCCAGAAAAGTCATTCAAGAGAATAATCGTCAAATATAAATGTTTAAACCTCTGCCTGCCTTTTAGTATTCTCAGTTGGGGCTTATATATACTTCTTTGCAAATGAATCTAATACATAATTGGACGTTAGTTACTATCAGATTTTCTCTGCACCTAACTTGTAAATTATTATCGATGTATTACTATTCATGACATGGTCTTCCGATCTCTGGCATAATAATAGTAGGCATAATGGCCTTTAATAGGGCTAATGGTTTGATTGGCGTCGTAAAATCAGGAGGTGCTCCGACGAAATCTTCTGGTGTAGGAATAAATTGAATTACTTTAATGGGTGCATAATAGAAGATCAAATTTGTTATGGCGGATAAAAATATACTTAATGAAGTAGATGTATATATCTACGTGTACGTATCAATTTAAAGTAAATAGTTTAGGTATACCTATATTTTCATGACTTCAAAATATAAAAATTCTAAAATGCTTCGGAATGGGATTCCCCTACCAAAACAATTTTAAAGTACTTACTACTATGTACTATTTTCCTCGAATGACAAATATCATTCAGTTCAACTGATAAAATGGTGGCATCTGAATATACAAACTTTTAGATTAACAATTCTATAATGTAGTCGTAAAATTATACATTTTATAATATTTGTAAAATATTATAGTAAAAGGGATTTCTGCTTCGTTTTAGATGGAATTAAGTTTTCAAATTCAGTTTTATGGCCGTATACGGTCATAAATTTAATACGAATTTCGCGGTGTGATTAACTTCGCCATATTTTTAAGGTTATAGGTTTTGATTCGGTCCTGAACCTTTCGGCTAAACATCAAAGCTGGCACCTGTACCCCCCTTGCTGTTAAACAAATAAGAAAAGAAAAAAAACTGGCGTTTAACTGTGACGATAAATATTAATAACGCGATTCTAAACGGCTAAACGATTTTGTAGGTTAGCCATGATACATAATAACTTTTGCAAAACAATTTCAATGGTCCGGTACTAAACCTATAGATTTACGTGAGATAATATCTCACATATTATGTCCATAAAAGACAGATAATAAAGATGCTCCTTCTTTAAATTAAATCACGAAACATTCGGAATTCAGGACTCATAATATTGTATGATATAATAATATTATTGTGTACTTTGTTCGTAAAACGAATTGTTTCAAATTAAGAATAATCATTTCTGTAGATTATATTTTACAAAATCTACTAGGCTAGCCAACAATAACTACCAAGTTATAGTATAAAATCCTAAATAATAAATACATCATGGTCACCTCACAACGGGTGAGATGCTCGTGTCAATTTTGACATGCGCATGGGCAAATTCGATTCCCCACAGGTCGGCCGCGCCTACGAAATTAATCAGCACGCCTCTTTTTAGGACCTGTTTGTTTTAATCGATCTGTTTGCCTTTCTATCCTTTAAAGACTTTATTCTACACCGCTAATTAAGTTTTTATTCATGTTATATTGTTTTTTGTTTGCAGAATCGCGTTAATTTTTTTTAGTTTACTTTTTTAATATCGCCGTATATTCCATCGAGTCAACGGATAGTCTGAGAAGCAATTAAAATTAATATTAGATCATACCAAATAAATTGAATCCATAGATAAACGTATTTTCCAGAATTTGTACCTTTATTAAAAGTTACGTAGGTACGTGTAAGTTTAAAAATGCTGCACAGAAAAAAGGAACCCAAAACAAAACGCTGATTAAGCCACTGAAAATGTTGTGCCAAAAAAAAATTAATAAGCCCACATGCTGCCAAATCTGCTGATTGTCACATGATGGCGCTTCCCTATAAACAATGTACCAAACACGGCCTTTATAGGACAGCTGTCCCTGACCACAAGGACAAAAAGTGTCCAGATACGATCAGGTCGAATTACACTCGGCCAAGGGCCCGGCTGTGAATGAAAAAATTAAAAAAAAAAACCACTGCCGCCAAGGAGTAAACAACTTACTGCTTATGAGGAACTGAACATGGTTTTTGTGCCAGTGTTTGTAGCAATGCTCTGTATGGAATATTGTATGGAATATGGAATATGGGAAACTGCTTTGAATTGCCGACGAGATACTTTTTCGTATTTATTTATGGAATTGGCTGCTTAATTTTTTTATTACAGGTTTATCATGGTTAATATCTTATATTCAAATGTAAGTTTTACCTGTTGAAATAAACTTGTTAAAATAAAGTATTTATTTATTTACCTTTATAATTAGACAATACTTATACAATTTTAATATTGAAGAAGTTAATAATATTGACTAATAGTTTGAGAACAAGTTTTATAGGATAATAACTAATTAAACAATATCTTTTTTGATGAATAAATCAATGTGACTATTTTATTTTTCCAAAGAGATTTCATCACTGTTCCTCACTATGAATATGGATACAGATATTAATAATTTAGGCTGACACTACTACCTAACCGTAACCAAAATTTTTAAAATTCCACAGTAGGTAAGTTTACAACTTGTATGCACTTTGGCGCGAAATAATACGATTTCGATTCGCCACTGCATTCTGGCTGCAAACAATGTACATTTATCCACGGCTTTTAAACATCAATAGGAATGTATTTAGATGATATTTTTTCCTTAAACCTCATAGGCAATGTTCTCTTATTTGCCTTTTGTGTGGTGGGCGCGACAAAGCCACAAACATACCCTGCTGCGCGGCCGACAGATTTTTTGCCAAAATTTCGTATTTTATTTCGTTTATTGAACTCTTGTATGCAAAAAATCGTACTGTAAAGGTTGCAATGTAATGCAATAGAAGATGCCTCGATCATGATATATCGCCTTGAAGGTATCTTTTATTCTGTGGCATCTTTGTGGTCAACGGTCTACTGGCCAAATCGACATTCCTGTTCGCGGGTAGTTATGACCGTTTCTTTGTAGTTTTTTTGCTATATCAAAAATTGAAAAGATTTCATAGGTATACTGACATATAAAGATTTAGCAGTTTTTTTATATTTCATATGTAAAAATTTGTGAGACCAATGATTTGTGTTACTCTTTTACGTAAAAAATAATGAACCGGTTTTGATGAAGCTTTGACACGTCATGAATACTTTTTCCCATGGAATCATAGCTACGGGGGGTAACTTGTTTTCCATATTAGTAAACCAGCATTAAAAACAAATTAAATAATTACTGCGCAAAACTGTTTTATATTTAAAAGGCTATGACTAATTTCCTCAATTAATTGAACTGTGTAGGTATTCATTAGTATTTAATATATCTTAGAAATAGAAACAAATTAATGTTTTTTATTCTCATAAAATAATTATCGTAACTGCTCAAAATATCGGTCCGGTTTTGCACTACATATTTCAGTTTCTTGAACCGTTTGCTTTCGGATAAGTAGGTGATTAACCCGCTTTGCCCCAGTCTGCTGGTGGGGCATCCACCTCAGACATGAGACTCTAGTTTAGTTCGGGATAAAGTCAAGTAAGTCAAGCTCTAAATATTATTTGAGTCATTTAATAGTCGAAACTGGTTTCCTGATTTGCATAAGTGACTAGATGCGCCCCGGGGCTTCGCTCCCGTGGCAATTTTGGAATTAAAACTACCCATACCGAGAATAGTGATTCTCGGTATATTTCTACCCGTGTACCAAATTTCATCGAAATCCGTCTAGTAGATTTTCAACATCCTCACAAACTCACATCCAAACTTTCGCATTTATAATAATATTACGAAGGAAGTAGGATAATTTAGTAGGATTAGTACCAATCACCACCACAAACCAAGTATCAATGTAGTAGAGATCAATGTTTTTTACATAATGCATGTTCAAATGGCTAGTTTGATCCCGACGAGACTTTAAAAAAAATCCATGTTATAAGTCTTTAAATAATTCTATTCCTATTAATAATAACAGTTAACATTATCATGATTTTGTTTTCCTTTCTGGTCGTTGCACCGTTGTTGCCAAGGAGGCTCTGAAAATAGGCATGCTTTCCAACGGCAGCTCAGCTCGCAGGCTCTGCAGGGGCGTGCACAAAACGTTCCGGAACACGTGCAACTTTCGCACAATGAAGTTTGCATTTCCGCCCGCCATGCACTTCCTTTACTCAGATTTTACTTTTTATTTGGAACCTTTATAGCGCGGTCTGGACCGCTTTTGTGCGGTCGCATTGTGCGCAGGACATTCACAAACGCATCGTAGGTTTCGATTTCGTTAATGATATCGGAACTTTTTAATTGTGGACGAAATCGAAAGCGGAGGTAAATAATTCGCATTTCAATTGATACCACATCCGTTAGTCAACAACCAATACTATGTTATTTAATCTTTCTAACGTCAAAAACGTGTTCATGGCAGATTTAACGGTTTAATCCCTGACCAATGACGTTTAGATAAACCGAGATATAACCTCGTAGGCGTCCTTTTTCATGTAATTTATTTGCACTTCCATCATCGTTTTGGGGTTTAAAAGAAAAAGTCAAACAGCAAGAAACAATACAAAGCAAAAAATAAAGTAAGTAGATCAGATAGTACGAAAGGCTGTTGGGGAAGATAAATTGTTTTTGTTGCGAATATTTCTGCATGATAGATTTAGCATAATGACTCCTATCGTCTGTGTTTAAGGTTCAAAATAGTTTGGATTGAAATTTAACGACTGAAAGAGTAACGTTAGATGTCCAAAGTGGTCAAGTCCTGATTATTTTTATCTCCGATTTATCTCTAATGGTGTCAAAACTTATGTCCATTGCTCTGCGTGACACAGGAAGGTGTGATTCCAGGAGGTGAGCCACACAAGTTGACGTCTTATTTGCTCCAAATAGTCCCATAAGGGTTGATATGTGACAAATTGTTGACTGCTGAATGCAGGAGGTCCGTATTGTTCGTAATATTTTGGCAAATAATGTAAACTAATTTTGTGTGGGCGCATCACGCTGTGACTGTCGTGATCGGAAGTAATCTGTGACTTGGGTGTCCTTCCAATTATGTCGACCAAAAGTGTCAAAAATTGCCCTATTCTTAACCGTAATCTATTTAATAGGCAGTAGCTAGCATTTTAGAAAATAGTTTGTCCAAAAATTGCAGATATAATTAACTCTCTACATTTTTAGAAATAAATCCTATCCTAACTAATGTGCTAATATTATATTTTATTTTATTTATTCAAACAACAACAGCCATTCTTAAATATTATACAAATTATCTTAATTTGATTGTTCACAGAAAAAACCATATAACACGCCTCAAATTAACAATAACAGGTATAGGTACAACTAATTACTCTTATTGTTATGTAAAAATTAATAAAATACATGTTCCAATGCAACAATAGAAATAGAAACGCACTTACGCACTAAATTATTGTACAGTCAACTGCAAATCAAGCCACCCTGCGTGTTTATATTAGAATGATTTTGAGTAGGTTGATGTGCTGCTGACAGGACTAAAATTAAAGACTATTATTATAAAAAAAAGATATCTAAAATTACATACGTATATACTATTTTTGCGATAAAATGGATCTGATCACATTTAAAAAGCTGCCTTTGCCTCCAACAACGGGGTCAGATTTCCTGAAATATAAGTTATATTGGTCCAGTAATCGTGTCATGACAGCGTTTCCACCATAATTAGTGGAATGTGAAATAATATAACGCGAAAGTGAGTTTGTTTGTTTATTTATTTTTTGTTTGTTTGTTTGTTACCTCTTTACGCCTTATCTACTAAATCAATCTTCCTGAAATTTCGTTTACACATAGAAGTACTGAGAAGGACATAGGGGACATATGGAATTTGAACAAACGAGTACAATTTCCTTTCTCACATAAACGTTAGATACTTTACTTATATACTGATATAGATGTACTCTATAGATCAAAGTCAATAGGATGCAAATAGCAAGAGTACATACATCGTAGGATGCAACTGAGTGGTAACATATGCATGGACGTCCATCTTTAGAGACTTCTGCAAATCTAGCTCAATATTTAATTGACCAATTAAAGAGATCGATTGATGTCTTCCGCCACATAACCGTATCTGAATATATACCATATCTATACTATCCATATTAATATTATAAATGGGAAACTGTCGATATAGTCAAGAGTTCGAATCCCAAAGAAGTATATACGAGTATCAATCATCAATACATAGGTATATTAAAAATAAAGTACTTTATTTTCTATTCACAATGTTTTTCTAAAACTAAGTAATGAATAATTTGTTTATATAGGTATTTGGACATTGTGGGTAGGTATTCTATTAACTATTCACTTGTTGTTAATCATGTAAGGAACAGACAGAATTATCCCGATTTTCATAGGGTTGAGTACTTTTCTAAATAACCGATTATATGTACCATAGATAATGAAATAATTAATAGTTTTATCACAGATACTCAGATATTAAATATAAAACCTTTTTATACATTTAAAGGTATCGCAATTATAGTAGGAACAATTAGTGCGTTCCATAATTATGGTGTCTATTTATTACCCAATTTAATTAATAAACTTACATTTTTATTTAGCAATAACCTAGAATAATGACCTGTGAGTTAATAATTACTTTTTGTCTTAAAATCATAACCACGCATTATTATACTTTAATTGTTGTCATTAATTTTCAGATAATTGGGTGGTTTAATTATAATTCCTTTTAATTTATTTCTCACTAGTTAAAGTTTTATTATATGTATTGATAAAGTATTGAAATAATCCTAATTAGTATAGTATTTGTTTCTTGGTTTACTATTTTATATACCCAGATTTCTGAGGCTGCTACAAGTAGAGCCTTAAACTAAATTGGACCGAAGATCATAAATTTTAAAGCTCAATTGAGCTTGACACCATAAGCTTTTATTTAGTCATAGTTACGTAGGATAGCCATCGCCAGCCACTTCAGTATTTTTTTTTATTGATTACGTAGTCTACTCTATCAGTGGACAGAGTTTTTGATTTCTAATTATGAATTTTTAACTGATTGTTTTTCTTTTTTTTACTTCTTTTGTATCAAGTACAAAATTATCAATTATGTATATTGTATACATTTATTTACTTTAGTACAACTCTAATTTTTGTTCCTCCCCCTCACCGCTTCTACTACCCCCATACAAAATTTCAAAAATAATCCTCTTTCTCTTTCTTTTACCATAATATCTTTAATTTCCTCCTTCAACAACTTTTTACCCAGATCCTGCTCCATGTCATATCTTTCCCTGCCGTGGACAGGGCAGTCCAATATTAGGTGCAACAGAGTTTCCTCTGTTGCATCATCGCAGATGCACGATGGACTCTCCTTGCGCTTAAATCTATGCAGGTACTCTGAGAATCCACCGTGCCCTGTCAAGACTTGCGTGAGCACCGCTTTCGGTTGCAGCTGCCTTACCACTTTATATGCTGCAGTGGCATCCGGGAAGAACACCTTAGTGGTGCCGGTTCCATTCCTCAAGCGACCCCTGATCTGTCGCTTGACGAACGAAACCGGACATGGGTCATACATAATCGGGTTTGCGCTTGGCGTGCAGCGCTGCCTCCTTTGCCAGCTCATCGGCCCTCTCATTACCCCTGAGACCTGCGTGCGCTTTGATCAAATAAAGACTCAAAGTTTTATGCTGTTTTTGGCACTGCTTTATGTGGTCTCGGGTCTCTAGTGCTAAGGGGTGGGTGGTGCCATTATTTGTTACCGTTTCTAGTGCAGAGCGGGAGTCGCTGAAGATGCCGTACGTCACCTGGCTACCTTTGAGGGCAAATTTTGCCGCCTCACTTATGGCGTACAGTTCCGCCTGGTACACCGTGCTATACGACGGTAGGGATAGCTTCCGCGTTCTCGCTTCAGCGTCTCCAATCCAGATAGAGAGGGCTGCTCCCACCTTCCCCTCTATCTTACTACCGTCGGTATATATCTTGACTTGTTGGGAGCTATTCGCATCGATGTTGTTCTGGTTTTCCAGGCATTGGAACCGTATCGCCACAGTTTCCGCGGGGTGAGGCGAATCCGCATATTTTGCCCTCTGTTCCACCTCCCTGTCGCCCAGCATCTGGACGGGTATCCCCCTCCTGGCCTCATATAGGGCGACTGCTTCCCGCACCTTAAGGTCCAGGGGGAGGAGACCCGCCAATACTAGGGCGGCATTGAGGAACACCGTCCTATACTACCTGCACATCTTCGGCGCGAATCCCCTCTGCACTATGTTCAGCCTCTTCTGCACGCCAAGCTTTCCGACCGCCGGGCCCACACCGCCGCAGCATATGTTATTATTGGGACTATCACTGCCGTGTATATCGATCTTATTACTTCTTCTTGGAGTCCCCAGCTCACTCTTGCGGCCCTGGACAGCTGCCTATAAATCGCCAATGCCTTGTTACATGTATATATAACATGGGCATTGAAGGTTAAGCTAGCATCTATCCAGAGTCCCAAGAGCTTGATTTCCTGGGACATGCCAATGCCTATCCCTCCCATGCTCAGGCGCGGGGTGTCGTACTTAAGCTTGCGCGTCAGGACCACTACATTGGTTTTATGTGGCGCAAACTTAAGTCGATTCTGTGTACCCCACTCCTGCACATAGGCCAGAGCGGCATTGGCACGTCCCTCGATTTCCAGAGCTGTATCCCCCACGAAGAGCAACACCACATCATCTGCAAATGCCTGGCAGTAGTCCCCGCGGCGCTCAAGTCCAATCAGTAGCGGGTTTAGGAGGACGTTCCAGAGGAGGGGTCCGCCAATGGAACCCTGCACGCATCCTTTATTAGTGGACCTCACGGCTTCGGTACCTGCGTACCGCAGGGTCACCTTACTTTGATCCAGGTAACTATCAATGGCTCTTCTTAAATTCACTGGGCACTTTTCCTCAGCCAGACGTATTTTTATGGCCGGCCACCTAGCACTATCAAACGCCCCCTCTATGTCCAGGGAGACCAACACCACTATCTTTTTGTCCGACAATCTGCCTCGTATGTGGTTTACCAGGTCATAGAGGGCGTCTTTAGTGCTTCTTTGTGGCATAAAATCGTACTGGCTAGTACTGATACGCGAGTGAAGGTGCCATTTTAGCCTCCGGATCAAGAGCTTTTCCAGGATTTTTCCCAGCACTGGCAACAACCCTATGGGTCTGTAGGACTTTGAAGTCGTGTAGTCGGCCTTTCCCGGTTTTCTGAGGATGACTACTGTGGCCTCTTTCCATAAAACTGGGAAATACACCAATTCCAGGCACTTATTTGCCAGCACTAGGAAAAATTTCGGATTGACCGAAATTGCAAGGGCACAGATATCCGCCGTGAGTCCATCGGAGCCTGGCGCTTTCTTGGGGTTAAATCCATTCACCATTTCCCACAGCTCCTCAAGGGTGAATGGAGGGTCATGTTTATCATCATGCCCCTTTGCATTGACTGACGAGGCTACTTTCCGGGTCTATCGGTGGTGCTGGTTGTCTTCCTCCTCCATGTCCTTCGGGTAGAAGGTTTCCGCGAGCCATTGCACTGATTCCTCCGCGCTTAACCCCTTCCCTTCCCTCACTATCAAGTCGGGTGAGCACGCCGTCACATCGACAATGCTGGAGAACTCCTTATTGTTCCTAATTGTGTAGAAAGTGTGTCCCCTGCATTGAGGACGTGTAGGCCCATCTCTCCGAACGCTCCAGCCGTTTCCGCTCCACGCTTGTCCGCTACAATACTGCCCCACCATGGGCTCTTCGCCCCACAAGTCAAGTCTCCCCCCACGACCATGCTGAGTGGCTCCAGGGAGCGCGCGATTTGCCTTAATTGGTTCAAATATGGTTCAACAGGGGAGTCCGGTTCGAAATACAGGGAGACCAGTCCTATTTCCTTTGTGCCAATTTTCGCTTTGACAACTGCTATTTTGTTTGTGGTGTACTCGGCACATACTTGTGCCGGGATGTCCGGGTTGAATATGACGATTGCCGCCTTAACCTTCCCTGTGCCGTCCTTAGTGTACTGGAACGTCCTGGTCCCCCTATGTTCCTTCATCCTCTCTCCGTTTCCTACATAAGGCTCCTGCAGTAGTGCTATCGCGACTCCTCTCTTCTGTGACTCTTGGAGCCACTCTTGCGTAGCCAGCCTCATCTTTTGGAGGTTGACTTATACCGTCTTGTAAGTAGCGCTCGGTGTCTTGTTGGACTGTTCGTTGCTGCCCGTGGCCACTTCAGTGTTAGCCCCCAGTGTATTGCAGCATTTTTGTGGTATGCTACTGTGAGCTAGGAACTTTTGTTGCTTTTTATGTGAAGATATGCGATATATGAAATACAACGAAAAATAATGCATTCATCTCTTATAGAATAGTCATTTTTAGGGTTCCCTACACAAATGAAAAAAATGGAACCCTTATTTTTAATATCAATTAGGTAGTTATAAATTTATTTCTGTTGACTAGTTTAAAGTGTAAAAAACAACAAACAAACTGAATAAACAACTCAATTTTTGTCAGTCTTAACTCGTGGACCGCCGATTTGGGAACTTTGAATTATCAATGTTGCCAAAAGGCAAAATTATGACCGTGAAATGTACTAATATCTATTAAACCTTTCTCGATTATAAAATGATTAAATCAATATCCTTTAGTCAACCATTGGAATACCACTTTTATTCCTATCGTGCTAAAGATGAAACCAGCCGCATATATTAATTTGTAAGCTTATAATGCGTGTAATCATCCCCTGATTGGCTTGAATTAATCGTCGTGCATGCGTGTCTGCTACCATTTGAGTCATTGCGAGTCAACTATAGAGTTAAATTAGGCTAGATATACGAGTACCCCATGTGACTTTAGCGTACTACTATGTTTTTTGAAGTGAGCACCAACTCACCCGCCGAGCTTAAATTTTGGTGTGATTACGATATAGCATTCGCTGTTTAAGTAAGAACAAAAAAATACCAAATTATTATGCAATTTTCAGAAAATTACAAGAAATTTAACTCATCTGATATTGCTCTCGATATCTGTTTCGCTCGATTCTGTAGTATTTTATGAACATGCGGTATCTAGCCTTTATTAAATCTGTGAAGTCAGCGCTCGAGAGAAATTGGTCAACCGTCTAAAGAGGATTGGAAGTAATGGCATAATTAAAGTCGTATATAGCCCTTAAAATGTAATATAATAACCGTATAAGTTACGAGGTTTAGATTAGTACACAGACTTGTTCACTTGCATTTGAACCATAACCATGACATATAAAAAAAATTGCTACAAAATCAAACATAATTAGTACTATTACATAGTCAAAAAATCTACAACCAAAAGGATCTTATGTTTTTATTTATTTCTTCCTATGTCTTCATAACTAAACAAAACAATTAATTTATTTCTCAAAATAAATGTTTTTTATTTATATGATCTTATATTTTACATTCTCATGGTAGACATAATAATCGTTTATTTTATTTTTTATTCTAATTATTCTAAATTAGTTATATTAAAAACAACTACTTATACTATTCACGCATGTAGAGTCCTCAGCAAAATAGCAAAATTAGGTAGGTATTCACCGTAATCCAAAGGAATATTAAAAAAGTCTTACAAACTACCTTCTTAATTACTATTAAACAAAGTACACCAAAGTAAGTGGCGTCAATTAATAGATTCACTAAATCCAAGTATAGTTGCTGTTAGCTATAAATCCATTAAAGTAAGCACAGAGAGGCAGGTTTGATTCGTCACCGTCATTACAGAGATCCGTACATCGCTACTAGCGCGACGACCGTAATAATTTCACAATTTTATTTTTTATCGACTTAGTTAAGACAATTTGATTGCATTTCTCTCAAAATAGGATTAATTTATTGCTTCTTTTCCAGTAGCTGAGTACTTAATTCACACTAGTATTTTAATTATCATATGAAGAAGAGATGTTTGGACTGCGTCAGGGACGATATATAGGAGTTGGGTAAGGAATATGATGATTTAGGCTACAATAAATACGTTTCAGCGTGAGTGAACTAGAATTGCTCTTCTGATATTCATCCATATTCATCTTTCATTTTACTTCATGTGAAGAATTGCATACAAAAACTTATTTATTGAGGAACAACTAACAATTACATAATAAAATCTTAACAATATGTATTACATGCAACAATTGGTAATTATGTAACCAACTACGTTATCCACAGTTTGAACGAACAAGTTTTAAAAGAAAAGATTGCCACTAGATGCATGAAGGAAGTAAATTAAAAAATACAAGTTACTTAAATGAAATATGGGAAATCAGACATAACTATTGGTTCAAAATATGTGAGAAAGCATTACAATTATAAAATATACATATAGTATAAAGAATACAAGAAGATGAAGTTAGTAACTTCAAAGCTTAAGTACCTAGTTATTTTGTTATCATTTAAGAAATAAGTTTCCTTGTTTGTAAAATATTGGAAAGAAATCTTAACAATAAGTATTGGAAATGGAAATGGAAAAAATAATCTACATTGTTTTGATCGACACTTCAAAAAAATACGTAGCAAACATCGACTGCAATCTGAATCTTAACCCTTCTAACTTCAAAGAAGTTTAAAAAAGAAAAACCACAGCTCCAAGTGACTATTAGACCATCATTGATTGGTTCCATGACGTCGGCGCACTATCTCTGATTGTCCCATTCGTTATGCGACCACCGCCCATTAGCTACTGCGTTTGATTGCCGCACACCTAATTATCTATGGTCTACCACTGACACTGTTACCTTAACGACAATTATAACCATTACCATTGGCTACACCCGATTGGATAATTAAGATGTTTGAAACATCAACTTCTTTGTTTTATTTTAACTCTCAATTTCATTTCCTACCTCAATCAAAGGACCTGTGTAATTTTGTGTATTTAGCAGTCGTTAACGTGGTAAACTCGTATTTCTTCTGTTAGACTCATTATTTTAACACTCGATTCAACCTCCAATCACTTTATTTTCTCCAACCAATCAATTAAGTTCAAGATTGTACAAAAAATAATAATATAACCATGTCAATTTTTATGTTTTGTATGGTAAAATAACTGTCACAGTTATCTTTACTGTCCATGTATATTTATTTATACTAGCTTTCGCTCGCGGCTTCGCCCGCGTGAATTTCCCACGGGAACCGTGTTTTTTCCCGGGATGAAAGTACCCTATGTCCTTCTCCGTACTTCTATGTGTATGCAAAATTTCAGGAAGATTAGTTCACTAGATAAAGCGTAAAGAGGTAACAAACAAACAAACTCACTTTCGCATTTATAATATTAGTTAGGATTAGGATTTTTCATCTGTCTGCTACTAGAAATAAAAGCATAAAAATGTAAGATTAGCGTTACTGCTGAAAAATCCTTACGTATAATGATAACATTTGTTAATTGACCTCAACAAAAGGATAATTCAGACTTACTTACTGATTTCATACTTAAAGCGTATTAAAGAGATGATATTTGGGCAATCTCGCCAATTATCCAATATAACCATGTGATTACCCTTAATCAGCGTGGCAAAAGTCGGCAAAACGCGATGTATCAGTGCCTTGTTATTGTTACTTATTTAATACTGCACAGTTTCATGAGAATACCATAAATTTGGTCTAATTACCGGAGGTTTCGATCCACGCCGGAACTACGCGGCTACTCGGCTTATTACGAACCCTTAATTTATTCCAAGTTTCGGAGATCTAAGCCACGAGCGCTGGTGGTCTTCAATGATTTCAATGGATTTTCTACGCCTATTTTTGTCGTTTTATTTTTTAGTGATAGAAACTAGTATTCAAGATTATTTTTCTTACTAGAAGACTAGTGTCTTGGGTAAATATTATGAAAGGTAGGTACTTACCTTGGTGAATTGACAAACTATTACTTTTTCTTTAGTCCTCTTTTTCCAAGTTCTCTTTTTTGAATAAAGTTTAGTTTCTCTGTAAATACTTTACTCTACAGTAACTCTTATAGATATAATCTATGTATTTTGTGAATCTTTCTTTCTGCCACGGAAGAGATTAGATTAAAAAAAAACATATGTTGTTATCACTTATTTTTTTATTTTATTGTAAAGTAATTATCTACAAAACTTTCTTAAAACTTACAAAACTTTGAAAATAAAAAGCAAGTACTCTTAGTAAGTGCTTGACTAAAAACAAAAATAAAACATTCTGAAATTTAACTCAAAATGAATCTAATGATGAGTCTCGCTCTAATGACTTTGACTCGTGCTATACTTTGTAAAATCATTGAAATAGAAAATTGGTGAGAAAATTGATGCGGTTGGAATAACCCTGATAATGACCTCACCGAGAAATAGATGAACTTAAATGTCAGTGACATTGCTGAATCATAGACCACTAGAATCAATACAAAAATTATCTATCGGATCATATTACTTCCAGGAATTCTATGGGGATTGAAGACACAATGTGCCTCCACTGCTTTGTCATTTGTGTTAAATGTGATAAATTAAACACTAACATCTGGTAACTCCGTCAAAATAGTGAAATATCAAGTAAAACCTGTAGCAACATCTTAATTTCCCTGCCAATTGTTGCACTACTATTTAGGTATCTTGATTATGGGATGTAAGTAGTATAATTATAAAAATATAGCAAAACCAATACGTTCATTTATTAATTATCAAACTTTACTTCTGTTTTAAATTTACTTAGTTTTGATTTATTTAATTATGATAGGCGCCATCTTCTTTTAGATGATGTTTCACTGATGAAGATAATCTTATCTACATTTGAGGATATACGGGTTGGATTCCAACTTACTTAAGTATTTTTTACTTTTGATATAAGGGGCTTTTTATCAAATTTGGAGGCCGAAGAGACATTTATTAATGAAAAGTAAGCCAGGTAACTATGAGGCGCTACCTTTTGAAATTGACTATTAACAAATTGCTCTTGCTCAGATATTTTTGTAAAGGTACTTGTTTGTGAATGGGTTATCTTCTGTGATCAATTTATCGTCTCGTTAGTATCTGATAAATGAGGTTTGATTGCTCCGTGATTATGAAGCAGTTAATCAAGATAAGTTGTGATTAGTACTGTGAGAATATCTACAAATGTGGAAGCTTATTGTCATTAGCATTCGTTTATTTTGATACACGATTCTACAATATACCAAATATATTTAAAAGTATACTTATAGGTATTGTACGTAAAGCTCACTATAATAAAAAAAAAATCTTCTGAAACTTTTATTACCGTTCATGAAGTCAAATTATAATCTTTTGTTTCGTTATATCGCGATCCATCCTGGACCATCCCTTAAATTTTATTAAAGTAAATTTACAATTGATTTATTCATTCCTCGGCTATGATTTCAAAAGTGGCGAACTGGGAGTGTCTCTCGCACGCATAGCCTTAAGGCAGCCTGTTACCGTTCAGATGTTTCGTATGATTGCGTGATTGCGGAAAAGCTTGCTCTACGATTACCCAGCATCAGATTCTACGTTGTAATCGACCGTTTCATCGCCAACGATCAATGGTGCTATTTTTGAAATCTGTAGTACACTAAAAATCATCTTTTCATTTGCCTTACTGGTATGTCGAGCGAAAACCGTTCGATATCGAATGAAAAACACTCGTCTCACAGGTTTCCGTGGAGCTATACTTTTCAAAAATAGCACTCCGGGCTTCTGGGCAGTGTCTACCGTAATCACTGCTTACCCTTGCAACACATTAACGTTTAATACTCTTTAACTGTCCCGACTTCGCTCAACTGAGTGAGCCACAATATTATTAGCCCTTAAATTGCACCGTTTTTTAATAACCGTGAACAGATAAATTAGCTACCGGGCGATTTTTATTGCATATCGATCAAATGAATGACAAGGATATTGATGTAATTTTCATGGCATTTTTACCATCTGGTTTTTTGTATTCTGTTTTATGACGTCAAAATTAGGTTAACGTTATGAATTTAACATAAGATCATATACTTTTCTCAAAATTTTTCTTTATGGAATATTTTTTGTGAGAAATTATACTTAAGATGTTTATGATTTTTTTCTTTACTTGCATAATGAATGGGAGAGCATAAAAAATGATATATCAAGATTACAGATGAGTTCAGATGTAATTTTTGTATTTTCTCACAACTACATATATGAATTAGAACCAATAGGAGAATTGGAGTTGAATTGAAGCTATTTCAAAAAAACAAAATTTTGACGATAGTATCTTCTCATACATTCTGGTAGAGAGAGGCTGTTGTTTCCCACATGCAATTGACATTGTTACCTAAGGTTGCATAATGACGATCTCGGCCCTCGGTGACAGCCAGACCACCGGCAGCGACTGCTGTTTTTTGATCAAGCCTTCATTACTGCGCAAGAAGTCCTTCCGAGAGTTTTCCTGTTTATTTCTTAGCAATTTGCATGCTGGAAATACACGTGTCTGTTTAATTACTATTTACAAATGGATTTACTTCTTCTATCAACACGAAATGTCGATGGCAATCGAGAATAGAATTATTACTGGTTATGTCTATTTTTGCCTGTGTTTCACAATTTAGTCTCATCAATGCCTCCTTGTCATAAAATTTTAATCAAATATCTAGAGAACAACTCTAACTAGAAAACTGGATTCAAAATTTATGACAACTTAATTGAACATTACTTTTTAGATATTATCTGTGATTTAGCTTTTTACTATCAGAGAATTTGACAAATACAATAATCTGAGAATAGATATGTAATCCAATTTATAAGTTTCGTTAAACGAACCATCAATGCTTTAATCTACTTATATTGAAGTTTATATTATGAAAGACTGTCATGCTCTGAATAGATAATAATATTATAATGATCATTGTAGTGAGACGTAATATGTAACGCCTTATGAGAGGTCAGTTCAATCAGATATAGATTGAAAGTTGACACCAATAGTGAAGAATCTCTTCCGTTTATTGATATGGTCATAATATTTGCTGTCAGTCAGCACCTGGACGGGTCGATGACCCGCATTGTTGATCAAGTTTCCATTTCGATCGCTTTTATAAGATTCAAGTCGTTAAGAAAGACTTAATCGAGTTACCGAATATCACAATTCACACGACTCGAATCAACTGGCCATTATTTCAGTTCTTTAAGGCTTCATTGGTTACTTGTACAAATTATTGTCGTTGGTTGAAGCTACCATATATCACTGGTGTTAACTTTTTGTGGGAGCGTGTCTTCTTGGCGATTTTTATGTGGTTTAATTCGATCCTGACTCGATGTATCGACTCTAATTATTTGAATAGCACTACACGACGGCTCTTTGAACAAAGCCGGTCAGGAACAGGGATAATGAAACGAATGGAGTGGTGAATACTGATTCAAATATTTTAATTTTGTTCGCCTTCTCAAAGAATGTTTTTTTAATAGGTTTTTGATTAGTTGCATTTAATGCGTCATCTTTTAGTATCAGCTATTTTAATATCCCCATTGCTGGGCACTGGGATGGCATCCATCCCTGTAGATAGATATTTTTTGTAGGTACATGATAATATCAAATTATTTGTTAATTACTTATTATCTATATACTACTCCACACCATTCGAAATATTGCTATTTCTAGTAAAAACAACAAAAAACAACTGCCAATGAATGAACGGCTTAACATTTTTGGGATTACATCATGCAATAGTACAGTTACAGGAGATGTTTATCTCACAACAAAAGAAAAACAAAAAGGCGCCGAAACATTAAAAAAATAGAATTTGAGATATCTAACCTAAATATTTGGGTCTCACAATTAAATGCGAAGTTAAGGGTGGCTGTCAGGAAATTCACGAGTTCTGACGAGGTTACCCTCCGCAACATAATTTTATAGGAATTCCGAGACATTCGAGATATTCCGAGACTACCTGCTACCGAGTTCCAATTCATTAAAGGCCATTAATGAGTTTTATTGCGGCCTGACAATTTATTATATTACCTCACTGAGGATTAATTCGAGTCGTTTGGAGGGACAAGGGCCGTAGATAACGCCGATGTAGTATTCGACTGGTATTTAGTCTCCTAGTACGTTTGATGTAATTAGCTCTACCCTTTACATTCAATTGCTCTTCGGTACGCGATGGTATTTCAGTCTTGGGTATTTTACAACAAGTTCTGAAATACGAAAATATTGCAACATCCGGTTTGAAAATTTGTTGTGATGTTTTAAATGCCAGTAAGTAGATACATGGCAGAGACTAGGGATTTCCACTTGCTACGTTCCTTACAGATCTCTCTCGCTTCCTCTACCTACACTAATCTAATCACTCTCTTCATACATACTCGCCGGTTATGGGTGCTCCTAAGGAAGTAGATTATAATCTACTAATAATTGATAATTATCATATGATTTAACCGTCTCTTGGTAAATCTTTCATACCTTTTTATATTAGTATATCAAATATTAGTTTTATTTAATTTCATTACTTAAGTTGGAAATTTTTTGAAAAATCGATTTCTAAAAATGATTTATCTCATAAAATGAAAAGTAATATAATCGATTTTCAAGGTGAAGTGTTTCGAAACGTGCGGAACTGTTTTACTGGCTTACACACTTGAACTTGTGTATTCAAAAATAGCGACACACTCCAGGGATTTAGGTCACACGCTTATTGGCGGCGGCGGCTCTACTGGCGGCCAAGGACATGCGCATGCAGGCCCTTGAAACTGAGACTGCATCTTGCGCCTGCGCATGTGAAATTGACGTTTCAGGTTTCCGTCCGGCTGTTTGTGTAATACGAGGGTTTTGTAACTTACCATGTATTTTTCTCGAAATTGTTCTCTTGCTTCGAAAAGCAAATTTTATTTGCTCTTGTTGTTTACGCTTGTTATTTACTCTTCTGTGTTATGTTTTTATAGTAATGAGTTAAAATAATTAAAAGTTTATCGAATGGAGCTAATAGGGACTACTCTATAAATTAAATAAAATATAAATAATTAACTAATTACTTAAGGTAGACTTACCATTATGTGATCACGTTTTATCACTTTTTTATGTTTCCACTTTTTGAAACAATTTATTAATTGGATTCGACTGAAAAAGAAAATAAAACTTAATCTTAATTTTTCACAAATTCACTTTTTGAGATCACACCTCACCACACTAATGTTAAATGCGAAGGCTTGGATGTTGATGATGGAGTTTCTGAGTAGTTTTATCTTTAAAATCAACCACGCAAAATCTTATCATCATTTTTTATTCAGAAATTTCCTCGAGAGCAAAGCTGCGGGGCGCAACTAGTAAGGTAATAAAAGCTCTCGTATTTTTATTTTCCGTATTTTTTGTATGAAATATGCGACCACAGGACAGTAGCAGCCTCATTGTTTTAAATCAAAATAGCTTCAAGGCAAACTTGTACTCGTATCAACTTACTCTTTAATTTGCCTTTTCATTAGTAAACTTATGTTGTAAACTGGAATACCTACCTACACAAGCGATTCAGATCTTCACTATAACAGAAGAAAGGTCATCTATAACAACCTTTGTGAATACCTTACCTTACAACTTTAGGATCTAAAATAAAAAAAATATAAGAGAGTAATTTAAATCCATAAGAATAATTTTAGAATTTCTTTCCGAATATACAAGCAGTACTATTATGCGAAAAAAGTAATGAAAGCATTTTACATACATACATACATTTAATCACGTCTTTATCCCTTACGGGGTAGACAGAGCCAAGAGTCGAAGGCCACGCTTAGCTGAATAGTTTAGCATTTACATAGTTGTCTCAATGCCAATTAAAAACATTTTTACACATTATCTACTCATTTTACATGTAAGAACTTACAAACTAACAAATCTTGAGCTAATCGGCCGCAAATTCAACCTGCATGAGTTAAAAAAATCAATCAGATGAATCAGTTGTATTTCCTCCAAAATTGTGAATCCATTAATTTTAAGTTTTCTGCCGTCCACCGGTCGGCAGCTGCGCGCGCGACGGTCGCGTGCCCCGTGGACGCACGAACGGGCCCGAGTGCGCACGAGTCGCAACGCAACGCATCGGTTGCTTTTTATTGAAGATTTACAATGATCATATTGGTACTTTTATTACATACATTGTACTTACGTACTACGTGTACGTCTCCTACACTGTAGCAGCTAATAGAGCTAGGATTTTTTCTCTAGCAATCTACATTATTATTTCGAAATCATAGGCAGTTCAATTTAGCTCGCTTAAACGAGATAATATTACAGATTATGGCATGAAATAAAGCAGCATACCTCATTTTATAGCATAATATGTAAGATGGTCATAATTAAACTCCAATTTTATTATACAACCTAATCATTTGTGTGAGGGTTTTAGATTTTTTAATAAATATCCTTCTACAAGACAGAGCACATTGTCAATAAACTAATAGATTTGTATTCTGAAATCTAAGGCTGGCAAACAGTTTACAGTCCACCTGATGATAAGCGGTTACCATAAACTAGGGACGCATCAATGATATGACTGCAAAATATAAATCCAAATTAATTAACCATATAAAAAAATCGATTTTAATAGCAGCTTTAGCAATTAAATTCGTTTTTATAAGTACCTATTTGTTTATCTTGAATGGGAACATTAAAAGTTTATTTTACCGAGCTTTCGCCATTCTTACTGTTTATAACTAGCTAGCGCCCGCGACTTGGTTTGCGTGGACTGACAAAATGTATAACTCCAACTAACTTCTAAGAAAATATACTACCAATGACTGTCTCCAATCATTTAGGTATTTCTGAGCTAAAATTCATCAAAGCCGGTAAACCAAACATATCTACTTAGAAATACATATTACAGCTGGACCAACAGAGTTGTAAAGTAAGAACAACGTCAACTAACACTGCTAATTGGACAGACAAGATAATGACAAGTAATTTGGTAGCAATCGCAACGGATGCTGCGTCGCATAGTAACTGACAATTAATAATGGCAACACCGACAAAACGATTCGCGAATCCACAGGTGCGTAAGCTTCCGTAGGATCTAGTCGATCTTGTTCCATACAGAAACAAGTTCAAACAATTAATAACCAGCGGAAATATCCACCCATAATGGGTGAACTTCCCCTGCATTATCAAAATTACTATTGCAATTTAGATTCGACAGGCGGGACGCGATCAAGTTGCAGTCATATTGTCTTTTGATATATTAAAAGTTGCATGAATTCTATAGGCCCCCTTTTTGACGGTATTTTGCGAGAAATTTGAGTTGAGGCACGTGTGCATATTGTTTGTTATTCAATTTTGCATTTATTGTGTGTGATACATTTTGCAAAAAAAAACAGGACATAGCTACGTGATTCATAAAATAGAAAGATAGCTTGAACGATTTATATATTTACGTCTTGCTTTATTATAATTGTCTTGCCACAAAGCTCTATTATTAAATCATTCACCAACATTATAATTTATTGAGCTATATTTTAATATGAATCTAAAAATATCAGTCACTATTTCACAATTATGGCAGGTTTTATGCTTAGTACACAGTTTTTTAATTTAATCAATGATTTTCAATTACACCTTAATTTAAAAAAAAAATATGATTATATTTTAGGTTACTGATCGAACAACTAAGTTTGTTAATTCGAAACGAAAAATTATAATTAATGGGAAATATTTTTAAAACCGTGCTCCTAGTCAACCAAGTAGCTTAAATAATAGGTCAAGCTTCTGCCTATTTCTATTTTTTAAATACACGCCGCCGCCGCCGGCGTAATTTATTTCTATTTGTACCTATTCAAAGAATGATCTGTTGTTATTTTTAATTTTGGTCTGTTTTAAATGTCCAAAAATTACGTAACTTTTAATAAGTACCTATACTATTGTCTGCTTATATTCTGATTCATGTTTCATCACGAAAAAATATTATAAAGGAAGGCGGTATGCCTTTTCTTTTATAATATTTTTTCGTTAATAGAAATGGGATGTAGATAATAAAAAATGAAATATATTTTCTTTTATAATATTTATTTACAGAAACAACCATTCGGTTGATTACTGGTACTTTCTTTTTACTAACTATAAACAGTTCTTTTAATAAAAATCTTATAATATTAGGAATCTGTGTTATGGTACTATTTTATCTATTTACACTAAAAGTCTTTGTCTCAAGATATCGAAAATTTATAACATATTCACTAGTTTTATAGCACAAAGCCATACTAAAAGGTAACAACTAATACTACGTAAAAGTCACAATCTACAAAACTTGAGGAAGAATCCTTAAATACTAAACTTAACATTAATGACTAGATAACAGAAATAAACTATTCTAATACTAATACTTAATTGGAAGTCGTAATAATGTAAGGCACAGCAATATCTGGAATCTTACTACAAACTAAATGCTTAAGTGGAACAAATGATGAATTCAGTCTTTATTTTGCTATTCCATCGATGTATGAAATGCATTTAAGGGTATTCGTTCGGTGGTCGGTCGGCGGAATGCATCGATGAGGTCGTTGTAGTCCACCATTATCCCCTCTCATTAAGAATATACTGATTGCGCTTAATTAAAGGTTCTCTCAGAGTCCCTCGCGCTCGTCGCTCGAACTGCTCTCGAGGAATACTTGTTTTTTCACAAGCCGCTCTATAGCCGCACTTTGATCACCGTAATGCACGGTTCCTGTGAACAAGAAAAAACATATTTAGTCTTAAAGATATCTGTAACTTTGTTCTCAATAAACATAGGCGAAACTTTGATAACAATGTCTTCATTGAAAGCATATGACGCCAGTTGATTCCCATGAATACTAAAATCGTATCAACAGATGTTTACCTATGGTCTAGCAAATATTGTAACACGTGTGCCTCGCGCACCGCCCTTCTATTTCCTCTTGAGATTTCGTCTTCCGGCAAAATAAATTAATATCTGACGATGAATCCCTCCAGTTTTTTTGCAGTATTAATTTCGGATTCTTACAAAAACTGCTACTTGTTTTGCCAACCCACAACATCTGACCATATGTGCCCAAGGGAAAGTCCTTAGTGACCGGATGTCCCATCTTATTCTAAGGGATGTGATGAAATCTAAACAAAACCTGTTTCCACTTGTGATGGATAGCAGAAGCACCGTTTTATTAGAAAAGGCAAGTTTAAGTGCAATTTTCTCACTAGATGCGGGGCAAACCACAGATTGTTAGAAGTAATTGCCGTCTGTTATTGGCGTAAATAAGAAGATGGAATGCGGGTCCCTTCTCTGAGCTATCTATAAAACTTAGGCAATTTTTTTATTTCTTCTACGAGAGAAAAAAACGTCTACCTCGATCGGAGCTTTTATGGAGCGACATATTTCAAGATTCGCTTTTGTCAGAGACATGCTATTGTGCCATCCTAATTTAACAATGAAAAATAAAGTCTATCCGATGGTTCAATGCGCAACCATAATAGTATTTATGTGTTTGCTTTTTGCCTGCAGGCAGTGAAGACCCATTCAAGTTGTGCAACATAAAGGCACGGAGCAGGACCGACCCAGTAGGTAACCGTGACTAACGCATCAAGGAAGAAAAAAACTCTATCTAAAAATCTAAAGCTCTTTGAAATATAACGCTGACTCGCTTTTCGCCAGATCAAGTTAAAAAATATTTATTTAATGATGTTTCGAATATTCATTCAATGATAACAACGAAGAATCAACAACGTCGCGACAATGTAAACAGAGAGATAAAAATTTTGTTATCATAGTTATAAAGATCACTTTGAGTTACCACTTTTTGAAGACTTCATTCACAAAATTTTCATAAGATATCTTATCACTATAAACAAATTAGTGAAATATAATTATATTCTTACCTTCAATCATTGTTGTTGCCACCATGATATGACATCTAACAATTCTTCGTCTTCCGGACTCATGGGTTCATAAGAATCATATGCGTCTTGACAATTAGGTCCTGCGGAGCTTTCAGATACGAAGGATGGTGCTGGTGAATGTGATTCTTCCGATGAAGGAGGAGTTTGGGGACCACTTGTATTCAAGCTTAGCCCAATTTGTGTATCAGAACACCCTTCTTCACCTTCTTCTAATAAACGTTTTAGACTCTTTATATATTCCACTGCCAATCTCAATGTGTCCACTTTGCTTAATTTGCGAGAAGAGCCCCTTCCTCCAGCCAACGCCGCTGAGACAGCTGATGGGATGTGTTGACGAAGTTGCGCAAATCCATTGTTTACTTGCTTCACTCTATTCCGTTCTCTTGCATTTCTTCTAGCCACTGAAGCAGGTTGAGCCGGGTAAGGTTGATGCAGATAAGTCTTCTTCTTGCAACGAGAAGAATCAATAGGAGCCGGTGCGAGTCTTCTCTGCCCTGGAGTTTGTAGGTGCGTCAGTTTCTGATCGACACCAAGATTCTGATAAGCGTGAATCGCCGCCATCGGCATCGCGAACGTAAACGAGTCGAGAGTGTATCGAGAGCGCACGAGTGCGTGCCGCGGAGGTCGCCGGTGGATTGGCGGAGGTGGCGCGCACCCCCGACGCTAAGTAGCGCTCGCGCAGGCGGGCGGCGGACGCGCGGCGCGGCGGTGGGGCGCGTGCCTGGCGCGCGCGCTGCGACGGTGCTGCCCGTCGCACGGGCTGCCCGCCTCACCCCACCCCCCGCACTGCCCTGCACTCCGCTACTTGCACCACTCTCATCAAAATACGCCGGCGCTTATTATGCCATAGAGCAGCAAGCTCGCGCCGCTATTGTTGCACGTCGTTGCGCGTAATTATCCCGTCCATTACCTTGTTCGGAAGACGGGATCCGTTCGCATCGTCTATTTAGAAGTCGTTAAGGAGAATAGGTGCTGTAAACGTATCAGCGACGATATTGTTTTATTAATGTCTCGAGCTTTTGTTGCCCTTAATAAGCTTCATAAACTTTTTTGTGATATTGTTCATTGTATACAAGAAAGTAACATACTCTTGTAGATATTTTATTGTCTGTTCCATTGTTAGGCTACGCATGAACTTGTAGAGCCGATGAGCGTTTATTTTGCATTTTACAGGTATGCTAAACTATGCGAGAGCTAAAAATCTTCGGTATTTTATTTACTGTTATCTTGTCTGTATTTATGTTTTCACTCTTTGGTAGCGAGTATAAAACCACAGTGGTATAATGGGTTATAATCGCATAGAGCAGGTGTCCATTGCGACGTCAATGCGTAACCGTAGATTAACCAACACTACATTTGCAAATCGCCACAGGCGATTTATTTGATTGTTAATATTTTTATATCATTAGCACTCCTTAGTCTTTACAAGTTGTAGGAATTCTTTATTTTAAGCATGCACGCACATATTTAAAACCTATACTAATTATAAACTTGTTTTTCTGGTTCACTCAATAATTAACTAGGTACCTATTTGTTTTATTCTAGATGCGAAACGTGCATTACGAAAATGAAGAGAGAAAAATAAATCATTTAGTCACATGCACATGCATTATAATAATTGTATTTTTTAATGAAAATTTACTAAAATATTCGTAGATATAAATACTAGCCCGCCCCGATTTTCGACATAATAAGTACTCAATGTGCTATTCCCGATATTTTTCTACTCGTATACTAAATTTCATCGAAATCCGTCCAGTAGATTTTGCGAGATTGAGTACATCCTCACAAACTCACATCCAAACTTTCGCATTTTAATATTAGTAGGATAGGATAAACATTAAATTTCATTGGAATAGAGGTCTATTTAAGAATATGACACCAGCCACCGAGGGTCAGGTGGGCAGGTGAGCGGCGCGCGACATTGCCACAAGCTGAGTAGCGCGGTGCCGAGTTCACCTGTTGCTATTATTGAGATGACACCATCTATGATTTCTTAAAATTTTGTTTTTTTTTTTTCAGTTTTTTATTTTTTATAATTTTTTGATTTATTACACTAAATATTTAGTAAATAATATGCAAAATCTTTCTCTTCTTTTTACACGACTGACCAAAAAACGAGTGTTATGAAGTTCTGAACAGCTGAACAGATTTTGATGTGAGAGGTATTTTTAGATTCCTCGCATTCCTCCGAGTGACATAGGCTATTTGTGAGTTGTCAGTCGTGTTTCTTATTTTTTAATAATTAGCTTGTTTCCTTTTAATTTTCAACAGTAGGTGCTCACTCGGAAATAATAATGAGTAAAATGGGGATCCTTGGCAATGGGCTAGCAACTTGATCCATCCCACCAATAAGTCAACTATTCAGCTAAGCGGAGTCTCCAGACTCTTTGCTCTGTCTATCCCGTAAAGGCTAAAGACGTGATACTGAAACTGTTACAAATAGATTTTTTTTAAATGTATATAATTAAAATTTATGGTAGATCCAACAGTCTTGAATTATTTTTAATTATTTTTAAATCTGCTGAAATTAAGAATCCTATTTGAAATACTAATTTCAACAAATAGCAATATCTACTTCAAAAGATATAATTCTAAAGAAGAATTCTTTACAAATATACATATTCGTTTATATCGATAAACTTGAAGTATTGAGGTATGCTCCCTATTGTGGATATGCCGCAGGTAAATGCACCTTTTTAATAAGCAACTTGGAAAATACCGATGCAACTCAAATAAAAATACCTATTAATTTTGACATAAGTACCAAAGTAGGTAAAATTTTCATCAAATCACTTGACAGTCAAAATAGACATTAAAAAAAAATTAAGTTGCAAAAAATATTATTTCTTCGTTGTGACAATGTTCTTATGTTATTTAATAACAACCCCTAAAAGTGCTCAACAACGCCATCTATAATAACTACCCTTAATAAACTGAACCAAGATCTATTTGCACCATTGATATCGTTACATATACCTAATCCTCTCATAGATGGCGCGACGTAGCTTGGTAAGGGTTGAAACGTTGGGGTGGAAACAAAAATAAAGAAAAAAGTTTGGAATTGCTCCAACAGGTGGCGGTTTTATAGGAAGTTGGGAATAAGTATTGAAACTGATTGATTCAAATAAGACCTTGGTGGATAAAACAGAAACATTTCTTATTATGTCTTTTGGCTAGTATCGTATAAGTATTTGACAATATTCAGCCAAGTACACATATCTAGAATATGCGAAAACGCTGGTCATCTCTATATATGTAGGTTTAAACCTACTTATTTAAGGTCAGTATTATTTGCTCGATAAAAAATCTCTGAAAATACTCAAACACGAATCTAGTCTAACAAGACCAGCTATAAGCTAGCTAGTCTTCGAATTCTTATTAGCCGTGATTTAATTATGATTATAAAAGAGTCAATTATACTTTTACTAGATTTAAATACGACTCATTTAATAGTTTGCTTATTTATCCAGTAGCAAACCAATTAGCAAGTAGGCAGACTATATATAAAGCAATTAATTATGATATAATGAAGGCAGTTCCTTTGTCCCTGGTCGGTTAATTGCGTACTTCTTTATTGTGTGGCGATATAATCAATGGCTTATTAAATGAGTTCAACAGCTTATGTTCTTATTAATTTTTAAAGTTAATATTTTATGTTGTAATTTTCTTGTGGAAGATTATTATGATCTGGTCATATATTAGTTTTATGTGCTATATTTATTTATATATTTTATGGCGTTTATTTATGAAAAAAATACTTAACGATTAATGCTAGAAGGATAAGCATTCAAATTAAATAAAAAAATGGTTGAAAATGTTTCTTTCACAAGCAATAAATTTTGGATAAATTCATTTATGGTAGTAAAATTATATGTCATCTAAATATTGATCGATCATTTAATCGACTACACTGCGTCTGGTTAATGGAACGCAAGATACAGTGACTTCGGCTTCTGCGCACTAAAGCAAATTACGCGCAACCCAATAATTACCCTGTCATTGTAGAATTTATTGTAATTTTTAATAACCGCATCGGTTTCAATCTGAAAATGCGTCAAAGCTCTCCATTATCAACATGCACAGTCACCATCGGTCCTTACTTTCATACTTATATATTTGTTGTTACTTGACAAGTAGATAAATATGTAATATGTGGTGCAACGGAGTGTTATAAATAAAACTCAATATTTGTAGGAGCTTGCTTCCCAACTATAAAGAACTGCAAAGAACTCCTTTATTGTAGATTTTCCAGAGCTTATATACTAGTTTTTCACAGCGTAATCATTCGTTACATGACATTTAACTTATAAGATAATAATTATAATAATTCCTTATTTATTGCGGTCGTGTGACGTTACACTAGTAGATGTACGTAGAGATATAAGGTAATATAATATTATCGAGGTCGAGTAACGTCATGTGTCATCACACTACGTAGATGACGTAGCTGTACGTACACTACACTTTCCCCCTTTTTTTAAAAATTTACTAATTTTTGTTTTACAATAAAATTTTACAATATATAAAAAAAAATATGGAAACATAAAATAATTTAGGTTTTGTTATATAGTGACTTACACATTACTCTCACCCTCTTTTTTTCAATTTGTACAACCAGTCCTATTTTTAGGTCAAATATATAAGTCAACATTTTATTGCATAATTTACCTACAAAATAAAATACATATGCTGTAACAAAAATAAATACAAAATGGGCGCAAAGGCGGACTTATTGCAAGTGCCATTTCTTTCTACCAACCTATGTACCAAGTAGTTTCATGTCAAATATTGTAATGTATTTTTTTTTTCTTGTTAGTGCAGTGTATTTTCACAGTGATGAGCAAAATCAACATTTAACAGCAATGAGATAGGTAATCTACCACACCAGAGTTATTTAATACTCCATCAATGGTAGTTTTATTTCAAGTTTAGCGAGAGTTACAAGCATTACAAATGTTAATAGCACGTCTGCGGACACAGATAGATTCTGATTGTTATCGAGACAAACGTTGTCCAACGCTTTCTCTCAGTAAATAACGCGGTGTTGCCAGCTATAACTTCTCTAGCTATCTTGAGGCCTGCAATTTACGAAATAGGAATGTATTGCCCATTGCATGCTAATAAAGTTAGAACATTTAAGTTTTGGTATAAAATATTTCTAAAGCATTACCTGTAACAGTATAATGAAAAAAAAAATGCCAGATGGGAATTTGACCCACGTCTCTTTATTGCTGTAATTTATATAAATTTGTCTGTTGCGAGTAAAATTTTACGTAATTAACTCAAGCAAATTTTTATTTTTTTATTTTAATTTTTTAATTTACTCAAAATTTGTTTATTGCTTAGAATATCCTTCACGATTTGTAAAATTTTAGAAATTATATCAGTTGTTAAAGCTTTTAGATCTTTTAAAAACTGTATAGAAAATATTAAATTTTGAGTAATTCGCTGTAAGAACATAAAATTAAAGTAAAGTTATTGCGACGTCGTCGTTTGCCTATATTTTAAAAATCGTAGAGAAGAAATCGATAGCTCTTAACGCGCCAAATATCTGAGTTTCATTATAATGACAAAATGTTTTATCATACTGCCTCGACCACCACCCAAGAACGATTAAAAAAAATGTTTATACAAACCGCGGGCCAGCTAGTTTCACGAACACGTTTGTGTAAGTACAGCTTGTCTTCTATGGGTACAGTGATGTACATACACACAAACCCAGTTCGTTTGAGAGTGACACATAATGAGCGAACAGCGGAATAACAAGTTATACTGTTATGTAACCACTAATATCTACTGCAATATGAAATAAACAGCTTTTTGTTTCAGTTAAACAATGCATTTTAATGTTTTTTGTTATTTAAAAAAAAAGAAAAAAAATGCATTTTTATGTATGACTTATAATTTAAAAAAAAGGAAAAAAAGTTGATTTTCAAATTAATTTATTAATTTATATCATCTGCTATACGTACTTCTTCTACGAAAATATATCATGGTTGTAGAAGTAATAAACCAGAAGAATGCAGCCGTGTCTAGTCTACACCATGCATGCACGCAAATATTAGATTATTTACTAAGTAATAATTTTAGATAAGTAAATAGTAATTAATTTTTGTAAAATAATCACAACGTCTAAAACTGAGGTGCTTAAATTCCCTTCGACACCCAAGAAACACACAAGACCTTGGGTTTGTACTGTGAAGAGATTAATCTATACTATCGTTTTTCTCTGCCGGTGTATAATTTCGCGTCGACCGCTGACACGCTCCTCTGCAGCCTCCACAATATATCACGTGTGCTCCACCGCACTGTATAATTCGTGTAATTTATAGGCTACCGTCGACTAGTAGCAAGAGCGTAGTACTATTACTTATTATGTAGCAGGACTAGCAAGTGAGGCGCCCGAGTTGGCTAATAGCAGGTAACCACGCGACAGACGCATTCTGCTCTTGCGCTTATCTAGCAGATCATAGAAAGAAAGAGATATTGAAATATTTCTAAGGACTTTTGCGATCGTAGTAGATTTACTCCTCTCCTTAAATTTTGAGTTGTCAATCATTTTTCTCTTGTGCGCAAGCCATCGCATTCAAAACAAGTTTGGTCCAGAGTAAAAAGCATTGATAATATATATAAATGCTGCTATTTGAACCGTTTACTTGCATTTAATCAACAAACTCATGTGTAAATGTATAAAATGTTTGCTTGATTCGACACAAAATGGTAAGATACCGATAGAGATCGTTGATGTCTTTTCTATGAATGTTTAGCTTTTTGTTAAACTGAGAAACATAAAACATGAGAGTAACTAAAGTAGTTGATGAATTGATAAAATAGAGGCATATTATGCTTTCTTTCCTATTCCTGCGGGAACGGAAAAAACGGTATTTGGGCGTATGAAGACACGGGCCAAAGCTAGTATCTCTAAAAATTAAAAGTAAAATATTCATCCCAATCATGTTCTTCTTTCTGTGGTCTGCCTAAATCGACATTACGCCGTGCCCTAGGCATCCCATCATAGAACATTTGATTAAATGGCCAAACATGATCGTCATGTTTAAGTATAGAAGGCATTAAGTTAGCTTAGATAAGTAAGCACATTTTATGCAGATGAGAAGCTTATTTATACAACATTACGACGGAGTGTGCAAAGGCTCGTTACTGTAAAAGCAATAAGTTTGTTGCGTTTTGCATAAAATTATCTTTTTCAGGGTTCCAATAGAAAATAAGAAACCTTTATTGACAAGTGCGGCATACCTTTGCCTGTGCATACATTTTTAGAATCTTGTTATAAATTAATTCTAATTTTATGTAGGTATATAAAAGTTAACCTTTTTTAGTTACGTTTCCTTCGGAAATCTAGTAATAATTTTCGAGAAACTCCGTAGAATATATTAATTAGTGACATTAGATTTATTTTAGATTCTTATTTGTAAATAGTTAATATTATCTAGTTTAAGTTATTGTAATTTTGCTGTTAACAAAACTTAATAACCATTAACATTATTTCACTTATTGACGTGTCAATACATATTGCGGTATGACTTGATACTTGATATTTTTCATAAATGTTAATAAGCCGGCTTTGTAGTTATAATTTATAACTTATTATAGTCGACTCCTTTAGAATTGCAGTTATTAAATATTTACGTCAATAAACTTCAGACACTCGAAGTTAACTTACTAATCTATAAATAACACGGTGTATGTGAAATAAACCCGTACTTCTCGCGATGAAATATTGAAAATGCGCAAAGTACATTCCGATTCACAGTATTTACAAGTTAATAAATATCGCAATAAATTATAAGATTCGACTGTGTTGCGCCTGCGCCTCTATGCTTGCTTATTTTATTTTCATGGTATAAAGTTCTGCAACATAACTCTTTTTTTAAATTACATAGAGCAATTATTCATTGGTCAAACATATGGTTGGTCTTCACCAAAATACATTTCTTATCTTGTATTGTAGATATCACATGTCAAATCAATTAATAGATTTATATCGAGGTGTACATTAAAGTGATGTTGCCATTTTTATTTTTATTTTAGTTTATGCTTACGCTATGAAGCGGTGGTGGTTGAGTGTTTAAGATGTCTTCCTGTGGTTGGAAAGTCCTAGGATCGGATCCTATTCGAACTCTATGAGTTTGTATACTACTCTGATTCAAGTATGGTAATTTTGACTGACCATCGGGTAGCGTGAGAAATGGAAAGGGCATTTGAAAATTACTAATGACATTGCCAAAAATCTGAATTCTGCGTTTCATTACAGGTAATACCTAATTACAACACATAGTGATTCTTTAAGACAATAATTAAATATATGCTTAAAATATTTATAATCCTAACTAATATTAAAATGCGAAAGTGAAATTGTTTATTTGTTTGTTTTTTACCTCTTCACACTTTATATACTGAACCAATCTTCCTGAAATTTTGCATACATATAGTTAGAAGTACTACATACATAGGGTACCTTTCATCCCGGAAAAAGAACTGTTCCCGTGGGAGATTCACGCGGGCGAAGCCCGGGGCAAAAGCTAGTACTATAATAATCATAAAAATATACTATATTTATAATATTTATTTTTTTGGATTTTTGAGCATCTCAGATGCAATATTAGTACTAGAGTACTCTCATATAGAAATAAGATATGGTGAAAAAATTCCATGCGAGCAGGACTTGAACCCGCGACCAGGTCTTTATACGACCTTGCTCTTCCAACTGAGCTATCGCATTTCAATCCTGCACATCGAAAATATTCACCATATCCAATTTCTATTGAAATGCATTAGGCATATTTATAATACGATATTTATAATAATATAGCAACTAAATTTTCTCATGTGGAATATTTTGCGAACAAAAATCAATACAGTGCGTGGTGAGCCACTTAATTTTTTACAGCGGGTGGTTACATTCAAGTTAAAAATTACTCTTTCGGCCACACAATTACTCTGTTGATATAGTCGTACTACACACTAACGAAGATGGAGAATGCAGCGGTTTCCGAGTAAAAACCTAAAGCCACTTTTAAACCAGTAAATTGCGGATCCTGATCGCGAATATTTAATAATTGATCGAACATATTAGGTGATCAATTTTTTGCAGACAGGTAATAAACGATTTTGTTTTTGCTAATTTATTAAGCAAAAAGTGGCGTTGTCCAGCAATTACAGATAGAAAATGGTGTAAAATTTCAAGTTAAAAAAATTGTATAACAACGTCGGCTCAAAATTAAATGTATAACGGAAGAAAGTACGATGACAATACTTGAAATATGAAGTGGTTTTCGAAATAAGGCATAAACACATGAGGTAGTAAAATCCAATAAATTATACGATTGTAAAGAAAAATTAGGGTTAGGCATCCTAATAAACTGACTGATTGAAACTGCCCAATAAACTGACGGACTGACAAGAAAAATTAGAGTTAGGCATCCTAAAAAACTGGTCACGTATTCTCTTAGCGAAATAAGAGAGGGCTACTCAATTATATGAATTAATGTGTTGCTATAATTACGACTGTGGATCCCCTGCGGGTACCATGAGTCGTGTTAACCCACGTGGCTAATCGCACACGACAATTTTATTAATTAGTATTTTTCTCGAGAACCTATTAGGGGCCCAAATTGCGGGGTAAGTAAGAACACCATTTATTATCTGTAAATTTTGGTGATTAGTGGCATTACAGATTTAATGTTAATACTTTGAGGTTGAGACGTGATGGAGTGGCTTCACAAAAGGTGCCGATTTAATCACCTTAAAACAATGTATGCACGGCCGGAAAACATAACTTTGTAACAAACAAATGCTATTCTATTCGTAATATTAACATTTCTACAAATTCGTCTATAGGAATAAGTCTAATAAGAATTTCAATTCCAATTCTGTTTTTTTTTTTTGTAATTTTTTTAAAATCTAATTACAACTAAATAATATCTGTAACAAGCTAATTACTAAAAAAAACACGACTGACAACTCTCATAGCCTATGTCACTCGGAGGAATGCAAGGAATCTAAAAATACCTCTTACATCAAAATCTGTTAAGCCGTTTAGAATTTATGGTGGAATAAAGAAAGAAACTTACATACATACATACATGAACCCTGACGTAAAGTCAAAATTATTACATATATACTTGAATATTTAATACCTAATTTAATTTTCGTTCACCTAAAAACTAATTCACTTTGAAATACAGGTACAGATTAAATAATAGTTACTTGGTTCGAGAGAGTAGTAGGTATTTAAGCGCAAGTACCGTTGCTATTCGGCCTATTGTTCGCGGTCTTTCCTCTCGGAGGCGGGCCGACCTCCTCCAATCACGGCTTAGAGAGGTTCTAACTAGCTGTAGATTTGTAGTCAACGTCCGGTACGCACTCACTAACTTCGCTAGCTATGCAATAGAAATGTTTACTACATTTTAAGGCTGTAACTATTTAATAAAATTTGTCATGAAAACATCTTGACATAAAAATACATTTTACATAAGGTTGTTCTAAATTTGAAAATATTCTATAATCTCTACATACAAAAAAAAAAACTATATAACTTGTCTATTTCTGAGAGTCTTGGGATAATTGAGTCTAAATTATGTTTTTAAATTTTCATATTACGCAACAACTACTGCATAGTATTGTAGTTGTTTTGCTAAAGTTGCAAGTTTAGCAAAACAACTACAATCTTATACGCCACTTTTAACCTAAGATATAAAGCAATAATACCTAGTTATTGCAAGCGGACAAAGTCGCGGGCAAGCTAATATCTCATAAATTAATAATTTCATTCACTATAGCAACAAGAAACAGACCTTCAGTTAACAACATACCTGATGATAACAAAAATCATCTTTTAAAAAATATTTTTAGAATGTAGCGTAAATTCGTTTCTTATCAGAAGTAAATAAGAAAACTATTTATATGTGAAAATGCTTTGCAACTGAAATGTTGCCCCTTAATTGCGAAGTCTTATTTACTCCAAGAATAAACATGGTTTCCAGAAAGTGGTACATAAGAATGAGAACTTATCTTATTGGAATGTTATTGTTCTTCCTTGCTGAACTAGGGTAACAAGATCTAAAAACTAACACAGATTAAGTACCTACCTATATTTTTTCTTATGAGTTTTTTTGTTATGAGTATTTTCTTTCTAATAAGCATAAAAGAGGGCCATGGTTCTTATTGGATTTAAGTTATTTAAGATAAGGAGCCTTTCTGTTTATTTTATTATTCACGCTTTGTAAAGGCTGTTGTACTAAATAAGGGCTCCGTTTTTGCCTTTTGAGGCACGGAACCCTAAAAATTATACCACAAACAGGCTTGATACTAGCTAATTCATTATTTAATCAAATGTAACTTTATTGTAGTTTTGTTCTAATTATAAGTAGGTAAAAACTAAAATACAAACTAATTTAAAATACTAAAACTAAAAAACTAAGGAATACAAAAATTGGTAGTAAGTAATAAATATTCTTAAATAAATAAACACATTTTTGTAAGTATGTAACATAAGTAAGTCAGAAGCTAGAACTCAACTTCATGACATGACATATAAATCAAGCCATTGTTAACAACAAGAAAACAATCAACTTTTTTGTCACTTATATCGTTACATAATAAAAGCACCATTTAAAAATGTTTCTGTAACCCGTCCCTACTTTCCACAAAAGGACAACGATTACTCGGAAACAAAACAACTCATTCATTCATACAACATCCATTATCTCGATTCATATTCAAGTCGCATCGACAATTTGACTTCCGAATACGCGCTACTATGGCATAGAGGTCGGGACTTTTACTTTTCTAAAAAAAAACAAAAGAGTCTCGATACGTCACGTATTTATAATTTCCCCGTCATTATAGTGAACGTGTTATAATCTGTGACGAGATGGCGCCAGATTTTTATTGTCTGTGGTGGTTGGTGGCATTCGAATTACAAATTGGAGACATTCGAACGTGGTTAGATTAGTAAATAATGTAAATTTTTATGTCGCCGTGAAAAGGTTAATATGGCTTTGTTTATGTTTGAACTTAATTCGGTGAATTTTAATTAATTTTATTTAATTTCAAGTTAATAAAAAAATTGTTTATTTTTTTTCGAAATCTATGCTTATCTAAAAATAAACCTACTTAAAGCCTGTCCAGAAATATGAAAACCCTGAATTAGAGGCAGCACTTATGCGTTTTATATTGCAACATTATTGAAAGAAGTAGCTGATCTATAGGGTGGGAGCACAAGGGCACGTGCCCCCCCCCCACCTCCTCCACATCCCCAACTGCTATTTTGTGTACATATGTACTGTGGAGGCAAGTTCCATAACAGTACATATTGATATGTACATTAAGATTCGAGTTATTTAAATAACAGGATTTAGTAGTAATAGTTTCTTACAAGTTTATTTCCAAAAAAATAATTTGCCACCATTAGTGATGTTCCGTTCTCGAAATTTTCAAAGAACAAGCTGAAACTTTCTTAAAAATTTATCTGAAATATTTTTGAGAACGGAAAACGGTGCCCTTCCCATAGAAATAAAAATACTGGATCCGCCCTTATTTGAAAGTCAAACTTTGACAGGAGAAATGACGGAAAAGTTTTTAAACTAGTTGCCAGTGTAAGAAATTGGTTCTATTGCTTTTCCGCAACATGGCGAGGGTTTTTATATTCCTGGTCAGGCTATACATTGTATCAATGGTACACTTGACTTTTAGCTAAAACTTTTTTCATTAAATATAAAATTTAAAAATCAATATCCGTGATGGTATTGAAGTGATATTTTTACTGGTCACTGAACTTCCTTCGCACGTCGGAAGGCACTTTTATAAATGACCAGCAATCATTTCAAATTACATATCGCTTAATGTTTGGATCAGTTTTTGAGGTAAGTACGAACAATGATACATGCAGTATGACAGTGGTATATTTCGATTGTCAAATTGCTACTTGCGGAATGTTGGCAGTATAATTGCAGCTTATTATGTAATATCAATTTTGGTAATCGCTGTTTAAGTTTGATTGCGACGGTTTGTATTTTAGAACTGCTGCTAAATGTTTTATGAGACGTGATATGAGTATTTATTTTGCCTTAGGCTCTCTTATTTTGGAGACAGAAGCGTAGATTCTTTTGCGATTGGGTTTTTTATTTTTTTTTGGCAATGCGATTGTTCGGTTCCTTTCGGCCGCCTTAACGTCGTCGGCGAATTTCATTTTAAGTTTTTTTTTATAATTTAATATTTAGAAACTTTTTAATTAGAGCGAAAAAAAATCAAAACAGTAAATGCAAAAATTAAAAAATATATATTTGGTTAAAATTTGTCATGTTAGATACGTAAAAGTCTTATTGTATCTCAGTATATTTGTATAGGTTTTAGTGATACCTATATGATTTTTTTTTAAACTTTCCGTGGGCTAAACTACGGGACTATTTGTCAGTGCCAGTATACGGCTTCGTCGAACTCTTGTTCTATTTCACAGTTCGTTTTGCTAGCAATATCTGGATGTATGGCAGAAGTGGCGGGGATTTTCCGGGGGGACTTCTAGGAATTTGGCATGTTTCCTACATGAAAGAATTTCCAAGTATCAAAAGCTAGTAGTTTGTTATTTTTGTGACTTCACTACATATAAATTCAATTTGTGGCATTTAAATTTATTCGAGTGTCTTGTGTTCCTGAAATAAGTCAGCCTAAACCATAGTAGTCTTGTCAAGGAAATAAAATGACCATAAAACTAATTACTATTCGAAGGTTTTACAACTCTATAAATAAATAAAATGGCGCCCTACAGTTCACATCAGTTCAGTCTATAGTTTTTGTGCAAATGCCTCGGATGAAGCCATCTTCCTTGAGTTAGAAATTCGGAATTTAAAGCACATGCATATTCTAACGTCAGAATTTAAAAAAAAATCCTAAAGGCCCGGCCACAAGACCGTTGAAAATGAGTACTTGTTTTTCATACATGATGTAAAAGTTTTTTGATTTTGTATATCCAATAAGAATTCGTATCTTTCTTTCGTGGTAGGTGCCTACACACATCTAAGTAATAGGAACATCCTATACGAAAATAAGATCATGATCTAGAACTAATATTCTACGGTTTTGTGGCGGGCCAACGATTTATAGGTAGGTATATAGCATAGATCATAGGTCTTCTAAATCTATGGTTTATACTTTGGCGCATGGCAAAGTTTTTCAACTTAAAAAAGTAAAAATAAAAACCATCGATATTAACAAAAGTTGTCACCATAGTAACATAGTGAAGGCAGTTATTTAATTTTGCCCGCATAAATTTCCCACGGGAACAGTGCTTTTTCCAGGAATGAAAGGTATCCTACGTCCTTCTCAGTAAATTTCAGGAAGATTGGTCTATTTTATTTATTTATTTAGCCTTTATTGTACAAACACAATGTATGGCACAATAGGTGGACTTAATGCAGAAGCATTATCTAACAGTCGACCTTTGGGCCTTTTTTTTTGACTTATGGGTCTAGTAGATAAAGCGTGAAGAAGTAACAAACAAATACAAAAAACAAACTCACTTTCGCATTTATAATAAGTATTAGGTTATTTTACAAATAACACACTCGAAAAACTGATGAAACTACTTTACAAGAAACTAAATAAATTGTTTCACGTTTACATATTTACAACACAGTTATCTACTTTGTAGAGTAAATTATTCAAGTTGTTTGTCGTCGCCATATTTTGGTAGTTGACTATGATAAAACCTGATTGAGAAGTTCGTGGGAACGCAACTCGCTATCAATACAAGCCGAACCAATTGACCGACTCGTTCCTTACTACGGGAGGTCCGAAAAAATTAAAACCATAACAATATGATATTGATGAAATGCCGATTAATTAACATCACTCCGCGGTGGGGTGCCATCTTAAAGTGATGCATAAATATTAAAAATCGTCCGTTCGTAAAGTGGTCGGGTTATACGGTAAAAAGTGATTTGCTGAGATTAGGTCAAACGCGACATGGGGCAGCAGCGGGACGTAGCCAGTGTGAATTTACTCCTAAATCAGAAATTCTTCGCTTGTTTTTGATATTGTCTTTGATAGTCTGTGGTAGGTATATGTAATTTGCAATCCTAATATCTAAATATAATGCCCCTACCCCTAACCCATAATCTTAAAGAATAATTGTTTAAAGATATACAGCAAAATTATCATGCAGCTAATATCGACCATGAACTTAGCTTTGTGCTACGGTATTACCACTCGATATTCCACTAATAAAAAAAGTTTGCCATTAGCAAAATCGTCTTTTTGAAGACTTATCATCTCACTGATGATGAGTAATTTCATTAAAAAATATTATTATAAAAATCCAAATCTCACTGATGATGAGTAATTTCATAAATGATATTATTATAAAAATCCGATTTTAATGAGTAAGTAATAAAAATTTAGAAAAAACTAAACTTTGAATAAAATTATAACTGTACTTACATTAATATTTCACAACTTTAACAACAATTCAAAATCCCCTACGAAATATATATGAGTAAGTAATTTTGTAAGAAAAGGTGCTAAAGGTACTAATAAATATCCTTTATATAATAATGGTGGCGACATCCACTTGCTTATGCTCTCGTTCATTTTTACTCAAGATCTGTTAATACAGTGAATGGAATAAATATGGCTATGAAATTACCTGGTCGCCTGGCAAATGCTTACCATTGCTGGCATGAAAGATCTTCACTAAATAAAGAAGTAGATTTTATACAAATCAGATAATCAACATCCAATCTCGTCCCGAAATAATCCCAGTAAGGCGCGGTATACACTGTTGACAAAATAAATGCCAAGATTTTTATATGGTAATATAAAATATTCTGGCAAGGGGTATATTTTATTAGTATTTAACCGCAATTACCTAAACGGATAAAATCCTTGGGGGAGGCCTTTGTCCAGCAGTGGACGTCTTTAGGCTGAGAGAGAGAGAGAGAGAGAACCGCAATTAACTGATTTTTACTTATTAGAAGGTAAATAAACAATCGAACAGGCAAAGCCATACTTATTAATGTATTTTATAGAGACAATCGTAAGCACTATATAAGATACATACACACACTTAAAATAAACATATTATCTATCTATCTACTTCTTATGCTTATGGAGAAGCATGGAATCTGTAGGATAGTTCAAAAAAAGTCCTTCTTCAGTCTAAGATTTGGGGACAAATTGACAAAGTTGGAACGGTTATCTTAAAACAGTTCTACTTTTAATGCTTTCGTATTATTATTATTTTTTTCATCTACACTGATTTCTTAAAATTGATTTTATACCTTCTTGTGAACCCTGCCTTACATTTGAATAAGTCGCCAATTAGTACTGCGCCAATGGATGTAATAGCATTCCCTAGTCTTTAAAAGTATCAGAGTAGCATAAATTCTTTGACATTTATCACTAAGCAATAAAATCATTGCGGCCTGCTTCTTGAATTTATTAAATCACTTAATTAGACTATGCTTTTGTACACAGAACTCGGAATTATTAAAGTAGCTGGTATGCAATTGTATAAAATAAGTACTTTCCAGCCCTTACCTCATTTCTCAGGATAATTACAAATATATTTAGTAAAGCGTACGATTTATTTTAAGAGAGGATCTCACGATGGTACTCATACAAATTGAGTGCAATATTTTACATAATTATAACCATTTAAGCTTATAAATACTTTCAAAAGTAGTATTTAAAGGCCTAGAGTACTTACTAAATTAATATTTCTTTACAATAATACTTCTGGCGAGAACTGAGGTCGGGCGGGGACGCAGGGGAGTCAAATCCGATAATTTACTGCGTTTTGCTGTAATTTGCATGTCCTCAGTCACAATGGCTGTGTGTGGCGCGATGTAAAAACTTTTGAAACGTGAAACAATAAATCAAAGCACAAAAACACGTGTTATCGAGGTCCGTTGTTTACACATACGCATCGACATTGTCGCGTTTGCAAAATATAGAGCACGGAGATGACACGCCATTTAACAAAAAAAAAAGCAACACGAATATCCATAATAAAGACTACATAGAAACACGTCTTTATCCCTTAAGGGATAGACAGAGCCAAGAGTCGTCAGACTCGAAGGCCACGCTTAGCTAAATAGTGGGCTCTCTGATGGAATGGAGATTTAGGTATAGTGACAGGTTGCTAGCCCATCGCCTATGAGTGGAGGAATCCCCAGATAATAATAACACATTAAAGATTATCAATAATTACAATACCTATAATTTAAAAATGTTTTACTGCGTCTACTACACTGAAGTTTTGACATGTAATTAAATGTTTAACATCTGTGTCTAGCTAACTATAGGTACCTAATTTCTTGTTTGTTGACATGTAGGTAGGTACTACTGACACGTACTAATTAAACCTGTATCAAACCTATCTCCTAAAAGTGACATCCTTTTCTGTGCTCTGACTATTTTGTGTCGTAGCCCTTAAAACGAGTGTTGCACTTGAGCCGTTTAAGGCGATGGTATTCGCTTATTACAAAAATAATGAGCGTGAACCTGATTTTGGAAAAATCGATTTACAATATTTTAAATCGAAGTGTCGGGTTCTTGTACAAAATATTTTAATTGTAACCAGTTTTACAAATTAGCGGCAATCTTATGCCGGTTAATTGTAACCATGAAAATATTTTACTACTACAATGTATTATGCAAAAATACTTATAATGTGTTATGCAAACGGGAATGGTCTTTTAATTTTCGATTTTCTTAATCAATTAATCTACTTAGTTGATACTTTACTTCCGTTCCTTCAAATATTGCAATAAAACAATATTTAAACTATGTTCTCAGTTCTTAATGTACACAAACAAATACATTCCGACTGTAACTTAAGCTACGTACAAAGTTCTCTTTCCTCATTACCCTACCGCCCAAACAGTCGAAGCGAGTACAAAAACGGCAAATGATCTTATATGCGAACGTATTCACTTAGCAAAATTGAGAAATAAGGATTTTTTGCGGACCAAAAAGTGCTCTAATTGATATTTTATTCAACGCTTTGCTCTCTGGGTGGCGGCATATAAAATATCAATGACGAAAACGACACCAGAAGTAGCCAGCCAGCGATAAAGAATGCTTTTTATAATGCGTATTAAAAATCTTGAAAGGTTTGTGAATGTTTTCGGAGAATATTTTGTTAATGAACTTGTCTTTGACTTTACTGTGACACAGAAGGGTTATTTTCAATTAAGTTTGTCATTACTTTTGTATGGTTCTTACTGAATCTATGTATTTAGAGTATATAACTTTTTAAACCTACATATACGGGCGAGGTTGTTTGAAGGAGGCATGCGTGTAAAAGAAGCGAGATAGATATGTAATATCGTAGAAAGTGGAAACACTATTTGTAGGCAGACACTATTATATAATAATAATAATAATAATAATAAAAATACCAGCTCTGGCTGAGAAGAAAAAACATAGAGAAGAATATAATAATAATAATATGATTTTATTTTTCTCACCACAATATTCAGAACTTATTCTATCAGTATAACTAGACTACAATTAATTCAAACAAATTGATATTGTGGGAGACTGGCGCCTAAACTAGACAAAAAGTCTGTATTTCAGGACACCAGGTCTCCACTCCAAGGGATGACAGTTAAAAGTGCACATAACCAATTAATTTTAAAATGGGTATTTGTATGCATGTTACTTTTATATTTAGTTATCAATACATTTTGAATAATTTAGAATTTGCATACAATATATATTTAATTAGATTACAACATTTAGATTTAGACACCTTCTATTCTATTTTTTTTATTTGAGGTAACAAAATACTTATTATATAAAATTATTATGAAGTTAATAATAAACAAATATGATTATGTGCCTGTCTGCTACTACAAACAAGCAGATGTTAAAACATCGCATACCCAATTAAAAATAATAACATGATTGAATCGTATAAAAACCAACCCTTTTCATCAAAACAATTGAACTGATGTCTTGTTCAAAATCTAATTATACGTTTCAGTGCATCTTGATCTAAATACTACTTGCGTGTGGCACAACTAGGAACAAATAACTAATTAGTATAATAGCTATCGTGACGTTACACATTAATATTACAGAAGTTATTTACTTTCAAATGATAGAAATTAACAAGTCGGTAACTCGCCCTACCGTACTTAATTTTTTATCGATCAAAGATAATCGCATACTTTGAAACAAAAATTTGTAATAACCCTTTCGGATGTCTATTTTTTGTGGAGCGTGGGCCCGGAAACTGATTGAATCAGTTTAACAGTGACAAAATACTTGGAGTAACGTTCCTTTGTCACTAGTATGGATCCCGAAGCCAGGAGATGTGTCTCACGATACGAACTTTGTTATTATTAAGACATCACTTACCCGGTGGCTGGGTCGATCTCCTTGAAGATAACATTTATTCAGCCAGTGAATAAATGAACGAAATTAAAATTATCTATACTAGCACAATAGATACGTATAGAGTTTTAAATTCTTAGAATAATTTAGAAGGTAAAGTTATGAAATAAAAATTGTAACAAAAAACTATGTTTTGTGTAGAGTTGGCTGTGATGTTCGAAAATTATTCTGCTTTACTGAGCAATGGGAGATTCTTGTTTTCTAATGTCAACAAAACTGTTAAATGGAACGTGAACGACTGTCACAAACCGACTATCGGAGGAAACATTAATTAGTGAGGCCTTAATTAAATTGTAACGTCTGAGCGAATTTCCCTGCGCCGGCGGTGGTCGCAGGTAGGAGCTAGTAGGGCCTTCCTGAGCTTTATGGCATTGGTACATCTTAATGAGTTTGGTAATAAAATAGAAAACAGGTAGAATTGACTGGTTGGGAGATAATTTATACAGCCTACAGTTTACCTACATACTTTTAAGTTTTTATATTTAAAACGGACTGAAATTACTTTAATGCGTTCTGAAAGTATGTCAACAGGCTCAGGCTAATATAAAATACATAATCTTGACCAACACACCGAAGAAGCTAACAAACAATGTCAGTAGGTACTATACTTTTTATAATTCCCAATAAAATTATAGAGCCCTCGATTGTGTGATAAAAAATGGATTATTACACATCAGAAATAAGTTATTAAATTGATGAGCGGCAATATCTTTTATGAAAAAAGGCGTTAACCCCAAAGAATGGATTCATATTTGTGTTTAATTAAAGAATTTTCATGCTATAAAAGGCACGATGTAATAATGCGAAGGTTTCATAAAAAAGGATGCAACCGCGGCTGGGGGCGGAGGGCACAGAAAAACAACATTTCGGAAGCCTAATGAATGAACTAGGGATCAGGATTTGATATATTTTTAGTTTTAGTGTAAGAAATTAGATATTTATACATGGCAAGGTGGTACAGTCGACTGCATGTAAAGTTGTTCTGTATGTACAACTATGTGACAATAATAATTGCCGTAGAGTTTCTACTACTTACACCGGTCACGGTAAATATATAAGGTTTACCATACACCAGTCACTAGTTGTATGTGCTGTTCGTTCGTGGATGAAAATAAAATAATTTGAATCCACGAATAGCACATGCCAAAAATATTGCAATGTGCTGTTCGTGGACCAGGCCTTGAGCTGTTCGCGTGTTTGTTATTCGGATTAGTGCTCTAAGAGGACTACGTCTCAATATCTACCTGACCTGATTGGAACAGAAAAATAAATGTACATTTGCGTGAACTCATCAGATTCCAAATATAAGACAGGTAGTTGTAGTTTTTACAGTGGCAATGACATAACAACCATGAACTAATGATGTCATGGTTCAAAGAGTTTAGATCAGTTTCGTCAACAATGACATATTGGCATCACCGCATAGCCCTGCTTTCTTTAGCCTGTCTAATTTTCCCAGCATGGAGTCTGTCGTGCTGAGCCTTTGTCCAAGAAGAAATCATTAATCAAGGCTACTTTATATTTTTAATACGGCTTATTATGATTTGTTTCGCATTCTACTGGGAACTTACGGTAAACATAGCTTTGGATTTAATCTAACGTATGTTTTGAAATAAATTTTAACGTAATGTAAAAAATAATTTTGTTTTGTACAGATTCAGCACTGGGTGCTATGATCTGACAAGTTTTGATAAACAACGTAAAATAAATACACTATTATACTTCAGAGTTCAGGAATAGACTATTTTTGTTCCAAAGATATTTATAGTACTTTATTCTATTATTTCATATTCCTTTGTATTGTCATAGTCGGTATAAGTTCCAACAGACTCGTCTTCGACAAAAGGCTTGACGCGCGCATAAGAAATATTAGTTTTTCTGGCACTGCGGTGTCCTTCGCCGAGGACTGGTTAGGTTACTGAAATGACAAACTTGCCTCTAAACCATAGCCTAGAACAAGTTGCCAAACATGTTGGAAGCTGCAATATTATACATGGTCATAGGCTCTAGGGTGGAATACGCGCGCTAAGAATACTAATGAGATCCCAGTACTATTTTAGAACATATCATTAAGAAACAGGTCACATAATGTAAAATGCAGTGGATCTGATCATCATTTAAGCATACTTTGTTGGAATTGAAAGTATGTACCCTAAGAACGAGATGGCAGATATGATCGACTAAAGGTGAGAATGAGAATACCGATAATAAGGGCAGGTGTCACGATACATCTGCGCGTACGCACTGACCGGCACGTGCTCCTCCACCAAAGTCTTCAGGTTTAAGTTTAACCAATAGACTTTCTATTTTCTGCAGCTTTTGGCCTATCTCGTTGTAATTCATTTTTTAGTCGGTATTAAGTATCCAATGAAGACTCGTCTTCGACAAAAAGGCTTGACGCGCGCATAAGAACAATATGTAGTTTTTCTTGCCCTGCGGTGTCCTTCGCCGAGGACTGGTTAGGTTACTGAAAAGTAAAGCCATAGCCTAGAACAAGTTTTTGGTGTCATTAACAACTCGGTGTGGTCGGCACGAGCGGTTGCCAATTTTATAAGCAATTTTGTGAGCAGGAAGAATCGTAATGAGATCAGTACTGATTTTAGAACATAATCGATGGGTCCACAACTCACCTTTGTTGGAATTGAAAGTATGTACCCTAAGAACGAGATGGCAGATATGATCGACTAAAGGTGAGAATGAGAATACCGATAATAAGGGCAGGTGTCACGATACATCTGCGCGTACGCACTGACCGGCACGTGCTCCTCCACCAAAGTCTTCAGGTTTAAGTTTAACCAGCTCATAGACTTTCTATTTTCTGTAGCTTTTTCTTTGGACTATCTCGTTGTAATCCATTTTTTATTGACTATTAAGTATTCAATGAAGACGTTAATGCAGCAGAAATGATGTGAAAAAGAACAATATGTAAGATAAATTGCCCTCCATATGTCAATCTCGGATCATAATTGAAAAGTAAAGCCGCGTTCAGTTTTTTGGTGTCATTAACAACTCGGTGTGGTCGGCACGAGCGGTTGCCAATTTTATAAGCAATTTTGTGAGCAGGAAGCGATCGTGAGACAGGCTGATTTCAATAATAAATCGATGGGTCCACAACTCACGGCCGGAGCGTTTGCCCGAGCTTCTAGTCTGAAATTATCGACATTGGCACGGGTCTTCAGGGCGGGGCCAACGGTTCCTGCAAGCACCGCTGAATTTAAATCGGTAGCTGGAACCACCGATTAGGGTAACGACTTGCCACTTGACCTGTTATTACATATGATTGGAATGTGACAGGGTGAAACAATGTTGTCAAGCAAGCGTTTAAATATTGTACGTTAGTTACTGTGCCTGTGGTTTTAATTAGTCAATTTTAGAAAATTGTTCTTATTTAATTAATGAAGTAATTTTGTACTGTTTTACTACATTTTGTATAAAATATTAATAAAACAAAGTTGTATTCCCGAAAGTCTTCAAATTACTTAAAAAAATGAAGTCATAAAGTTTTATCATCACATATTATAAGACGATAAAATTATTTAATCTGAAACCCTTTCATAAAAAGCAACTTGTCACTTTACGACTACGTATCAAAATATTTAAAATTATTTGACCTTAATTTGCCGAAAATCAATGTTAATAAGCTTTTTATATATAAAATTTAGCGGGTGATACTCTTAAGGGGCAGCTGCTTACTGTAATACGTTAAGTGTCCATTCAAGCTAAATTGATGCCATCGGTTTTCCGAATCTTCGATGTACTGTCGCAGACCCGGTATTAACGTCTATCAAAAACGATTATTATCATATCCTTACGTTGCGTAATTCGATTAACAGAAATATGGAACCTTTACTTATAATAATTCGGTAGAGGTTGGCGAACCAAAACAGAGAGTGAAATATTATGAGTCATTTTTTACGGCGGGGATTTTCAATACCTATTTATTGATTTTTAACACTTATGGGATAAATTTAAAATATGTATTACTCTTTTATTTTGTTATACCTACAACATATTTTCTTAAATTTTGAAATTCCTATAAAATCACATAAATGTAAACAAGTTAATTATTTAAAAATAAAAAACACGACTGACAACTTACATAGCCTATATCACTCGGAGGAAAGCAAGGAATCTAACAATACCTCTCACATCAAAATCTGTTAAACCGTTCAGGGCTTGTGGTGGAATAAAGAACTTACATACATACATACTTACATACATGAACCCTGAAAACATAACACTCCTTTTTTTGGTCAGTCGTGTAAAAAAAATAGGGAATGCGCTTTATCTTTATACTTATAATTTTAAAATGCTTGTTTAATTTCTAATAATGTAACACCGAGGAATCGCCTATCTGGGCAGAAAAAAATTTGATACGTATTTCGAAAACAATATAACGGGGATCAGCTTTTTTTGGCTGATCAACAAAAAGTTTAGGTTCACACCTAAAATGAGGCGTCGGCTTGTTAAAAAGCTATCAATTTTAGGCGATTCCAATAAACGTTTTAACACCTTTTCCTAAGGGTATCATTAGGGTGATTATTGCATACTTGAGTATAATGCCATTTGACTTCAACACTCTTGTGGTTCAATAAAAAGTTATTATTTTGTCCGTTACCTAATTTTATATGTAAATTTAATCATATGTCGAAATTGACGAAAAAACTAGAGAATACAATGCTTACTATTGTCCATTAAATGAAAGCTTATGAGCAATACATTATACCTATAAAAAGTTCGAAAATTCTTTCCCTGCTTAATACTGTTACGAACAATTACAAAAAAGATCGAATTAAAAGTAAAACCTAAATATATTCAGGTTGACTTCGTAATTTATTTCTCGATACTTGTAAACTTAAAAAAAATTAAAATCAATTAGCAGGACACAAAATATTTGTTTTACATTAGATATGTATCAAAGTTCAAGCATTCGAATCAAGACTCGAGAATATATCATTGGGAGAGTTACTTAAACATTCGGAGTTCATTAAAGGGTTTAAATTTTATCTTTGCAGTTTATGGTAAGCATCGGAACTGGGATATGCTCGAATCGAACTGATCGAAGATCGAACCAACTAATTAAAATAAATAGTGGCTCCCATCCAAAATACAGTCAAAGGAAATATGCATTAGTAATATAAACATTTTCATTTAAAAATTGGCTAGGTGGGAGACACTTGAGGGAGAGGGAGGTAATAAAATCAAAATAAAATCGTTTCATACATTATTAAATACGCTATTATCAGGTATAGTATAGCATAAAAGCTTACCAAATTAATTGCAAATTAGCCGCTACTACACCGTCTATTGACTTACTATATCCATAAATATAATATCCTATTATAACAGTGGAATTAGCTTCCATTCGACAAGATTCTATTAGTTTAAGGTTAGGACCCCAACAAAATGAAAGTTATTTTTTTATTAAAAACGATTAAAATCAAAATAAATTTTCGAATCCACCTTGAGAAGCTATTAAATTATTATTAGGTACACGTAACTTCACCTCGATCATATTTTAAATTATATTTTTATTGAAAGAATTTATCTGCAATTAAATTCCAATACACAAAATCAATATTAAAAATTTTTCATTTTACCTATTTACTTAATATAACACATAAATATCTTTGCAAATTTTTGCGGAATTAATTATTCAAACTCTATGCTCAAAATAACTAAATTGCAACGGTGAGCCTTGTGAACGCATAGCAAGTATTTATATTGTATTGTAATCTGACACCAGTGTTAGTAATAAAACACACTCGATAAGAAGAAGAATTGTAAGTAAGACGTGTAAAAACATCGGAATCCAACTTCCAGTGAGACGGTCTGATGACCAGGAAATGATCTTTAATTGCTTATTGTAAGTTACTACACTAAAGCTTGTGACCCAAATATTTTGGAAAAGAAATGTGGATTTATTTGATTGTTCACTAATTGTTCTCTTAATTGTCCTTACTTGTACTCATACACAATTTATGAGAGAGCAGAAAAAGACGTAATATGTGTGTAATGTAAGTAACTTATATTTTTATTGATTGTTGAATGTTTTAATAAGTTGAGCGTTCGATTAAGGTGTAATAATCATGATTTCCACAGAAAACTTTGAAGAAATGTTTCGAACTATTTGTTTTTCAGAAAATTTATGGATATTGTTGATTAAATTCAGATGATTTTAGGATTTTTTATGATATTAATTACTTATATCGAATGTTTTTTACACGACTGACCAAAAAAGGAGTGTTATGTGTTTAGGGTTCATGTATGTAGTTAAGTTTCTTTATTCCACCATAAGTCCATAACGGCTTAACAGATTTTGATGTGAGAGGTATTTTAAGATTCCATGCATTCCCCCGAGTGACATAGGCTATTTGAGTTGTCAGTCATATTTTTTTATTTTTCAATAATATTCTCAGAGGCACATAATGCTTTAAATGTGTTTTCTAAAAGGTTTTAATAATGTGAAGCTTCATGATAAAAGCTATTAATGTAGGAAATTCTCACAGTCTATAACCATGATTAAATCACACGCACAAATGGTTTGTCGGTCATGAGTTCAAGGGTTACAAACGGACATACAGAACATTAGCAAGCTAATATGACGTGTGGGGTTATTGTGGCTTTCACACCCGTCACACAGATTTTAGTAATGATTATACTACAATAGTCAAGTACAGTCCGCTTCCTTTACTTCATGCAATGGTAAAAGCGGCAATTTTTTAATTTATTTGAATGAGTTGCTGACTGTACGACTCTGGATAGGTATATTTTATACAGATTATTTGAACAGTAGCTCTGGTACAGAATGAATAAGTTAGGGTAGGAAATTATTCTAAAACTTGTAAAAAATATTTTTGATTCATTACCGTAAGGATGTTGAAAAGAGCCAACGATAATGTATTTATTATGATTTTTAATACAAATGCTCACTCAGTTTTAATCAGATAATTATTCATTTAATTAAAAAATTAAAAGACTATTTCTGAAGCCCTCCTACACGAGACAACGCGTTGACATCGCCGCTCCAACGCTGCAGACGCGACGTATGAATAAGTGCGTGTTGATTGGAATTTTAATGGGCGATAATAGGCGGCACAATGATATAATCCTTAGTGGAGATTTTATCATCCCTCTGCCCTGATAAGATTGGCATCGCGGCTGTTTCAAAGGCAAATTGTGGACAGAAATGTCTGGTGGTCCTGAAAATAAGACGAATATACGAAGCAGACTGTACTGTACGCATACTGTTAAATGGAGTCTGAAAATTGCTTAAACATTGCATTTTGTGATCAAATTGATAATATCTTCTGTCACCGAATATTTTTTATTCACTTTAAATGGTTAAACGTTTTTCTTATAAATCAAGATGTATTAAAGCAATAGCTGTTAACAAGAAACTACTAATGCGATTGTATGAAATAAATTTTCAATAACGGATTCGACCACAAAAAGATCTGTGTTTGTCCAGTCCGTGGGAATGCATGTAGGATATGACCATTAACTCTTAATTGCGGGTAGTTTGGCCAAAGGGTCTACAATTGGGGACAATTTCGTAGCCCCGGACGTAAGGGGTGATAATGACTAAATGCTGTATCAAACTGGCGAATCATCATGCGATATAATATTCACGCGTGGGAAATAACACATTTCATTTTGGTAAAATAAATGACAATGAGTCTGTATTTACTTATTTTATAATAAATATAACTAAGCTTATACCTACTAAAATATATATCAATCAAGCCACAAACGCAATCGAAGCATTATCTACCATGACATCAATTATTTAGGTAGGTCTAAAAGTTTTAGACGAAAACTCTATATTAGGTAAAATTTATACTGAAAACAATAAAAAAAAGTCATGCACACACTATGTGAATAGAAGAATCTAGTTTTATTTTAATAAAATAGTGTAACAAATAGGTAACTAATCTATATAAATTAGTAAGATGTTGGTTGGCATCATTCAACTGTTACAAGCACAATGATATACCATTCTAATTAAAAGTAGTTTTCCAAAACACAGACCTTTACCTTTCAAAATAAAAGTAAAAACTTGATTTGTATTCCCAATTTCCGTCAATAGCATGTTCCTTCTTGACCCAATAAACTAAGGTATAATAATACTGCTTTATTTTATTTTGACTGTGACTAATTTTGTTAGTTTTAACGCTAAGCCCGGCGCCGGCCGATGATGTAAAAAACAAACAAACATTCTCTAGAACTAATGAGTGTGTAATTTCGTTAGGGAGGCTCTATGTAGGCGGTCCATTATGTAAGGATAGAGGAAATTAATATTCCAGTCAAGCTCCTTGAGCCTAAAACAAAAAATGTTCAACGTTAAAAATATACACGATTTGCATAAATATTTTCCAAGTTTTGAAATAAATGCGCGTACGAGAGCTTCTTGTCTTGCACGTTAAATGCATCAATTGCTTTTTGAGCGATGCGTTAGACAAGTATGTTTATCGTTGGGATAACTTATGCGGTTTATTGTTTCTAGACATTTTGATACCATTGACTTTTACTTTACTTATAAAGAATTTGTTTTGTACCACATTAGGTAAAATATCAGAAAAAATGAGTTCGTTGATGACACAAACTATACATATGATTCTGATATGAAGACACAAACTATACATATGACTCTACTTCAGAAAAACAAACCAGTATCTTACAATTTCTAAATATAGGAATAGACAACTAAAGTATTCATTAAAAGACACACAATGCTTCACATATAAAAGGTGCTTTCGTTAACTTTACAACTAAGGCATACTGATTAAATCATCTCAGCAGGACAAAAATAGACAAAGTAAAAACAGAAACACTACCGACCACTAGTCATGGCAATAAAGCCAATTCAGATGTCTTTAATGAAGTACCTTAAACGATATACCGTTTGAGGCAAAAAAGATCACTGATCGTATCTTAATTTCAATTTAGAACACTATAAAATTGGCGATTAAGGAGACCGTAAAATCCCGCATTAACCTTTCACCACTATTTAAGTGGAGTAATTGATTTCTTTCTCGCAGAATTAGGTTCCCTTGCGATCGTTCCCATTGTTACTGGCCAATCGAAAGTCTCCTATTTATAGGCTTCAATTATTTCGTTTTATGACTGCTCTGTCACAATCGTGTTGTGGTTCACGGTTGCGCCAATTATGTTGTTAATTTGTACTTGAGTCGTAAAATTGCGAGTAGACACGTGGGATGATGCGATTGCGACTAAAAATACGTTTAAGTCAGATTCACTTTATATTTTAAGAATCCTATTTATAATTCGGTATTAAATTGCTTTTAAGTTTAGGAAAAAAGCAGTAAAAATAAGTATGCATAATGTTGAAAGAGTCTGCGCCTGTCGGCCTATATAAAAAAATTGTTGGAAATAGCTGTATATAATGGAAGATAATGAACACTTTAGGACTTTAACACAATGTAGAGTTGACACGTGGTTGGGCAGCAATTCCTCCTGATCCGGGAACAATCAGGCACTCGGACGTGTGTCATTCAGGAGGCGATGCGTTAACGAGCGCATGCAAATACCAGCGAAGGTTGTTGCGCTAACAATATTTTGCTCGTGATAAGTGCGGGCTTGTTAGTGCGAATTTTATTTTATAATATTCAACTGAATATGAAATGAATATGGGATCCTACTGAACGTGACTTATTCAGAAGCGGAGGTATGCATGGTATGACCTCAATGTGCAACCTAAAATTACCTATAATGACCTACCAATAATAGTAATGAAAATGACGGGTGATCTAATATTATTACCTCGAGCTCCTCCGTGCTTCGGAAGGCATATTAAGCCTTTGAACACGGCTATATTCACAGTTGTTTAATCCACTAATGCCCTTATCAATCCTTCTAATACGTCAGCATTGGGTACTTACCTACCTATTAAAATGGTTGATGACGATGAGAACCGGTAATCGACCCCAAGATACACCATACGGCGGCGGCGGCGGCGGCGGCGCGTCACCCTAGTCTAGCAGAGCGGCAATCTTATTTAAATTCGGCGTAACAATGACACGATTGAAACGAGAACAGCATAGTAGAAGCTGAAGAAATTTTAAATTCGTCCTGTCGTACGCAAATCCTTGCAAATTGTTCTCACTGGCTGCGCGACGGTCCGTCAACGTGTAACAAGGCTCGCTAGATACGAAACAAGCTCAAAATGCGTAATGACCACAATTCTTATACAATGAGCATTTTGTTCTGAGTGAGCTGTTGTCTTGTATTCACACTTGCGTGTAAATGTCCGTTTTATTGTTATTTTGGAAAATAAGATAACTTTGCAAAGGTTTATTTATGTGTTTAATAAATTAATCCACATTTTAGCCAAAAAAAATATATAAAAATAAATCTATTTATTGAGAGAAAAACGGTACCTTTGTAGTCAATGTCGAACTTGCCTTTTTACGGACACCGTTGATTTTCAGACAAGTTGACATTTTTAAACGGATAATTAAATTTTTGCAGGGAAGTTAAATTTTCAATAAACGAGGGTCTAGCCCACGAAAATCTGAATTTTTAGGGTCTAGCCATGGTCTAGCCCATAAACTTGAAACTTTAAGGCGTTCTTTTGCAAAACATTTTAAAATTAAAGGCTTAGGATAATATACATTTCTGTACAAGTAAGCACTAACGACTTTACTTTCTCTTTCCCGATCCCATAAATAAAGGTCGCAGCGGGACTTTTGATCCTATTTGTTTTGGATCACAATAAATAACGGCATGGATTCCAGACTCCGCGTGATTCCTACAAGTGTACGCGTTAGGGTTACCATAAATATGATAAATGTTTGTCATTTTTAATCTGTCATAAAAAAACAAATAAGTAAAACAAACTGATGTGTCTGGATTTGTATAGCTTCAGGCCAGTGGGATGTTTTTGCTATCAATAAAACTTATTGTTATGATTATCAGAGATAACGTAATAACACTTCGAACTACCTATACTCCTACCAAAGCGCTAGGCTTTAATTTTTATACATATACCTAATGTATGTATATCATTTATTTTTTATTTAAAACTTTAATACACAAAATTACATAAATTATGTACAAATGGTGGACTAAACGCCATATATATATAAACAGAGAGTAAGCGATAAAGTGCAAAGAAATAATATTAAATACTTATTAACAAAATAGCCTAATGTTCAAACAGTATTAGATATATTTTTTTTATTCAGATAGGTAAATATTTTTTTATTTATGCAAATAATTTTCGAGATTATAAACTACAAAATAAATATCAAATGGCCTATTTAAGCACTTGGAAATAAAAGGTGACAATCTAATTTCAAAACCGCATTAATTTGAATGATCACAGGGATACACGATAAATTAAAGATAGGCTTTATATCATCGGAGGGCGGATTTATCAAAGCCTTAGAAAACAAATATGCATGACGGTGTTTCAACATGGCTGACCTACTATAGAGCGTCCGAATTAACAATGTTAAATAGGCATGTGGGGATATTCAATATTGGTTCTTATACTAAGGTATATAAGTCGTACGTATCATGTTTAGAGGATTAATAAAAATGGTTATTATATAATTCGATTTAGGTCGAGATGTCCACACCTCTGGGTGGGCGCCGGACTCCCGCTAACAACAGATTAGAGGTTACAAAGTAAAGAGAGTACAAATATAAAGATTATGTGTGGTATGATATATCCTAATCATAATTTTGTCCTAACTAATATTATAAATGAGAAAGTGAGTTTGTTAGTTTGTTTGTTACCTCTTCACGATTTATCTACTGAACCAAAAAGAAATTTCTTATACACATAGAAGTACTGAGAAGGACATAGGGTACCTTTCATCCTTGGAAAATTTACGCGGACGAAGCTACGAGCAAAAAAGCTAGTATAAAAAATATAATCACGCCGCATATTATTACGTCTCTCTCTTTTTTGTCGGTGGGATGAAATTCTGGAACGGACAAACTGTATCCAACGGCTCCTGTCGGCTGCGATGTTAGCGACAGTGTAGAATTTCGGTGTGTCTCGATTCTTGATTTGGTCAGACCATCTAGTTGGTGAGCGGCCTCTGGGTCTTCTTTTTCCTCTATGTTCCCAACGATAATCAGCTTTTCGAGGCTGTCGTCTCCGCGTCTCTATTATGTGTACCCAAAGTAGCTAAGCACACACGCTGATAGCATTACCGTCGAAAGACGTTCCTTCATTTTGAGCTGTGAGGAGGATCGACACGTTTGTGCGTTTGGCGGGTTATTACGTCTAAGTATGTTATTTATAACATGGTTATGGTTAAAAAATATATAGAAAATACTTCTTTTAAATGTTGAGGCTTTACCGCATAGCCACTATTTATTATTCTATTTTTCTCTATTTCACAATTTTTGGAGTAAGATAAATTTGGGCGCACATCTCTTATTATTTTTAAATCTGAGCCCAATTCAACTGCCATCAAAATAAGTAGCAGCAAAAACCACATCATTATTTTTGATGAGTGAAATAAAATTAAAATACAACAATCAGTCATTATTAATACAATACCAAAGATAATACAAGTGTTAAATTTATAAAATTAGCTTGACGATTTATATTTCTGTACATATAGATAAGGGGAACCCATCACTTTATCGCAATTTAATTCAACGATTTTCATGTCCCATAAAACCATTCGCAGATATTTTAGTACCAATATGTAACAAATCCTTAAATCTGTTTACGAAAGATATCGAAATTTCATTTAAACGATTATTCATTACGTACAAACACACTCTATCGTTATTTCTTTTTTTCATATTTTATGTATTTCATCGAAATAATGAAACATCAAAGTTTTGTTACTCCAGTAATTCTTATTTCCACGTAAGTTTCAGTTTGCAATATATTTGAAATATCAAATATTACATTATTAATATGTTACCCTATATAGATAGATTAATCTGGTAGAATTGTATTGATCAACAGTAAATTTATAGCTGAGTCCATTAATTAGTAAATGGATCATAAATCCTGACTCAGAGAGCACCCCGACTCCACGTGGCTCAACTTTTGTCATATACTAGGGAGTGTTATTCCTTCGCCGCGGAACCCAGAAGCTGCTCAGCGAAGGAGGTCCTGAGAAAAATGAGGGCACGAGGTTAGGAGTGCCCGAATGAACTCGAAGGGCTCGGGACGGAGCGAGTCTTCTGGTGGAGCCACCCAGAAATACTTGCTTGCTGCATGCTTGCTGCATGCTTGCTGCATGCTTGCTGCATGCTTGCTGCATGCTTGCTGCATGCTTGCTGCATGCTTGCTGCATGCTTGGCTGCATGCTTGCTGCATGCTTGCTGCATGCTTGCTGCATGCTTGCTGCATGCTTGCTGCATCGCTTGCTGCATGCTTGCTGCATGCTTGCTGCATGCTTGCTGCATGCTTGCATGCTTGCTGCATGCTTGCATGCTTGCTGCATGCTTGCTGCATGCTTGCTGCGTGCTTGCTGCGTGCTTGCTGCGTGCTTGCTGCATGCTTGCTGCATGCTTGCTGCATGCTTGCTGCATGCTTGCTGCATGCTTGCTGCATGCTTGCTGCATGCTTGCTGCATGCTTGCTGCGTGCTTGCTGCGTGCTTGCTGCGTGCTTGCTGCATGCTTGCTGCGTGCTTGCTGCATGCTTGCTGCGTGCTTGCTGCATGCTTGCTGCGTGCTTGCTGCGTGCTTGCTGCGTGCTTGCTGCGTGCTTGCTGCGTGCTTGCTGCGTGCTTGCTGCGTGCTTGCTGCGTGCTTGCTGCGTGCTTGCTGCTTGCTTGCTGCGTGCTTGCTGCGTGCTTGCTGCTTGCTTGCTGCTTGCTTGCTGCATGCTTACGCGTGCTTGCTGCGTGCTTGCTGCGTGCTTGCTGCGTGCTTGCTGCGTGGCTTGCTGCGTGCTTGCTGCGTGCTTGCTGCGTGCTTGCTGCGTGGTTGCTGCGTGCTTGCTGCATGCTTGCATGCTTGCTGCATGCCTGCTGCGTGCTTGCTGTATGTGCATGCTTGCTGCATGCTTGTTTCATGCTTGCTGCATGCTTGCTGATGCTTGCTACATGTTTGTTGTGCTTGCTGCATGCACGCTTGCTGTATGCCTCAATCTTGCTATACCTTTTTGGATGTTTTAAGCAACAACAAGCGAATGCAGCGTTCGATGAAACGTTACTGCGATTAAAAGTTATGATGCGCATCGTTACATATTGAAACAAGTTATTATAAATGGTTACATCGATATCTTAATACATGTGTGAAATGTTAGTTTGATATATCGTTTTTCTTGGAATAGTAGAAATTTTATAACGTTTTTTTTAGGAAATGTTGTTCGATATTATGAAACTGCGATAATAAGTTTTTCGATGTTTTAAGAAAAAAAGAATATTAAAAACGTGGAATAGTTTTCTGGGACATGATAATCGATGTGATAAAAATCTGTATTTTAATAGACACCCATAGATAATATATTTTTCTGTACTTTAATTATTTTGTATAAATGGTCTTAATGCCTAGTGTGGGCAATAAACATTTATTAATCGGGCGTAGTTATTTGTTTCAACACTGTCTACTCACTGATTAGGTGAATTAATTCGACTTAACATATGTACACGGTAATATGATCAAAGATTATGTTAATACAAAAAATAATATGTACTTATAATTGTGAATTCTTACTTCAAAGAGACCTGGAATTTCACCGAAATAATTGGATCTCTACGGATCCAGTAATTACGGCGAAGTTCTAATTAAATATTTTTAAAATCAATTTTTTATCTCGAAGAAACGATGAGGTGATTGGAAGGGTTGAACAGGGTTGTCCGATTCAAATTCTATTATTCAGAATTTAAACCTTCGCAGGCACTTTTTCACGTAAAATTTTAAATTATTTTCGAAGCTACAAACTACTAGCATTTTGAAACGATCACTGCTGAAAATAAAAGTCGATAAAACTCGTTTTCTGTATTGGTCCGTTGTTGTTGTTATAGAAAGCCCCTCTGGGATGATAGCATCCCTGGATGGCTTTCTATAATCGAGCAGACCAGTCTGTCCTGGCAGAAGTCGTTCACGAGTTGACGCAAGGGTCGGCTATAGCAAGGCGAAATCATATAATAAAAGGAATCTCACGACCCGGCCCACTTCTGTCTGTCTGTCTTCGACCATAAATAGGGAAAATCAATTTCTTCTTTTTTAATTAACTGGCGAATGTACGAAGATTTGTTCTCTGCAGTATAGCCCTACAAACAAACATCTTAATAAGTGTGATTCTTCTTCAGTTGCATATTTTTAGGAACACCAACATGAAGTTGCGGGATCTTCTGCAGTGTTTTTTTACATCAGGGGATGTCATATTCGGTCGTTCAATCAATCTCCCAAGCATGACGTAAATTTTCTCATAGAATGTTAAAGACTTCACGCAGCAAGCACGTTCAACTCGATAATAACATAAAAATGGATAATCGAAAACAAAAACGAAATCATGTAGGTAAAATACAAGATTACAAGTAGCAATTTTGGAATGTCACGTACGAAAATTTATTACGAGCATACAGTAAAGCCGGCGAGCGTGTTCATGCGCACACGCAGGTTTACGACGGGCTAGCATAATCGGCGCGTTTACAGCGGCGCGGCTCGTATCAGTGCGATGCGCTATTGTAATCGCCGATATGGTAAAAACTTTCGCGATCGCTCGTATAACTCCTCTACAACCTATAGAGGTTACAGAATTTATATTAATAACTATATTATTATGTTTTATCAATATATTACTTTTAAAAAAGTATATCGATGATTATGTACCTAAGTATACATATGTACACAAATTCATTGCACGTAGTTACTCTCCTTTTCTTATCTAGCATTTATTAAATTCCTATTACAAGTAAAATGTGAAATATTGTCAGCACTTTTGATTTTTTATTTTTCTCTATCCCTTTTCATTTTATGTCGGTACGGTTGGTACACAAAAAACTAAACCACTACGAACTATTTAATACAACTAAATAAGTCAAAATCAAAACACAAATATTGGCTTTTGTATATGTCAAGACATCTTTATTCTTCGTATTTTGCAAATACACACGGAATATAAGGAATAATAAATATTTATAGAGCCTTTTCCTTCTCGGGCAAATTGCACTGTAATCGGGTAATGTTTATAACAATGTTTACATCGGTATAACTCGAAAAGGATACAAAGTACCGTCCGTCGAACAATGTCCGTGGCGGATCAATCTCCAATTAGCTTTCAATAAATTGTTTTATTGATGTAGTTTGTATCGGCTGTATAGTTAGGTCCTTACAGAAGCCATCATGATAAATAACAATCACGAATATGCAGTCTTTTCAATAAATAAATATACGGGGGCTTTATAAAAATACGCTTTGCAAAGCAAAGCTAAATTGAGGAAAAACAGCTTTTATAAAAGTGAAATTAATATATTATGAAGTAAGCAAATATTTTTGATTGTGACTACGTAACGTAAGCTATATTGTAACTAAGAATTGAACATTTTTTGCCTTTTCAATAAAATTTATACTTTATAAATATTTACTTTTCTTAAGTTATCTCATATTGCCCATAAAATAGCAGTCGATAGAATCTCCATAATAAACGGTTCACACTAGAAGCAAAATATTTGCATCGACTTACGTTTAGCACAAAAGGAGCAGAAATAAATTAAAAGTTATGATCATTAATGAACCAGTTTTTTAATTTACGATCAAACTGTAGATAAATAACCAAGATCAGCGACTAAAATACTTCTGAGTGTGCAGATCGCAAAGCAGCAACACCAAAAAAAAAAACTATATAAGTCTAAAAGGGATTCTTGGTATAGAATTCACAGGTTGAGTAGATTAGGTATGTACTTTTATATAGCTATTGGTACTCGTTGCATGTCTTGCTCCGACTCATAGGGTAAGGTATATAAAATGCCTTATCTGTGTATAGATTTATTTTGTCATCTCGAAGTCAAATGGAAAAAATCGAACGTCGAAAAAATTGAGGATCGAATTGCTATACGCATTTTAGGTAATAATATGTCATGATTTTCGATGACAGTGCACATGCTAGAGCATGAATAGTGTATGCAGGTTTCCTTTTGTAATTTCGGGAGGGATCCCCGTAAACGCAAATGATCCGTGAGGTCTCTAGTGGCGGTCTACCTGACCAGCCAAAGAAGAGCGTCTGCTAACTGCTGATATGCAAGCAAGTTTACTTCTCTGCATTGTGTTTTATTTCGCATCAGAAGGTGGGTAGGAAAAAATTAATCGGACAGTCTGCGAGCATTCCGCCGATCCAGTTCGACTCTGCTCCATCTTATTGCCTTTTGCATCAATATTTTATTGTAACGTATTTAAATTGCACGTAAAATTGGCATTTATTGTTATAAAGAGCTTGTATGGGGTAAAATTTTACTTACTTAGAAATTAAAAGTGTCTTGTAAAATTGATTCCAAAAATAATTAAGTTTGAAAAAAGATAACTTACATAAAAATACATTTATATTTATGCTCTATATTTGTAATTGTTTTCCTCAAAAAAAAAAAAACTTATGTGCATGACAAAAAGTTAGGTACTTTTCTATAATTTTAGTTTATATTTAGTTAAAATAAATATGAGTTAAGCTAAGAGCACCCTCATTAAAAACATATTAAAATTATATCATTCCGGAATGGTAATGTGAATTTAGTGTTATAGGTATTAGGGTAGGTGGAAAATATTTCAGAAATTATAAAAATAAACAAAAAGTACCTACCTAACATGTCATTTTTAGTCTTAAGTGTTAATAAACACATTGATAATGTTAATGCAGAATTATTTACATAATAATCGTGGATATATTGAAAGCGCGTATCTTGTACTTACTATCAGTTACAAATACGCACTTTAATTCATTTAAATGGCAAAAACATACATTAACTGGTATCGTATAATACCTTCTCCGATTTATGGTTATAAAATTACTTTCTTTTTTTTTGGTGTATTTTTTTATTGTTAAAAGGTAGGTACAATACAAAGTAAAGGTAGGACGGTTACACTTTTTATGTGCATAAAACATTAAGGCCAGTATCACAGTTGAAAGTAGTCTCACTTTATCACTGGCACAAAACAACAACAATTTAAACATGTAAATCATTTTAAATCGACACTCATTTTAAGTAAAACGCTCGTTGTCAGTGGCGTGACGTTTGAACAGAGACCGCATTCGATTCGTCACACCGAATCGATGGTGCGTCGCCACTTCGTCATACACGACGATCTGTGGACAGCGATGAGGCCAGATACAATCACGTCACAGCACAAACCCATGGGGGGCGTGTTCATTACGTATTCACTTATTTACATCTGTGTAATGATAACTATCTGGTAAATGATCGTTTGTTAATGCTGCGATTTGATTTGGTTACTATTAAGAGGATTGTATACTTTTTTTATGCAGTGAAATGTATCTAAATTTCTTTTATAAAATAAAATAATTATACCTATTTACCATACCATCCACCTAACTCTATTAGTACTAAAACGAATACCGTGCATAATATGTCTTATTATGATTGCCGATTCTCATCAACTTAATTGAAGTAAATGTAGTTAGTATAATGAAAGTCACATATACAATAGTAAATCTAGTTAAATTTACTTCTACGATCGCATTCAAGAAGATCAACCGTCACTTTCCACCAATGCATCGGTTTATTCAAAATTAGAGCACATACATCTTGCGCCTGAGATTGTGTCAGCTATTTCCCACGGCACTTAATGGATCGGCAACTCCTGCGCACGATCAAAAGGCGCTATCATGCAAATCGCGCCTGCGCAATGGACCATAAACGCCAAACTGACAAGGATGCCTGTTAACTCTAAAACGACATCAATACACAATTGTATCATTTTATCAAGACGTTGAGGCATTACAGACTGTAAAAGAGTTGAAGCTTAGCTATGAAAAAGTTAATATTCAAATACAGCAATTCTCTACGTTCATAATGGTCACACCCTTTTTCTACTCCTTTGAAAATAAACGAAAATAAAACAGAAACAAAATTCAGAAGTTTTTGAAGTTAAATGAATGTTCCAGAAATTCTCCCTTTTATAAATCCAAACTGTATAAAAGCTTTTCTAATCCTCACCACCTTTTCTTTTCTATAACTTCACCACCTTCTTAACCTTTAATTAACCTTTAAAAATACGCATTCATTTATTATTCTCCAAATTTATGAAATGGCATATTTTGAATCAACACCACATTACCGAAGCAAATCAAAAATAAACATATGTGACTAGAGCCAAACGAAAGGAATTTGATGGAGTCAAAGTAACTCGTGTCCACTTGAATTTAGCATATACACTGGCCAAAATTTATTAGATTTATCAAAAAACCCAACCAAATGCGTATCGAGCAAAGATCACTGAAGGTTCCGAGAAATAGTTAAAAGAACCTAAAATTATAAAGAAAATGGAAAAATATACCTATAAGGTAAATATTATGTCAATTAAGCCAAGAACATATAAAAAAGTTATATAGCGAAATTTTGGCCATATATCGAAAAGTAAAATACTTACTAGGTTTTCCTTACTACGTTTTCCATTACTTGCCGTTATGAGTCGTCAACCTCTCTCTTTTGCTATTATCATCATTATAAATATCTTCTTTTTTAATGTCTTTATAGCGAATAATAAAAACATTGGCAAAAATACCATTAATTAACAATACCGTTTTGACATTTGTCTACGGATCTTCTTCAAAATACATTTATCAGCTAACAATGCAAATTGCATTTTAGCGCGAAGGAGCGTCTTCAAATGCAAGTCGGCAAAAACGATCGGTGCTAACAACATCATCAATGCAACGAGCGTGCCAAATGTTCTTCTTAGTCCTCTATATTGGATTGGGAAGCATACTAAATTAGTAATTGTACTTCAATGAGGACTTAGTTATACTTTCCAAATTATGACGGATGCAAATTTGATGATTTTGGGGTTCGTAAACTTGATTAGTTTGACAAAAAGGCGATATAAGTTGTTTTGATCTCTCTAAAATTTTTTGTTTTATACAAAATTAGTACTTATTATACGAATCCTACATGAAGTACTTTTATTTACAACAATTGGTTTGCGTATAAGTACCTATTATTATTAAAATTTCTGGTTTCTCTTGACTTATTACTTATAGGGAGGTATGTATCATATTTTTTTCTTCCTATATTCCAGTACAAAGCTAAAAGATTGGATTAATTTTCGAGCCTAAAACTTATCTAATAAAAGAGGACGCTCGTTGACTAATATAATATAACAAGCTAATTATTAAAAAAATGAAGAAAACACGACTGACAACCCACATAGCCCATTCATGTCACTCAGAGAAATGCAAAGGAATCTAAAAAATACCTCTCACCTCTCACATCAAAATCTGTTCAGCCGTTCAGGACTTATGGTGGAATAAAGAAACTTACATACATACATATACTTTACTTACATGCACATGAACTCTGAAAACATAACACCTCCTCTTTTTGTCAGTCATGTAAAAACTTTGAAAATTTAAATCGGTTGTTCTTTAGCGTATGAAATATATTTATTTATTCAATGATACATACTTAGTACAAATGTAGATTAAAAAGGGAATGTAAAAAAGACAAAAGCTAGTTTTTTTATTAATATTCTGTCAAGTTATAATAAATGTCACTTTAAGCGAAGAATGAAACAATATAAATTGAAAAAATGATCCAAATTAATTAATTTTTATCGAACTACATATAATAAACTTCGTGATATATATGACAGTAATTAACAAATTTACGCGTAAAATGACGCAGTTAATGACTATTTTTGCACCATATAACAAAAAGTAGAATTTACATTAATTGCATTGAAATAAAAAAAGATACATATTTGTTTGGGCTGTAATTATGATTTTAAAAATATAATCATAATTAATAGTAATTAAAAACTTATTTTAAGGACCAGAAATCTATTAAGAACTGCTGCTAGAAGAATTGAACCTAAGTTTGTACCGAGAAAGAGTTTTTGGAAAACTTTTCTATTGTGTGTGTATAAGTGATATTAAATACAAATATTAAAAATAAGGATAAAAGAACAAAATCTAGTTTATTTGACTATTTTAAGTATATAAATAGTTAAACAATAAAATAGAAAATATATGTATTATTTAAAATTGATTATTACAAATGTATTATATACACTAATGTATATTTATATATTCTATTACAAATTAAATAAATTGCATTATTTTAATTATTCTCTTCATAAATTTTATAAATTAATTTTCTATAGTATTTAATAAATCATATTTAATATTTTTATATCTATTTAATTAACTATTAATAAAACTTTTTTATGAACGTCTCTAAAACTTCTGTTCAAATTTGCATGTCCCGTAAATCTCCGCAACTTGAATGTTTGCTATTTTGAACATACAACCTAAGAATTTATTATTTAACAATACCACTTATATTATAATGCAACTCATGTTTGATTTTTATTTCATTTTTTAATTTTATGAAACGCATGAAAAAATATATCAGTGCACAATTTTCATTTATACATATAATAAAACATAAACATTTCTAATTTAATATTTACTATATAATACATGCTTTTGGATTTTTTTGCTGTTTCTTTTCTGTTTCTGTCTTCTGTCTTGATTATGATTTAGCAAAATACTGGACATAAAAACTTTTTTTGTATAGCTATTAAATCAACAAAGCTAAATTCATTTTAAAATAACACCTGTGCCATCAACATAAATATAGTATAAAATTCCTTACAAAAATAAATACATTTTTGCATATAAAAAGAAGCAATTGTAGCTCCAAGAGATACACTATCTTTTCTGCAAAAAATTACTTCATTTTCACTATAAAAATTGAATATCTGAAAAACCAAGAAATACTTATAAACGAACATTAATAAAAACTTAAATCTTTATGTGAAAATAAAAATTAAAATCAAACTTTTTATTATTTATGAAATGTAAACATTAAATTTCTATATACAAAACAATTATTAACAAATTTTTTATTTTAAAAATCTGAATTTTTTCAGTGATAACAAAAATATGATATATGAATTTTTTTTTTATAATTATATACTGATATATATAAAAAGTACATAAAAGTACAATGTAATAAAACATTCATTTATAAATACTTATTGATTTATATTATATAATTGTGTATTTCAAATGAATAAAACTTTTAAAAATTAAGTGTCTAAATGTTATTGTACAAAAAATATTTATATGATAACTTTTTACATTTCTATTTAACATACCAGATCTAGTTAATAAATAATTTCAAACATTTAATATAATGATGCTAGTTTTCTCATAATATATTTTATATTATATAAAATCCGACAATTTTGCGTGAAAATCAACCTAACATTACTAAAAAACAATTTTACCATTCTCAATCTCATACATATAATTAATTTTTTTAATAAAAAATCGAAATTTTGTTTTTGTTACCTCTTTACGCTTTATCTACTGAACCAATCTTCCTGAAATTTCGCATACACATAACTAAGTACGGAAAAGGACATATACCTTTCATAAACACTGTTAATTAAAAAAAAGTATTGATATATTTAATTTAATTTCTAAACTCGTTGACTAAAACTTAACAATACGCACACAACATGTAATTCGTCATAGCAGTTAATTTATTATCAAACAATGAATACCTATGTAATAGGTGTGATCAATGTATGGAACTTGCTTCTCCTTATTCTCTTGAGAAATAGTTGATATTGAGTATGTATCTGTACTGTTATTAATTACAAACGTTCCGAAAACCGAACTGGATTACGTATTAAGATTACTTATGAGCAACATAAACTGCGTCGTTACGACTTTTAATAATAAAGCTTAATTTAAAAAATCTCCTTTACTGATGACGAATACATAAATGAATAGAGGAAATGAAGTGATGTACGTCTTCATTTAAATATTATTTGTAATGTTTATTTCAATTTAAAATATATATGTCATACATTTTAGACGTTTACGACTTGAATAATTACGATTATAAAAATACATGAAACAAAGTTTTAAGTTAATTTTTCTATATAGGTACTTATTTTAAAACATCCTTATTTTACCTAATAAATTTCTCATACTACATTACATTATGTACAAATGTAATAATCATAAATATTAGTTTACGTAAATATCTTCTAAAATATAATAAAACAGTAAAAATATTTTGTTACATTTAGTATTTTCGATAAAATGGATATCACAAAAGAACAATGAGCAAAAAAAAAAATGGTATTTCTTTCTGTCTGTCTGTCTGTCTGTCTTCTTATGTACGCGTTTCGAAAAATACTAGTTTGATAAATTATTTTGTTGTAATATTACCAACATATACTATAATTGATTTTGAAAATGACAATAAAGAACCATAACAGAACAGTAAACCATAAGAAATATAATTTAACAAAACTTCATGATGAGCATTTGTGACGTATAAAAATTGAAGATCTGCATATGAAGATAAGAGACCAGCTATAATTTTATAACATATATGAACCTAGCAAAAAATCGTTCAAACATATTTTCTGCTGACGTATAAATAAGTCTGGAACATTTACGAATTAAGAGAAGTACACATTACTTTAAATGTTAGCAAAACTATTATATGACATTTTCTGTAGACTATAAAACGAAGATAAACATCTATTTTCACAAAAAGACTTTCATCTAAAAATATTAGTTTACGAGAAATATTTAAAAATAAAACAAGTCACACAGTTTTCACAAAAAATATATACATAGTTATATTTTGAATAAAATTTGAGATGTGTTATAATTAATGACGAATTGTGGAATGGTAGCCCTTTTATTCTTTGATTTTAATAACATCTCGAAGTACATATTTAACTTATGTGTACACAATGGTTAAGTTACACATACATTAAGAATCATTAACTATAAATTAGAAAAAGTACAGAAGTCTACCTCTTCAACTTATTTTGATTCGGATGCAATTTTAGTGCATAGTTTATTTCACAACAACTAGTATAAATTGGAAAACTCATAGAAATCATGTTTTTCTTTCATAGAATAAAGCTCTACAAGCTTATGATGGTAAATTGATAGTTGGTTTAGTAACTTATTTTCAAAATATTTATATCCATGCCACATAGTAGTTAAAATGCTATTTATTAATTTATGTCTATGCCATGCGAGAGAAATCTCCATTGCAATGGGAATTTCAATGTTCGCAACATTACTTACTTTTTATACAAGACTATTTAAACGCATTCGGTAATCTTGGTTTATTTTATTTAAAATAAACATCATACATTTTTACCGTTACCCGAATGCGTCTGAAAATTCTAGAATATTACAATAATAACAAATCTGATATAAAGACAATTCTGCACTGTCGCTATTCTCTTTATAATGATGTTGGTTTTTGAAGTGGCGATCCGCCGCGCAGCCGCGTCAGATCTGCGCTTGCGTCTGTCCGTGGCGATGTATGGAATTTGTACTCAATAACTTATACAGCTGCCCTCGATACATCAGTTTTACTGCGTAATTATTTAAATCCGTAAATAAGCCATAATTCGTTTTATCCAACGCAAATTTTGACAGTTTACAAACTGTTGAGATCAATTATATTTGGATTATCATTGTATCTTTATTTATTGCTTGCGATTTAATTAGGTATACCATACTTAATATTTGATTCATCAAATTTATTTAACGAAATCTGAACTTAATAATTTAAAATTATGTACAAATCCTACTATCCTACTCATATAATAAATTTTAATAAATTAACGAGCATGTATACAAATACTAGAACTAGTAATTTAAAATGCCAGTCATATTTATAAAAATGTACTAATTACAACAGTGTTTATAAATGCCAGTTCGATTTTAGTAAAATTTCAGAAATCCGAGAGTACTTTTTATACATCCTCACAAACTCACACCAAAGCTTATTTATAATATTGTATATATTTTGTGGCGTTCAG